>OZ030007.1:49165325-49767200 GCA_964023405.1 Apodemus agrarius | reverse complement strand
CTGGAAACATATATAAAAGTAACGAATGTATTTATATGCATAAACCTATATGATTGTTTAAACAATTAAAGATTAATGGGATTCAAAATAAACTCTCTCAGCTATTTTTAACTGTAAATAATGACTAGTGAGTACAAAGAGAAAAGTCAGAAGAAGGGTATTTTAAAGAAATATGAAAAAGTAATTCAACCAACTGAACTGTCCCATGTTTGCCTGCAGTGGTTATTCAATGTAGCCACCAGTCAACTCACATTAGTAGAGGCAGTTGTTTTAAAGAGTAACTGATGGAATTCAAGAAGAAAACCATAAATTTCCAGATATAAATAAAAGTATAAAAAATAACTTCAAGGCCCTAACATGTTACTCATATGGTAGAAGGCTTAACCAATAAGCAGGAAGCTATGAATTTTATCCCTAGTGTTCCATAAACTGAATGCCTCAGGAAGTAGAGTTAGAATTATGGCAAGTTCAAGGATATCCTTGGCTTCATTGTGTGATGAGTTTGAGGTCAGGAAAGGAAAAGTGTCTGTAGATGTATTCTTTGGGGGATAAAGTGAAAAAATGCTGTATTCACTTGCAGGAAAAACTTTTACAGATTTTTTCATTTCTGTATACTTAAGGTTGAATATTAGGTTATTGATTTCATAGCCTAACAATTCAATGTAGTAAAAATTCATACATGCAAACACAGTTATTGACTGTTTTAAAACACTCATTCTGGAAGACATTAGACGATTTATTTTGCACTAATGAATACATACTGGTTTTGTATGTGCCAGGCACTAATATCTATTTTGTATCCCTATAAAATACACTAACAATTAGGGAAGCTAAGGTTATTCTTTAAAAATTTTTCTTTTCATTAATATATGAGTGGAAACTCATATCCAATTCTATCTCTCAGAACTGGGACATTGTCTTGTCTTTAAACTTTGTAGTATGTAAACATTAATTTGCATATAAAGTTGTACTTTATTAAAACAAATGCATGGATAGATGTATAGTAAAAAAACCATTATATCATTTTAGTTGTAAATGTTACATAATCATATTAGTCTTAAAGATAAACATAAATATTTTTATCATATTTTGCACTTTAGAAACCACATTAATCAACTGTCCAAGTTTACTTTTGTTCCAATCCTGTGGGTTTCTGGTTGTTGGAATTTACTATTCTATTAAACAAGTCTAAACTCAGTAAGCAGGTGTTCAAATATAGAATAAAACACAACTCAAAAAGATATTACATTAAAGACCATATAAGACTTGACATGAAAATAAGTACTTATTAAATCACATTATTATAAACACTGGCTTTAAAATATGGAGCAATATGGCCAGTGTGATGGCTCAGCAGGTAAAAGGACTTGTCTTTAAAACTCCCTATGTGAATAGACCTCAATTCTATCTCCTGGACCCAAATTTTAGGAAGAAGAGGACTACCTTCCATGAGCTGTCCTTTGACTTTAGCACTCATGTTGTACTACATATCCGCTATCCCATGGCAAATGAGTAAATAAAAAAAATCCCTAAAGTTGAAAATTAAATGGAATAATTATCTGAACATTTCTCTACAAAACGCTGTCTGTGTTTGAGCATTCAGAACTTGATCTTGACAATTTTCTTGACTTTCATTTAAATTCATACGTAATATTGTGGACAGTTTGTCTCCAAAATGATACTTAACAAGTCTAGGATCCCACGTCATAAGAATTAAATGCCAGATCCCAGATACTTTGCTGAGTCTTTTAGTTGGTTTAATGTAGCAAAAAGGAAAAGAAAGGCCTTAATAATGTCTCTTGGTGAAGTCTGAGTGGGAAAAAGCTCTTACCATGCAAGCTTGAAGACATAAGTTTGAGTCTTGAAATCAACATAAAATTATATTCTAACCCTATGGAATCCTAGCATACCTTCATAAGGATAAGGGAAGGGCAGGCACCAGAACTTCCAGGAGCTGGCTGGCCAGCTAACTTGGTTAGCAGCAAGACTCTGTGCTAAACAAGGTGGAAAGGTAAGGAGTTTAAAAAAACATGATGATTATACTCAGTCAGGCACAAGTGCAGTCCCTACTTCAGACATATCATCAGTGGGATGTACTTGGATATAATTACACCTATGAATAAGAACAGACACATAACTCGAATTACACATACATATATGGAAAAAATCAAATTAAGTATAAGAAAGAAAACAAGTATATGCAAAAACAAGACAGAAAGAAAAGTTAAGAAAAATGATGTCAATTAATCAGAAAAGGAGATTAATATAAATGTATTGAGACTAAAGATAGAACATGATCGACATTGGAATAGTAGTGTTGCCTAGTGAGAATTTGTATGGTATCATTTTGGTTTGTTTTGGGACTACAAGTATAACAAGGGGAATATTATCAATATTTCTCAACCGTCTTTCTAAATACTATTCAGATATCTTGAATGTTTTGATAACTAGATGAATGAGACAGAGACATTCTCCCTGAAAACCAGCAGATACTGTTGTTATCGGCTCGTTTATCATCTGAAGTTCTTATAAACAGCCAAAGCAGAAAATCTATTTCTCTCTTGTGAGAACCACATTCTTTTTTTCTGCTGTCTTGCTTTCGGCGGAAGTCTCTACAAATTCATTTGAAAAATTGGTTTGTCGGTATTACACTTCAGTTCTGTGGGCTGCTGCTATAAACAGACAGGTAATTTGCCCAGGGAAATGGTGGGCTGTGTGGCAGTGTCTGCCAGACTGAAAACTAATTGAGGAAGCCATAAGTCATTCAACACAGAACTCCCTGTTGCAGGTCAGCATTAGCAGTCAGTGAAATAGGAAAAATACACCAGAGTTTGCTGGTATTGTTATTCTGAACAGAAAGGCTTTCAGGAGCTCTACATCCCACCTTGGGTAAAATTCTCTGGGGAATGTCCAGAGCTGAAGTCTTTGAGGTCCAACCAACATTTAGTAAGATGTTTCCTCCTTATGTACATATACGTGGGCTCCAATGTTAAAGGATTTAACAGAGAGAGAACTAAAACTCTGAAATGCTGACATGGAGACGTCAGAGGTACTAGATTTGGGATGGCTTTTGAAAGTTTCTCCTCTTCAGGAAGTTCCCAGGCTTTCTTATGTAACAGAGGGTAGCTCAGGTTTGTGAAAGCAAATATAGAACTTACAGAACTCAATCAATTGTTTCAGATGTTAATATTGCCAAAAGACACTCTCACATATATATTTAATATTTTTCATATGCATAGATATACAGAAATATACATTTATATAAATATATATGACATAAAACACACACACACACACACACACACACACACACACACACACACACATACACAGACCAGTTATATAATTGGTCTACAGATGCTACATAACAGACCAGTTCATAATGTAGGCATCTTCTGAAACTAATGTGTGCTGACATCTAAGCATATTAACAGTTTTCATGAGTAGAAATAGTAAAATGAGAATAGCAAAAACACAAATAGAATGTCTGAAGTACAGCAGTGCATTGACTTAAGGACAATTTATGTCACACTAGATCTACTTGCTTTGTTAGGGAATTCTGAGAACATCAGCTCTGGTATTCCAGTCAGTCTGTAAACATTTATAAACCTACAAGAGAAAACATAATGGGACCAACTAACCCACACACCAGCAACCCATTCTAACATTTTTTAAAAAGTGTCTAGCATGTGTGGTTGCTAAGTTACATCTCTAACCAGATGTGCCAGGCTTCAGTCTTAAAGCCCCAGGAACCCTGCTCAGAAGGCACTGTTAGCTTATCATTGATTGTTACTTACTATCAAAATGAGGCAATTGTGACAAAGAAAACAGAATTCTTTCTCTGTAGCAGTTGACCTGTCAGGACAATGAAATGGTTAAGTATATTCACCAGTTTGAATGACATAAGAAGTGTGTGTGTGTGTGTGTGTGTGTGTGTGTGTGTGTGTGTGCATGTGTGCGTATGTTTTATGTCATATATATTTATATAAATGTATATTTCTGTATATCTATGCATATGAAAAATATTAAATATATATATGAGAGTGTCTTTTGGCAATATTAACATCTGAATCAATTAATTGAGTTCTGTAAGTTCTATATTTGCTTTCACAAACCTGAGCTGCCCTCTGCTAATACTTGAATGCCCCATCTATAATGAAGAGCTGGGAAAATATAAATATGTTCTTTATTTGAATACATGCTTTCATCAAACACTGGTGTTCATTTTAGACTCACCAATCTATGGAACATATATACCTGTATGTCAACTCCTTTATATTTGCAAAATATCTGTATTTCTTTAAGGTTGAACTGAAAGTTCTTGGTAGATAAGCCTTCAGACTGAGACTGAAATAATTATTTGACTAGCAATCCAGGATCTTCAGTTCAGTTCTTCAGACATAATTTTGTGACATTTCTCAACCACGATAATCATGTGAATCAGCACACAGTATAAATGTATTAATCCTGTTTTTTCTTGTAACTCATTTGTCAGATTTCAATTTACTTACTTTTTTGGTTATGTTTCTCTAAAGATTATCATAGGGACTACCTTGATTCCTGAATTGGTAGGAATAATACCATTTTAAAGTTTAGCAGAACTTTTCTTATTCATATGGAGAATTCAGGCATTTGGAATAGGAATTTCTTTTCTCTTTTCTTCTTCCCATGGCCCTCTCTCCACAATTCAGGAGGAGTTTGTTTGTGCTGCAGTAACTTCTCTGGAGGAGAACAGAGGTCTGCCATCAGGAGCAAACACTGAACAGTTTAAATGTCATATTTAGAACTCTGAGGAGCTTGAGGGCCAACATTTAATTTATTAGGTATACCTGATTTAATTAAAATTTGATTTTAGTTGCTTGCTTTACTTGTGAAGTGGTGACCCCCAATCATAAACTACATTTGTTGCTATTTTATAATCATAATTTTGCTACTGCTCTGAATCATAGATATCTGATATGCAAGATATCTGACATGCTAGCTCCACAAAAGAATTGTTTAATCCTTATAGGAATCATGACTCCAGGTAGAGAAGCTCTACTCTAAGTATTCAGAACAGAGAATCTTGGTGCTACAAAGTATAAATATATTACTAGCTGAAATATATTACTAGCCTGAAATATATTACTAGCTATAAAAATAAGTGAGGACAAGCCTGACCTATTACCTCGTTCCTATTCCCTAGACTAATAGCACCACTGCATCATCAATAGTTCAGAGAGCATCTCTCATGGCACACTAGAGTAAACCACTCTTTTAAAAACACCAGTTACAAATTTTTGATAATAGAAGTCATGAAATGTACAAGTATTAATTTTCTAGGGATATTTTAATTAAACATCATATGACAAGAGGTTAAGCAACAGAAGTTATTTTTCTAGTAGTGTTAGAGTCTGAAGGTCTGTGTTCCTGTGTCTTTAAGTTCAATTTTCTATTAAGTTTCTCTTCTTGCCTTTCAGATACCTATCTTCTTGCTTCCAATTGTAATGGTTACTTCTCTTTAAATATATGTTTCTTGTCTCACTATATTCTATTTTTCTTTTTTACATGTAGAAAAATCAGGGTGCTAAGTGTAGAGGTACGTGCTCCTGGTTCTTAGAAGATCATAATTTCTATGTCAAATTGTATATATAGCAAGGTTTTGTGCCTAAATAAATAAATAAATGTAAATATTTCATTTTTTCAAAGAGGGCACAAGTCAAATTGAATTAGATTTCACACTACCTGATTCTTGTTATTTTACCAAACATTTTAGTCACATTTCCCAGATTTTGAGGTCCAAGAATTCATAGTTTCAAAAGATATTACAGATGTCTTCTAGAGAAAGACATTATCATTAATGCAATCTTATAAAATTAAATGTTTTCAAGTAGTATAAAGACTTTCAACCAGGAAGGAGAATGTTAGTAGATCTAAATGCATGAACTGTTTGCATGGACACAGTCCGTGAATTTCAGATAATTTTTTCACAATAACAAAATTGCTCTTGATGGCAAACTTTGTCTTCAGAGGTAGTGTCAAAATCATTTACTGGAAAAACATTGTTACATTTTTCTTCCTAAACCAAAAAAACTGATGTAAGGTTATAATAACTGGCAATATGTCTATGTCCTTGTAATCTTTGCAAACTCTATGTCTACTGACACACTGTTAAGTTCCAACTAACACAATCCTCTATTGATTTCCTATTTCTCATATTTTTCCAAAATCTATTAAAGAAAATGAAAGTACTTTAAGACCTTGGTTACTGACGTTTTTAGTTCTGTGTCAAACACAACTTGAAATGTCTCGGTATATTCTACATTTTACTGAATGATTAACTAACTTTATGTTGTAGTTATTAAAAGTAATGGATTAAAATATCTTATAATGTTTAATTTTTCTTTTTGATAATAAATTTCGTACCACTAAGAGTTTCCCAGTTATTTACACTACACAAATAGAAACCTCTTCCCTTTGTTGCTGTAATAACCTTCAGTTCCCTCATTATTTGTTCTTTTTTATTTCAAATATTTTGTAGCATTAAGGTTATCTCTCAATCTGTGGTGTGTGTATGTGTATGTGTGTGTGTGTGTGTGTGTGTGTGTGTGTGTGTGTATGTATGTGTATGTATGAAAGAGCTGTGTTTATCAGTGCAAGTATGGCTGCAAGACAATGATGCATGCTCTACTATATTCATAGCAGCCTTATTAATAATACCCAGGACCTGTAAAGTACCCAGATATCCTTCATGAGTGGGATGGATACAGAAAATGTGGTGCATTACACAATGGAGTACTACTCAGCTATTGAAAACAATGACGTCACAAAATTCTGAGAGAAATGGATAGAACTGGAAAATATCATCCTGACGTAACTTATTCACAAAAGAATACATGTGGTATGCACTCGCTAATAAGTGGATATTATCCAAATAATTTGGAATACCCATGAAACAATTTACAGACCACATGATGCTCAAGATGAAGGAAGATTAAAGTGTGGATGCTTCAGTCATTCTTAAAAGGGGGAACAAAATACTCACAGAGAAAATACAGAAATAAAATGTGGAACAGAAACTGAAGGAAATGCCATCCAGAGACTGCCCTACCTGGGTAACCATTCCATATGCAGACTCCAAACCCAGATGCTATTGTTGATGCCAAGAAGCGCCTGCTGACAGGAGCCTGATATTTCTGTCTCCTGAGAGGCTCTGCCAGAGCCTGACAAGTACAGATGCGGGTGCTCATAGCAAACCATCAGACTGAGCATAGGGTACCCAATGGAGGAGATAGAGACAGGACTAAAGGAGCTGAAGGGGTTTGCAACCACATAGGAAGAACAAGAAATATCAACCAACCAGAGCTCCCAGGGTCTAAACCACCCACCTAAGAATATACATGGAGTGACCCATAGCTCTAGCTTCATGTATAGCAGAGGATAGCCTTTTCTGGCATCAATGGGAGGAGAGGCCCTTGGTCCTGTGAAGGCTCGATGCAGCAGTGTAGGGGAATGCTAGGGTGAGGAGGTAGGAGTGGGTAGGCAGGTGAGGGAGCACCCTCAGAGAAGCAGGGGTGGTGGGGTAGAGGATTTCCAGGGGGGAACCAGAAAAGGGGATAACACTTGAAATGTAAATAAATAAAATATTCAATTAAAAAGGAGACAACTATGTAGAAGTCAGTTATCCTTATATACCTTAGTAGATAACAGGAGTCTAAACTCAGATTGCGAGACATGACAGCCAGCTCCTTTGCTTACTAAGCTATCATACCAACCCCTCTTGTTTTCTTTTGACACATAATTTTGAACAACTATATTATCAGTTCATGTCTACTTTGATTCTAAAGATGTTTTGTTATCCTAGGTATCTTCATACAGCTCATGCTTTTTCAACTGCTACTTTGGTTTCATCATTAGTATTTATAAAAATTACACTTTTCCTTAACAATTAAGTGTACCCAATTACATAAAATGGCTTTGACATTCTGTATAGAATTTATAGCTATCAGAAACCTCAGATTTGTAGCAGCATCTCTTACTGTTTTATAAACACTGTTTTATGAATAACATGAGGTTGAGCTTCTTGGTGGTTTCAGGTATCTCAGCCCAATATTTAATTCTTTGCTGCCCTTGTGAAATAATATATTTGTACATCTCTTACACAAATATACATTGATAGTTATCTCTCTGGGTATGCCTATCTAAAACTCAATATTTCAAAGGTGTTTATTCAGAAAATGGCATAGAAATTCAAGATTTCTGTTTAGTATCGATGCATGTAATACTGAATGAAGCTTATGCTGCAGCAGTGCCAGCTCAAGCGTTTATCTAGCGGGTTTTAAATCTCATGCTGGTTAAGCAAAGGTCTACATGTCCCATGTCTACATTCTTCCACGTGTTCTGCTACTGTACTTCATTTCAATGTCTTTAGTAACCTATCTATAATTTTGTTACTGTGTCTATAAATCTTGGCTCTCTTACAGCTTTCGGTAGTAATTTCCCTTTTCTAATTTTGATGTATTTAACACTTTCTAATCTATGTTATATTAAAAGTATTTCCTAATTCCTTGTTATATTTATATAAATTGTGAAAATAAAATATTTTTCTTTCCAAATACAGGCTTTTATAATATTCAACCATTGCATAGGGCTAACCTCAAACAAGGAAACATTTAAAGACCTTGGCATATTAAAAGAGTATGTGTCTCTCTCTCTCTCTCTCTCTCTCTCTCTCTCTCTCTCTCTCTCTCTCTCTCTCTCTCTGTGTGTGTGTGTGTGTGTGTGTGTGCGTGCGTGCGTGTGTGCGTGTGTGTGTGTGTATGTGTGTGTGTATGTGTGTGTGTGTGTGTGTGTACTAATTATGGGCAGGAAGTATTATAGCACTGCATTTGTGATTGTTACATGACAAGCCTAAGTGTTCGTGTTAGTATTTCCACTTCTTTGATACAAGATTTCATGTTTTTGGTTGCCAGTATATGCCAGGATAGTTGTTGCATTAGCTTCCAGAAAGTCTTCTGTACCCACAACTCATCTCACTGTAGGAACACATAAGCAACAAGCATGCATCACTGCATTCAGTTTTTTTGTACTCTGGGGATTAAAAGGTCCTCATGTGTGAGAGGCAGGCACCGTACTCACTGAGGCACATTCCACGCCTTACTCTATTATCTCCATCTCTGTCACAGATCATTGATTCTATATATTGCAAACAACTGACTATACAATTCTGCTGCCCTGCACTAAATATAGAACATCCTTTGGTATAGATAGTATAATTGAGCCATAAAACTATTCATGGAAATTTTTAAGTAAACTAAAATAGTGCTGAGTGTGTTGTTGAAACACATTTGTGTAAAATTTGAAATTGGTAGCAGAAGTTAAATTGGAAAATTCTCAAGGATGTCGAAATTAAACAACATTCTCTGAAATGAGTAGAGAAGATATTTAAAGTCTAAACAGAATGTATTTTGAGAAAAATGAAATAGAAATGGGCTATACTAAAACTTATGAGATGTAATAAAAGTAATTCTGCAAAGGATTTTTTGAGTTAGAAATCTCCCTTTTTTTCCAAAAGAATTGTCTCAAGTAAACTACCTCCTCTCGCATCTCAATGCTTTAGGAAAAAAGAAGAAACTAAGCATAATCTTAGTAAACAAATAATAAAAGTTGTAGAAGAAATAAATGTTATAGGGACAAAAATAGAAAATCAGTTTTTTAAAAACTGCATTTTTTGACAAGGTGATATTTTTAGAGCTAGTGTGTTGTTTAGTTTTTTCAAATTTAACATAATTTGGAGTAATTTAGATAGAGGGAAATACAAATAATAATATATCTCAAACACTGGATTGACTTGTTAGGCAGACCTGTTGTGCATTTTTTATACTACTGATTAATATAGAAGGATCCAGCCTGTTGTGGATAGTATCACAGCTGGGCAGGTAGCCCTGAAGTATATAAGAAAACAGATTAAACAAAAACTGGGATCAGGCCAAAAAGCAGCATTTGTCTATGGCGTTTTAATCAACTCATGTTTCCAGGTTCCTAGTTTGAGCGCATGTTCTAACTTCCCTCAGTGATAGACTACTGTAGAATGATAAGCTTAAATAAGGCCTTTTCTCCCAAAGCAGCCTTTGGGTTTGGTGTTGTAACATTGCTTCATCACAATACAAACCTCAAATAAGACTCCAAGTCACCAGAAAGGAAGAAAGAAAGAAAAAAAGAGAAAGAAAGAAAGAAAGAAAGAAAGAAAGAAAGAAGGAAGGAAGGAAGGAAGGAAGGAAGGAAAGAAAGAAAGAAAGAAAGAAAGAAAGACAGAAAGAAAGACAGAAAGAGAAAATAAAAAATAGGACTGTCACATTAATATATTCAGAAATGAGAAAGGGCATAATAAGTGATGTCAAAGGAAGAAAACTAAATAAGCAAAGATTTTTTGATTATTCATCAATGACCACATAATTCAGAAGAAATGGACAATTTTTACATTTGCAATCCACTGATGCTGAATACTGAAGAACTACATATCTGAATACATGACTGACCTATAAAGGGACTGAAAAATAATAAATTTCACCAGTCCTATGCTGTCTGACTATGGTGGTATTATGAGACATAAAACAATATAGAATAAATTCAAGCAAATACCTCTTTAAAGAAATGTCTTCTTGTTTTAGACCAGCAGTTCATCCTGTGGATTGTGACTCCTTCAAGTCCAAGAACCCTTTCACAAGGGTCACGTAAGACAATTGGAAAGCATAGATATTTACATTATAATTCATAACAGTAGCAAATTACAGTTTTGATAAAGCATCAAAAATAATGTTATAGTTAAGGGTCACCAAAACAGGACAAACAGAACTAGGTTCACAGCACTAGGAAGGTTGAAAATCACTGCTCTAGACACTGAAAACAAAACTAAGACCAAAGCTCTTCAATGTCCAGTGAGGATAAATATTAAGATATCATTATCTGCTAACAAAGAAAGCCTGAGAATCCAGTGGCATTACTCATGAATTTCAATATTGATACAACAAAAATGAAGCAAAGCACAATAGTCCTTTTCCAAGTCAGAGAATTAGAACTGAAGCAGGGCTCACACATTAAGTTTGTGGCCCTAATTTCTACAAGGAATGAAGCTAGCCACAAAGAACACATGTAACTGTGTTCAACTACTGTATATACACTTGAGCTTGTACATTTTTTCCAAAGGAACAAGAAAACCCACTGAATTTTATCTGACTGGCTTCCTATTGAATAAAAACACTAAGTCACAGCATTCTGCTTTCATATCAGTCCTATTTGTGTTCACTGTAAGTATTCAAAGTGTTTTTTTTTTTTTTTTTTTTTTTTTACCAGTGGTAATTTTCACAAGGCCCCAATTATATTGTGGCACATCTTTCATAGTGGAACCTTCTTGTCAGTTCTCCAACTATGGATCCATGTACAAAATTCTTTTAGCATTGGTGTCTTCAGATTGCTCCTAGTTTATTTTTCACAGAAAAATAAGTTAAAAAATGAAACTTGAATCAGAAACAGAAGTGGTAATAAGTAATCTTCAACAGAAAGACAGTGTGGTAGTGTCTTAGCATTACCTTAGAAAATCACCAAATACAGTGAAAATTGCCCAAAGAGAATGATTATTTTCTAACATGCTTATAAAAGATATATGGAGAAGAAAAGTCCTAAGTATATTCAAAAGAACTAAGTTAAATTGCTTCAGTACATTGGAGAACAAATCACTTCTTCTCTTTTGCTAACTTAGAGTCTAATTTATTCCTTGGTCTTGTCTTCTTTGTCAATACTAAGAGCAAAGACAAATCTGCAAATGGTTTTCCTGCTTCTGTGATGGCCTATGTGTTCCTTGTATCCTCCACCATTTGTGATTAAGCTCAGATCATGATCTCAGAGTGCTATACATTTCCATAGCTATAAGTTGATTTTGCCATTTATGGATTATTGGATTTTTACAAATTTTAGAGATCTATCAGGTGAATATCTATTGGGCCAGTATATAATGACAGAGAGTCACAAACCTTTATATCTGTTTTCTTCAAATATAAGACCTGAAGATGTTTTGAATTAATAGTTTATGTAACATTTCTAACATTCATGAATATTCTTGAAAAAAAGGCTTGTTTTGTAACATCACCAAGGGTTTCTTATATCTAATATACTAATAAGTCAACAGTTTTATGTAAATGATATGTGGTTATTTAGTCATGTACTGTTTAGTTACATTTGTTACAGTTTCTTAAAATTGTTTATGAACTATTTAGGAAATTTTCTGCTTTTTTAAATGAAATTTTGAACTTAATTTATTTTTTCTTTTTCTAGAGTGTAGAACAATAAAAACTTTTACCCTCATTTTTTAGATGAAAAATTTGAAGCAATCCTACATTAGAATTAAAGATAAATAAAGTTAAATAAAAATTGTTTAGATTGTGTATTTGTTTTGCATTTGTTTATTTGTAAGAGTACATGGTCGTGATAACCACTCAGCTTTATTTGGTCTTAATTTCAATCATAATATATTAAAACTATTACATTTAGAAAAGATAGTGAAATCATGTCCAAAGATATGGAAAGTTAATTTTAAGGGGTTTCTGAACAGTGAGCAGTATTTTTCATGGTCATACTCTATTTAGAACATTAAGAGATGAGATAATAGATTCTCGATGTTGAGTGACCCATGAAAGACCACATTATCCTTGTGATGCGCTTCAGTGATATATGCAAAATCTACTCCCTACAGAGATCTATGCAGAGGAGTGGACTCTATGATATATAAATTCCATACATATCCAATACTGCTGTCAAAATGAGAGAGACAAAGACATTAAATGAACTTTCATAACTGTGTTCAAAGTTTTAATTATTTAACCTTCAATTTCTAATATGCACAAACTGGAAACATTTTCATTTTACTGATACGCTGGTTAAAATTGAGGTCAAACTTAACATTCAAAGTCATGTCACAGAATATTATCCTTAGAAGAGTTCTTAATAGAATATCTAAGCTCTATACACCAGGAAAAATATTTTATAAAATTAATACATTAATTGATGCAGATTAATTAATACATGTTTAATGCCATATTTTATTTTCTATAAAGAAACATTGTATTAATTTTAAACTGTAAACAAAAATTTGAATTTAAATACATATATGGCTCAATAGGAAATATATAAAACAAAGAAAAATATTCAACTACTAAGTTCAACAAAATCTAAACTAATGATAAAATCTGAAATTTAAATACAAATATTAAATTTTTCAAATTACTACATATATATAGTAGAGAATATATGTTTCAATTACTTGTCCATAAAATTTCCAACTAAGCTTTCATTTATTTGTTGTTAATAAGATAATGAAACATATAATGACTTTAAAATATTATAGTATGTAATTGGTGTTCAGTGCTTGGGTGCCAAATCGTGGAAGGTAATAACATTCCTGCAAGTTGTACTCCAATATCTACAGATGCTCTGTGGTATCATCTTCAATTCACCAGCTAATCAAATGAATTTAAAAAAATAAAGTAATGTTTAAAAGCAAAAATAATTGTTCTGTTTAAAAGCACAAACATTAATCAAGTTGAAATTTTTCCAGTAACAATCAATTGTATAGAAAGACAGAGCATTGAATAGCTTGAATAGGAAAATTTTACATCAGGTGAAACTTTACTACATTAGGACAGTATTATGGATTGCAAATAAGGAGAAAATGGGAGGATGACTTTATCTTGTCTTTACCACAATACTTAAAACGTGGTAGTTTATAGAACAGAAAATTGTTGTCATTGCTGATGATTTTTGTTGCTTAGAGGTTTTCATTCTTGAGAAAGGACGGCTCATACATTTACAGATCCTAATTCTATGTCACCACATGCTAGTCAGCAGTGAAGGTGGAAAAACAATAAAATATGAGATCCATGCGACAGTGAACTCTAGCTTTCAAAGCCAGCTTCCACCTGTGATTGCTTAGATACTTGTGTAGTTATAATTGATACTATTATGAGGAAAAGTCTTTATGATCCAATCAGTTATAAACATCCTACTTCTCAACAGTCACACTGGAAATGAAAATTCCAACCTGGAGACAGACTCAAATGTAAAAAGAAAAAGAAAAAAAAACCTCATTAGATTCTGAAAAAGCATTTGACAAAATGCAGTATCCTTTCATGCTAAAAGTCCTGGAAAGAACAGGAATTCAAGGCCCATACCTAAACATTAAAAAAGTGATATACACCAAAGCACTAGTCAACATCAAAATAAATGGAGAGAAACTTGAATCAACCTCACTAAAATCAAGGACTAGACAAGGCTGCCCTCTCTCTCCATACCTTTTCAATATAGTACTTGAAGTTCTAGCAAGAGCAATTAGACAACATAAGGAAGTCAACGGGATACAAATTGGAAAGGAAGAAGTCAAACTATCATTATTTGCAGATGATATGATAATACACTTAAGTGACCCAAAAAACTCCACCAGAGAACCCCTACAACTTAAGGATAAACAACTTAAGGAAAGTGGCTGGTTATAAAATCAACTCAAGCAAATCAGTAGCCTTCCTGTACTCAAAGGACAAGCAGTCTGAGAAAGAAGTTAGGGAAATAACACCCTTCACAATAGCCACAAACAATATAAAGAATCTTGGCGTGACTCTTACCAAACAAGTGAAAGATCTGTATGACAAGAACTTCAAGTCTTTGAAGAAAGATATCAAAGAAGACCCCAGGAGATGGAAAAATATTTCTTGCTCCTGGGTTGGCAGGATCAATGTAGTAAAAATGGCCATCTTGCCAAAAGCAATCTACAGATTCAATGCAATCCCCATCAAAATCCCAAATCAATTCTTTATAGATCTAGAAAGAGCAATTCTTAAATTCATCTGCAGTAACAAAAAACCCAGGATAGTTAAAACTATTCTCAATAATAAAAGGACTTCTTGGGGAATCAATATCCCTGACCTCAAGGGGGAGAGGACTTATGGGACGTATGGTGGGGGGGATGAAACTGGGGAAAGCCTTGGGAATGTAAACAAAGAATATAGAAAATAAAATTAAAAAAAAAAAACCTAAAACTAAAACAGCAACAGTAAAAAAAAAAACAAACAAAAAAAAAAAACCTGCATGGTATTGTTACAGCGACAGACAAGTAGATGAATGGAATAGAATTGAAGTCCCAGAAATGAACCCACAGAGTTATGGTCACTTGATCTTTGATAAAGGAGCCACAACCATCCAGTGGAAAAAAGATAACCTGTTCAACAAATGTCGTTGGTTCAACTGGAGGTCAACAAGCAGAAGAATGCAAATTGACCTACTCTTATCTCCTTGTACTAAGATCAACTCCAAGTAGACTAATGACCTCCACATAAAGCCAGACATACTGAAACTAATAGAAAAGAAACTGGGGAAGACCCTGGAGGACATGGGCACAGGGGGATAGTTCCTGAACAGAACACCAATAGCTTATGCTCTAAGATCAAGAATTGATAAATGGGACCTCATAAAGTTACAAAGTTTCTGTAAGGCAAAGGACACTGTCAGAAGGACAAAACAACAACCAAAAAAATTGGGAAAAGATCTTCACCAACCCCACATCTGACAGAGGGCTAATATCCAATATATACAAAGAGCTCAAGAAGTTAGACCCCAAAGAACCAAATAATTCTATTAAAAATGGGGTACAGAGCTAATCAAAGAATTTTCACCAGAAGAAATTCGGATGGCTGAGAAGCACCTTAAGAGATGTTCAACATCATTAGTCATCAGGGAAATGCAAATAAAAATAACCCTGAGATTCCACCTCACACCAGTCAGAATGGCTAAGATTAAAAATTCAAGAGACAAATTTCTGAGGATCCGCCAAACTGATTTCCAGGGCGGTTTTACCATTTTGCAATCCCACCAACAGTGGAGGAGTGTTCCTCTTTCTCCACATCCTCGCCAGCACTTGTTGTCTCTTGGGCATGGCACTTCCAGAGGACCCTGGCATACCACTCCTGGGCATATACCCAGAGGATTCCCCTGCATACAATAAAGACACATGCTCCACTATGTTTATAGCAGCCTTGTTTATAATAGCCAGAAATTGGAAGGAGCCCAAATATCCCTCAAAGGAGGAATGGATACAGAAAATGTGGTATATTTATACAATGGAATACTACTAAGCAATTAAAAATAATGAATTCATGCAATTTGTAGGTAAATGGTTAGACCTGGAAAATATCATCCTGAGTGAGCTAACCCAATCACAAAAGAATGCACATGAAATGCAATCACTGATAAGTGGATATTAATGAGCCCAGAAGCACTAAATACTCAAGACACAAATAGCAAGTCAAATGATTCCCAAGAAGAAGAAAGGAGAGGACCCTGGGCATGTAAAGATTGCATCCAGTTTAGTAAAGAAACCGAGGGGGGAGGGGGAATGATTGGGGAATAGTTGGGGGGGAGAAGAACTATGGGAACTATGGTGGGTGGGAACTGGGAAAGGGGAAAGCCTTTGAAATGTAAACATAGAATATAGAAAATAAAAATAACTAAAAAAAAATTCAAGAGACAACAGGTGCTGGAAAGGATCAAAGCAGCAGTATAGGGGAATACAAGAACAGGGAAGTGGGAAGGGGTGGATGAGGGAGCAGGGGGAGGGAAAAGGACCTTTGGGGGTTGGGAAACCAGAAAAAGGGAAATGAATTGTAAATATAGAATATATCCAATAAAAAATAAAAAAATATAAAGTATTAAACAGAGAAATGACTTCACGCTTCATACTACAGTCAAAATTTTTAAAAAATAGAGTATGAAAAATAACATTTTACCTTTTCCACTAAAGGACAGATGAAAAAATAAATTCCTTTCAAGAATATAGTCATATTTTGAAGTGCATGAATAGCCTAAAGCATATATAGTACAATACACTTTTCCTGTCTTCTTCATGAGAATTGGAATATTGTCTATTCTAATTTTATAATTCCATTGCCTATGTTTTAATTCAAACATTAAAAAATTTAATTGTGTAAGTTTTATTCAAAAACTTTAAAAAATTAGTTATATAATAGTATAATTTGTTTAATTCCAAGTGTTTGTTTTTTATACATGAGTTAAATAATTATCCAACAGTGTACAGATATTCTCACTTTGGACTAACTACAGAATTTTTTTTAACACTAATATAAAAACAAGCTATCAGTTGCTTAAGTGGATTTTAGTTAGGGATGTGAACTCCTGGCAAGAATCATCTCCAAGTGCTATTGAGAAGTGATTTTAGCTTAAGAATAGTTTCTTTAGATGCATTTTTTTTTGTAAATTCAGGGTTTAAAAGACACCTATTTTATTTACTTTTATTAATTATTTTATTTGTTTACATTTCAAAAGTTATCCCCTTTCCTGGTTTTTCCTCGTTTCTCCTCTATAGTTCCCCATTCCATCCCCACTCACGGTTTCCTCTATGAGGGTGCTCCTCCACCCAGTCACCTACTCCTCCCTCATTGTCTAGCACCCCCCCCACACACACTAGGACGATGAGCCTCAACAGGACCAAGGGCCTCCCTTCCCATTGATGGACAGATAAGGCCATTGTCTGCTACATATGAAGTTGGAGCCACGGATCCCTCCATGAATACTCTTTGGTTGGTCGTTTAGTCCCTGAAAGGGCTGGGTAGTTCAGTTAATTGTTATTGTTCTTCCTTTTGTGTTGCAACACCTTTCAGCTCCTTTAGTCCTACCCTTAACTCTTCCATTGGGGTCCCCAGGCTCACTCCAGTAGTTGGCTATGAGTATCTACATCTGTATTAGTCAGGTACTGACTGATCCTCTTAGGGGATAACCATATCAGGCTCCTGTCACCAAATGCTTCTTGTCATCAGTAATAGTGTCAGGGTTTGGAGTCTACAGATGGAATGCATCTCTAGGTGGGGTAGTCTCTGGATGTCCTTAAAAGAAATCGAAAAAGACCTCAGAGAATGGAAATATCTCCCTTTCTCATGGATAGGCAGGGTTCATATAGTACAAATGGCCATTTTACCAAAAGCAATTTACAGATTCAAAGTCATCCCCATCAGAATTCCAACACAATTCTTTAAAGACATGGAAAGAGCAATTCTCAAATTTATCTAGGACAGCAAATAATTGTGGATTGCAAAAACTATTCTCAATAATAAAAGAACTTCTGGGGGAAACATCATCCCTGACCTCAATGTGTAGTACAAAGCAATATTGATAACACATGGTATTGGTACAGGGACAATCAAGTATCAATGGAATAGAATTAAAGATACAAAAATAAATCCATACACCTATGGTCACTTGATCTTTGACAAAGAAGCCAAAATTATCCAGTATTTTAAAAGACAGCATTTCAACAAAAGATGGTGGTTCAACTGATGGTTAGCATAGAGGTCAAATCCAACTATATTATTATTTAATAATAATAGAAATTGGATAGAGTCATAAAGAGTGGCTAAAGGTCTTGTGAGACATTCTAAATCAATTCTGTTAGAAGTTCAATTGTGGCCAGGCGGTGGTGGTGCATGCCTTTAATCCCAGCACTTGGGAGGCAGACGCAGGTGGATTTCTGAGTTTGAGGCCAGCCTGTTCTACAGAGTGAGTTTCAGGACAGGAAGAGCTACACAGAGAAATCCTGTCTCAAAAAACAAACAAACAAAAAAGAAGTTCAATTGTGTTGCTGATACTATGTGAGAAAAATTGACAGAAACCTCATGTTTCTAGTAGAGAAAATTTGTTTTAGACACTGAATCATAAATCTCTTTTTTATATTTTTATAATGTCTTTTATTTGTTAGGTCAAAAGAGTTTTTGATAATTCTTTGGATAATATTTTTCCTTGTATTTTATTTTTTCAATGATGATACTCTAAATTGAAGAGTTATCTAGGAGGACAATCCTGTTCCTTTAATGTATTCAAAATATTTGTATATTTGCAGAGAATGTAGTATCCACTCTGATAGTTCTAATATGACTAAGCTTAAAAAATATGTTAATAGTAAAATAAATGGTATTCTTTGGTGCAATAATTTTGTTGCTTGTCATTTTAAGATCTATCTGATGTGCTGCCAAACGGAAGGGTTTTTTTTAAAGTGCAATTTAATTACAAAAGAATAATAGAAGTTAAAAAATAAGTAAAATTAAACTACTTCATTCTAGCTTAGAATGATTATTATTAGTTACTTTTGATCAAAATTTTAAAAGGTTGATTTATTGTCTACTCATTTTGCAACAGATACCCTAATATTTGTAAGATTTTTTTTGAGACAGAATAGAGAAGGTTCTGTATACTTCAAATCTTAGCTACAAGTTAAGAATAAAGAAATTTGTACTTTCACAAGTTTTTTACATCAAGACTTTAAATATGTTTTTGGATTTGTGTTTGTTTTGTTTTTTGTCTTTTTTGTTGTTAATTTCTTTTATTGTTTTGTGAAAATATACCAATGAGATTGTAAATTCTAAAGTTCTTCCTATTTAGGACAAGAAAAGAAATAAACCACAATATTACATTAATTAGTTACTTCTAATTGGTGATAGCATAAAGTTTGAATGTTGAGCACTTAATACTAGAAAATAATTAATAAGCCTAGTCCATATAAGAAGGAAATTACACAAAATTATGTATGAACAGAGAATAATCAAGGACATATTTTTCTATAATGTAAAATATGTTATTCCAAAACTATAGAAACCATAGAGAAGATATAAAAACCTCCTTTTAGCTAGAACAGGAGTTGGTGCAGGTCCAAATGCATGTAAAGAAAATGGATGAATTATACTGTTACAATAGTCATCACAACAGACTCTAATTTCTTATATTTATATCACCTATGCCTATTTTGAACAAAGACAAATGTTTTTACCTTGTTTATTACATGGACAGGAAATTTAAATGAGTTTTCCAAGTTTTTTTAAATAAATATTCAATTTAATAGGTACTGTTGTAGAATATAATTTCACTGATTGGGCTCACAACGAGATCCCACAGTGGATGTACTTTCATTCCCTTAGGGTTGGAAATGGGATGAATTCTCATAATCTCATTCTCTTATTCCACCATTTCATGCTGTCTGCAAGTATTAACCAAACAGTAGTATGAAGCAGATAGTTATGGACTGCATTCTGCAATCCACAGACTTTAGTTGGAAAAACATAAAGAATAAACCTAGCAGGTGAATGTCATGTTATCCAATTGGAAATGACATCCATGTAAGTCCACTGCTTCATCCTTTATCCTCAAAGAAGCAAAAATCTAATCTTTGAACCATTCCAGCAGTCCACGTCTTCTGCCTAGAAAATATTGAAGTCCTAGCTGACTCCAGGTTTCAGGGAAAGAAAAGTAAATCAGTAATAATTTTCAATTGAACTGTGGTTGCTGTTTCCTGGTCAGAAAAGAGTGGAATATTTATGAGTTTTTGTGCAATTTAATGTCCTACAGCTGCCTTCGGCATGAAATATTATTTATAAAAGTATGTAGATAAAGAATTTACAGTTTTGGAAAATTTACCTGGTTTTCTTTGTTGTTGAACCTGTGAGGTTTGGGTATCATTTGATGTAATTTATTATCCAAAATTTTTATAATGTATGATTATGAGATGAAAGATGTCCAAAGAAAATGAAAGATTACTTGTGATTGCTTAGATATCTGGGGTCTCTCTTGTGCTTACCTAGATCTTTTTCATTGCATTTTATTACAGAAACCGCCCATGTTATAGGTTCAGTTCAGGCTACTTTGTGTAAGTCATGAATCTTTTCTGGAGGGGTAATCAGATATAAAATATTTGCTTCTATAATGTAGTTATCTAAGTGTTAGAATTGAATAGGTAAATCATAAAATTAATATTCTAGTCAACAAATTACAAGTATCACCTAATCTGTAGAAATATACAGGAAAGGCATTCAGTGAGTTCATTTGTAAATTTTTAAACATGTGCAGTCAGGTAACTAGGAAGCATGCTGTTTGATTCTTTTCATTATTCTTATGTACCTCAAAGATTAAAAGTGTCATTATGTTATTGAGTTTCAGAAAAGTTTAATGGATGTATTTAAGAAGACATTATAGTACATTTGTGATGAACTGCATGCCAAATGAAATTTCAAGAAAACTAAGAGTAATTAGTTGTTTGTTTTTATAAGTGTTGAAAATTTAATGTCAAATAAAATATAACTTTATGATCAAAAAATTTGGTGGGACCATATTCTAGACCAATACAGAGTTTATCTAAAAGAATTTACCTGAGTTCAGTCAATGATTCCTATGTCATCTTCTAACACTTATTTACTTTTTCCCTACAGGACTCAGTAAATGTCATCCAATGAGCTAGACTTTGTGGATGAAAAAAAAAGGCATAATATATTTAGAAGTGAAAATAAATGGTTGTAAAATAAATTTCTAAACCTAAGATTTTTTTCTTCAATCTACTGATTCTTGTAAATTAAAATGTTTTAGTGTATTGGCTCATGTATAAAACATAGTTTTTGCATGCATTTGAGACTGGACACAGTGTAGATATCTTAGCCTTTTCTGTATGTAATTTTCCTGAGTTCTTAAACTCTTGTGGTTTACATTTTTTCACTTCATTGTTTTTTATCTTTCACTGTGTTTTAAGTCCACTGTGACAATCTCCAAGAGGAAGCAAAAATCTAATAACTGAACTCATTCCCAGAAAGATACTGATATACTTGTTGACTTCAGGATATTCTCTTATCAATAGAGATGATATTTTAAAAGATTTTCTCATGAAAACATTATCGTAATGGATTCAAGCTGTCTATAATTACTAAGATTTCAAAATTTTGCTATTCATCATATAAAAGATCTAAAATTCTATCAAAATTGCTAACGAAGTTATTTTATTCATAGTGGAGTGTTATGTAAGACTTTCCTTTAAACTCTTTACAAAGTATAGGTTAAATGTAGTATCAGAGAGTAGAACTGATACCTATTAATGAAAATGATCTGATTATTACTTGCCAGAGAAACCAAGAAAAATATAGCCACACAATATTCAATAAAATAACCATGAATCAGAACCAGGAGTTTAAGAATGATAGTTTATTTCAGTGACTTGAAGTTCTTGGTATTTTCACTGGCTTGGTTAGAGTTACATCAAAATGTTTTACATTTTTTGTGGCTATTGTGAAGGGTGTTGTTTCCTAATTTCTTTCACATCCTGTTTACCATTTGTATACAAGAAGAAAATTTGAGTTAATTTTATATCCATCCACTTTGCTAAAGTTCTTTATCAGTTAAAGGTGTTCTCCAGTAGAATTTTTGGGGCCGCTTATGTATATTACCATATCATCTGCAAAGAGCTTCCATGCTCATGGATATGTAGGATTAAGATAGTAAAAATAGATATCTTACCAAAAGCAATCTACAGATTCAATGCAATCGCCATTGGTACAGAGAAAGATTAGAAGATCCAGTAAACAAAACAACAATAAAACCAACCAACCAACAAACAAAATCCCCACACAAACCTATGGACATTTGATCTTTAAAAAGAATCCAAAATGGTACAGTAGAAAAAAGAAAGCATCTTCAACAAATGATTCTGATATTCTCTGCCTGTGGAAGAATGCAAATTGATCCATATTTATCATCTTATACAAAACTCAAGTTCAACTGGACTAAGAAACTCCATATAAAACCAGATATGCTGAATCTAATAGAAGAGAAATAGGAAAAGAGCCTCAGACATATCAGCAAGGGAAAATTTCCTGAACAGAACACCAAAGGCATTAAGAACAACAATTGACAAATCAGACTCTGAAAACTGAAAACCTTCTGTAATGCAAAGGACACTATCAATAGAACAAATAGACAACCTACAATTTGGGAACAGATCTTCACTAACCTTATATCTGATAGAAAGTTAGTATTTAAAATATATAAAGAACTTAAGAAGTTAGACTCCAGAAAACCAAATAACCCAACTTGAAAATGGGGTACAGAGTTAAACAAAGAATTCTCAAGAGAGGAATTGCAAATGCCCTAGAAGCATCTAAGGAAATGATCAACATCCTTAGTCATCAGGGAAATGCAAATAAAAATGACCCTGAGATTCCATCTTATACTAATCAGAATGACTAAGGTCAAAAACTCAAGAGATAGTAGTATATACTGGTGAGAATGTTGAGAGAGAGAATGTTGAGAGAGAACAAACATGATACAACCACTCTGGAAATCAATATGGTTCCTCAGAAAATTAGAAATAATTCTACTTGAAGATCCAAATATACCACTCCTTGGCATATACCTAAAAGATGTTCAACCATATTACAAGGAGATGTGCTCCATTATGTTCATCACAGCTTTATTTGTAATAAAAACTATAAACAATCCAGATGTTCCTCAACTGAAGAATGGATATAGAAACTGCATTTCATTTACACAATGGAAGACTTTTAAGCTATTAAAAATGAGGACATCATAAATTTTTCAAGCCAAAGGGATAAAACTAGAAAATAACATTCTGAGAAAGGTAACCTAGATCCAATGTGACTTCCATGTTATATATTCACTGATAAGTAGATATTAGCCAAAAAGTACAGAATACTCATGATTCCAGACTTTGGGAGTTTAACAAGAAAGAAGGCTCAGGTGTGAACACTTCAGTCCCATATAGAAGGGAAAAGAAAATAATTGGGAGATGCAGAGGGAGAAAGCGGGAAAGTGGGAGGGTCGAGGGGGAAAGGTGGACAGAATCAGGTATGGAGGCAGACAGGAGAGAAGCCTAAAAGAGCTAGGAGAATGAATGGAAATATGCAGCAGCAGTGGCTGGAGGTGTGGGGAATCCTCTTAATGTCCCAGAGACATGGGATTTGAGAAGCTCTCAGGACTTAACAGGGATGATCTTTGCGAAAATGCCCAACAGTGGAAAGATGGAACCTTTAGAGACCACCTCTGGTAGGTAGACATGGCCCCCAGTTTAGGCATGAGACCATCCACCCATCTTCAAAAATTTTGACCTAGAATTGTCCCTGTATAAAGGAATGCAGGATATTGCCTGCAGCTTCCCGCCCAGCTGGTGGTGGGGAAGCCGGAGTGTCACCCAGCGTGCCAGGTGCTCAGAACCATCCGGCGGCAGCGGCAGAACCAGGTACCCAAGACAGCCCGAGCTTAAGACCTTCGGGGACTCAGGCCTGGAGTGGGAGTTGGGCACAGAATAGCGGGTGCACTCTGCACTCGCAGGGCGGACCCCGAGCTCCCTGCAGGCAGCTGCCATATTGCCTGCAGCTTCCTGTCCAGCTGGTGGTGAGGAAGCCGGAGTCAGCCAGTGTGCCAGGTGCCCAGACCCAGCCGGAGGCCGAACCAGCCTCCCATCCAGCCAGTGGCAGGGAAGCTGGAAACCAGACCCAGCCAGCTTCCCAGCAGCTTGGGACCAGCAGGCGGAACCACATAACTGAGATATCCCAACTTTAAGACCCCTGGGGAAACAGGATATCAGACAGCAAACCCTGAGCAGGAGCAGTGCAGAGCAGCCGCCCAACAGGAGGAACCAAATACCTGGGATATCCTGAGTTTAAGACCTCGGGGGACTCAGGCCACCTGTCAGCAATCTGTGAGCAAGACCCCCGCAGGACAGTGATTCAGGTATCCCAGTCGCTGGGAAATAGCCTTACAACCCCACAGGAGGGTCAAGCACCAGCTAGTATCTACAGGACCAACTAACACCAGAGTTAACCAGATGGCAAAAGGCAAACGTAAGATCGCTACTAACAAAAATCAAGGCAATATGGCGGCATCCGAACCCAGTTCCCCAACAGCAATAAATATTGGATACCCCGAAACACCAGAAAAATAAGACTCAGATCTAAAATCACTGGTCAGGATGCTGATAGAGGAACACTTAGATAAATCTCTTAAAGTAATACATGAGAAAATAGATCAAAAGCTAGAAGCCATTGCAAGACAAACACAATTAAATCCCAGATATCTCAACACACCAGAAAAACAAGACTCAGATCTAAAATCACTGGTAAAGATGCAGATTGAGGATCACTTAGATAAATTTCTTAAAGTAATAGAGGAGAAAATAGATCAAAAACTAGAAGCCCATGCAAGGCAGACACAAAAATCACTTAAAGAAATCCAGGAGAATATAGAGCAAAAAATGAATCCCAATAAGGGGGAGAAACAAAAATCACCTAAAGAAATACAAGAGAACATGGGTCAACGAGTAGAAGTCATAAAGGAGGAAACACAAAAATCCCTTAAAGAATTACAGGAAAACACAAACAAGCAACTGAAAGATTTGAGCAAAACCATACAAAATCTAAAAACAGAAGTAGAAACAACTAAGCAATCGCAAAGGGAGACAATGTTGGAGATAGAAAACCTTGGGAAGAAATCAGGAGTCATAGATGCAAACATCAACAATAGAATACAAGAGATAGAAGACAGAATCTCAGATGCTGAAGATACCATAGGAACCATGGATTCAACAATTAAAGAAAATGCAAAATGCAAAAAGCTGGTAACCCAAAACATTCAGGAAATCCAGGACACAATGAGAAGACCAAACCTAAGGATTATAGGGATAGATGAGAATGAAGATCTACAACTTAAAGGGCCAGCAAATATCTTCTACAAAATTATGGAGGGAAATTTCCCCAACCTAAAGAGAGAGATGCCCATGAATATACAAGAAGCCTATAGAACCCCAAACAGACTGGACCAGAACAGAAATACTTCCCGTCACATAATAATCAAAACCCCAAATGTACTAAACAAAGAAAGAATATTAAAGGCAGTAAGAGAAAAAGGACAAGTAACATATAAAGGAAGACCTATCAGAATTACACCAGACTTCTCACCTGAGACCATGAAAGCTAGAAGATCCTGGGCAGACCTTATGCAGACCCTAAGAGAACACAAACTTCAGCCAAGACTACTATACCCAGCAAAACTCTCAATTGCCATAGATGGGGAAACCAAGATATTCCACGACAAAACCAAATTTGCAAGATACTTATCTACAAACCCAGCCCCACAAAGGATAATAGGGGAAAAATACCAACACAAGGGGGGAAACAACACCCCAGAAGAAACAAGATAGAAACCCCATCTCATCCAACCCAAAAGAAGAGAACCACTCAAATACAAATAATAATAACAATTCCCAAAATGTCAGGAAGTAATAATTACTATTCCTTAATATCTCTTCATATCAATGGACTCAATTCCCCAATCAAAAGACACAGACTAACAGACTGGATACAGAAACAGGACCCTACATTTTGCTGCATACAGGAAACACATCTCAGTGTCAAAGACAAACACCACCTTAGAGTAAAAGGCTGGAAGACAGTTCTACAAGCAAATGGTCCCAGGAAACAAGCTGGAGTAGCCATTCTAATATCAGATAAAATCGACTTTCAACCTAAAGTCATCAAAAGAGACACAGAAGGTCACTTCCTGCTTGTCAAAGGGAAAATCCACCAAGAAGAATTCTCAATACTGAACATCTATGCGCCAAATGCAAGGGCACCCTCATTCGTAAAAGAAACTTTACTAAAGCTTAAAGCACACATCGCACCTAACACAATGATTGTAGGTGACTTCAACACTCCACTCTCCTCAATGGACCGATCAGGAAAACAGAAACTAAACAGGGACACAGTGAAACTAATTGAAGCTTTGGACCAATTGGATTTAACAGATATATATAGAACATTCCATCCTAAAACAAAAGAGTATACCTTTTTCTCAGCACTGCACGGTACCTTCTCAAAAATTGATCATATAATTGGTCACAAGACAGACCTCAACAAATACAAGAAGACCGAACTAACCCCATGTCTCCTATCGGATCACTATGGAGTAAAAGTGGTCTTCAATAGCAAGAAGAACAACAGAAAGCCCACATACACATGGAAACTGAACAATACTCTACTCAATGACACCCTGGTCAAGGAACAAATAAGGAAAAAAATCAAAGACTCTTTAGACTTCAATGAAAATGAAGGTATGACCTACCCAAATCTCTGGGATACAATGAAAGCAGTGCTAAGAGGAAAACTCATAGCCCTGAGTGCCTCCAAAAAGAAACTGGAAAGAGCATACACTAGCAACTTAACAGCACACCTGAAGGCGCTGGAACAAAAAGAAGCTAACTCACCCAGGAGGAGTAGAAGAGAGGAAATCATCAAACTAAGGGCTGAAATCAATCAAGCAGAAACAAAGAGAACCATACAAAGAATCAACAAAACCAAGAGCTGGTTCTTCGAGAAAATCAACAAGATAGATAAACCCTTAGCTAGACTAACCAAAGGGCACAGAGATAGTATCCAAATTAACAAAATTAAAAATGAAAAGGGGGATATAACAACAGAAACAGAGGAAATTCAAAAGATCATCAGATCCTACTACAAAGGCCTATACTCAAAACAACTGGAGAATCTGGAGGAAATGGACAATTTCCTAGACAGGTACCAAATACCAAAATTAAATCAGCATCAAGTAGACCAGCTAAACAGTCCCATAACCCTTAAAGAAATAGAAGGGGTTATAGAAAGCCTCCCAACCAAAAAAAGTACGGGACCAGATGGTTTTAGTGCAGAATTCTACCAGACCTTCAAAGAAGACTTAACACCAATACTCTTCAAACTATTCCACAAAATAGAGACAGAAGGGACACTGCCCAACTCGTTCTTCGAAACCACAATTACGCTGATACCTAAACCACAAAAAGATCCAACAAAGAAAGAGAACTACAGGCCAATTTCTCTTATGAATATTGATGCAAAAATACTAAATAAAATTCTTGCCAACCGAATCCAAGAGCATATCAAAACGATCATTCACCATGATCAAGTAGGCTTCATTCCAGGAATGCAGGGATGGTTCAATATAAGGAAATCCATCAATGTAATCCACTACATAAACAAACTAAAAGAAAAAAACCACATGGTCATCTCATTAGATGCTGAAAAAGCATTTGACAAAATTCAGCATCCTTTCATGCTAAAAGTCTTGGAAAGAGCAGGAATTCAAGGCCCATACCTAAACATAGTAAAAGCAATCTACAGCAAACCAGTAGCCAACATCAAAATAAATGGAGAGAAACTTGAAGCAATTCCACTAAAATCAGGGACTAGACAAGGCTGTCCTCTCTCTCCATATCTTTTCAATATAGTACTTGAAGTTCTAGCGAGAGCAATCAGACAACATAAGGAAGTCAAAGGGATACAAATTGGAAAGGAAGAAGTCAAAGTATCATTATTTGCAGATGATATGATAGTCTACTTAAGCGATCCAAAAAACTCCACCAGAGAACTTCTGCTGATAAACAACTTCAGCAACGTGGCTGGTTATAAAATTAACTCAAGCAAATCAGTAGCCTTCTTGTACTCAAAGGACAAGCAGGCTGAGAAAGAAGTTAGTGAAATAACACCCTTCACAATAGCCACAAACAACATAAAGTACCTTGGCGTAACTCTAACCAAACAAGTGAAAGATCTGTATGACAGGAACTTCAAGTCCCTGAAGAAAGAAATCGAAGAAGACCTCAGGAGATGGAAAAATATTTCTTGCTCCTGGATTGGCAGGATCAGTATAGTAAAAATGGCCATCTTGCCAAAAGCAATCTACAGATTCAATGCAATCCCCATCAAAATCCCAAATCAATTCTTCATAGATCTAGAAAGAGCAATTCTCAAATTCATCTGGAGCAACAAAAAACCCAGGATAGCTAAAACTATTCTCAACAATAAAAGGACTTCTGGGGGAATCAATATCCCTGACCTCAAACAGTACTACAGAGCAATTGTGTTAAAAACTGCATGGTATTGGTACAGCAACAGGCAGGTAGATCAATGGAATAGGATTGAAGACCCAGAAATGAACCCACAGACTTATGGTCACTTGATCTTTGATAAAGGAGCCACAACCATCAGGTGGAAAAAAGATAGCCTTTTTAACAAATGGTGCTGGTTCAACTGGAGGTCAACATGCAGAAGAATGCGAATTGACCCACACTTATCTCCTTGTACTAAGATCAACTCCAAGTGGATCAAGGACCTCCACATAAAACCAGACACACTGAAACTATTAGAAAAGAAACTTGGGAAGACCCTGGAGGACATGGGCACAGGGGTAAAGTTCCTGAACAGAACACCAATAGCTTATGCTCTAAGATCAAGAATTGACAAATGGGACCTCATAAAATTACAAAGTTTCTGTAAGGCAAAGGACACTGTCAGAAGGACAAAACGGCAACCAACAACGTGGGAAATAATCTTCACCAACCCCACATCCGACAGAGGGCTAATATCCAATATATACAAAGAACTCAAGAAGTTAGACCCCAAAGAACCAAATAACCCTATCAAAAAATGGGGTACAGAGCTAAACAAAGAATTTTCACCAGAAGAAATTCAGATGGCCGAGAAACACCTTAAGAGATGTTCAACATCATTAGTCATCAGGGAAATGCAAATCAAAACAACCCTGAGATTCCACCTCACTCCAGTCAGAATGGCTAAGATTAAAAACTCGAGAGACAACAAGTGCTGGCGAGGATGTGGAGAAAGAGGAACACTCCTCCACTGTTGGTGGGATTGCAAAATGGTAAAACCACTCTGGAAATCAGTGTGGTGGTTCCTCAGAAAATTGGGCATGCCACTCCCAGAGGACCCTGGCATACCACTCCTGGGCATATACCCAGAGGATTCCTCTGCATACAACAAAGACACATGCTCCACTATGTTTATAGCAGCCTTGTTTATAATAGCCAGAAATTGGAAGGAGCCCAGATATCCCTCAAAGGAGGAATGGATACAGAAAATGTGGTATATTTATACAATGGAGTACTACTCAGCAATTAAAAATAATGAATTCATGCAATTTGTAGGAAAATGGTTAGATCTGGAAACTATCATCCTAAGTGAGCTAACCCAATCACAAAAGAATACACACGAAATGCAATCACTGATAAGTGAATATTAATGAGCCCAGAAGCCCTAAATACTCAAGGCACAATTAGCAAGTCAAATGACTCTCAAGAAGAAAAATAGGAGAGGACCCTGAGCCTGTAAAGATTGGATCCAGTATTGTAGACCCAGAACAGAGAAATCGTGGGGGGCGGGAAAGAGTGGGGAATAGCATGGGGGGGAGAGGAATTATGGGACATATGGTGGGGGGTAACTGGGAAAGGGGAAAGCCTTTGGAATGTAAACAAAGAATATAGAAAATAAAAAAATAAAAAAAATAAAGGAATGCAGGAACAAAAATGGAGCAGGTACTGGAGGACAAGCCATCCAGTGATTGGGCCAAATTTGAATCCATCCCATATTCAGGCACAAAAGCCTAACACTATCACTGATGGTATACTATGCTTGCAGACTGGAACCTAGCATGGCTTTCCTCTGGAAGGCTCTACCAGAAGTCAACGGAAACAGATGCAGATATTTATAGCAAACCACTGGACTGAGGTTGGGAACTCTTGTGGAAAAGTTAGGGGTAGGACTGCAGGAACAGAAGGGGATTGCCACTCCATAGAAAGAACAACAGTATCAACTAAGTGATCCCTCAGAGCTTCCAGAGACTAAGTCACCAGCCAAAGAGCATATTTGGACTGGTCTGTGACTGGAGCACATATGTAGAAGAGGATTGTCTTTTCTGGCCTCAGTGTTATAGGATGTAGAAACTTGATGCCCTAGGGAAGGGGGATATTGAGGAACTGGGTTGGTGAGGAAGAACACTCTTAGAAACAAAGAGACGCGGATGGGGTAAAGAATTATTGTTGGGCTGACCAGACAGAGGGGCAACATTTGGAATGTAAATAAATAAAATAATTTAAAATATAAGAATGGTAGTTTACATACCATTCATGGACTCTGTTGTTGTTGTTGTTGTTGTTGTTGTTGTTGTTTTGCTTATATGGATGATTTTTAATACACATTTTTCCTATATAGCCAGATATTTAGATCTGTGCCCCCAAAAGAAGATAAAATTCTTAAACCTTTTAAGTGGCTTGGAAATGATAGAAATAGGTTATGTGATATGAATGCTTTGACTGTAAGTACAAAACAATGCCAGCTACCCTTCCATCTTATTCCAAGATAAGTTTTAAGATGCATTCTTTACCAAATCCTTGTTAGTATGCTGAGCAAATCCAAGAGAACCGTTTGAGAAAGACTAATTGTTTTCCATGCATCAATGACACTTTATACTGGAGAAACTTCAATGAACACTGTTAATAAAGGTCATGCCACAGAGAATAGAGCTTATATGTACAGTCTCCTTTAAAAAGTCAACAGAATGCAAAAACTGTGATAAGGTCTTAAAGATTAAATTATTTGTAAAGAAATAAACTTAAAAATAAAAATTAATTCATAAAAAATTTAAAAGAAAGGAATATCTTCTTCTTTCTAGAAACAATTGATAATATGTGGTTTGTCTTGACAGTACCATCAACATTAAAGTTTGAGGAATGCATAAAATAACGAGAATAGTAAATTATTAGGTTGAAATACCATGTGTAAATTAAAATTAACATTAGAAAAATAATAAGAACATTCTATTTCAGTGGGTATTTTAAAAGAATTATAATAGTTAAAAGAAATAAGACATATAACCTGATCAAAATAATGAGTCTAGGTTTAGACATGTTTGCCACACATGCTGCTAGAAATGTCGGGTTGAATGACAGTTACAGAATAGAAATTGGTTAGTGATAATGAAAGAGAATTTCTATAACAAAAGCTTTTATTTCAATTAATATCCAAAAAATGATTTCAGTAAGTATATAAAAATACCCAAAGGAATCATTTCTTTTGACAAGATAATTCACTCTCCTGGGAGTTGCATTAATTTCACAAAAGGAGCTTTAAAAAAAAACTCCATGATTTCACATATTACTACATACATATAAATCACATTATGCCCTACTCTGTGGTTCCAATATACAACTCTTTCCAAACCCCTACTTTGCTCTCCCCAATCAGTTTTTATAGGAGGTAAATGGTGTCATGAAGTAGAGAATGGGTAAGCTACCCTAGATAATCCTTCTGAAAAAATCTGGCACCCTCTGTCTTAAGAACTATCAACTGCCACTCAATTGTGGTAAAAAGTTACTCAATTATGTTACTCAATTATGGTAAAAAGTCTCTTGAAACTATTCTCTTTGAACACCAACACATTGGATGGCAATTAAGTGGGGGCAAATGTACCAAACATAGGTGATTGTCCTAAATGTCATCTAAGTTGTCCAATGAAGTAAACAAGATGCTGTTTGCATAAGGATGGGGGATTCTAAAAGTGAGTGGGAACATAATAAATTTTTAATATGGAACTTATAGAAAAAAAGAGTAAAGTCATCCAATTCAAAACTTGTACCATGTGAGGTACAAATATGTTAGGGCAGAATAGAGAATAAATATTATATTCTAGACATTCAAAGATATGGGGAGATGCGAGAAGGAAATAATATCGAGTAAGTCAATCTGTAAAGGCAAAGATTCTGAAGTGGTTTTCTACACTTTGGAAAGCCTTTGGCACTTATCCACTATAACATTTTCCATCTGTTAATTTTGAGGACTTTTATTTTGAATCCTGATAGCTATTTGCTGCCCCCTTCTGCTCTTGGTTTGCTATGACTCCCAAATATTAGGCTTAATTGGGAATTAAGATAATTAGAAACAAGTCGAACTAAATGGGGAAACCAAGGTATTTCATAACAAAAACAAATTTATACAGTATCTTTTCACAAATCCAACCATTCCAACGATAATGAATGGAAAATACCAACAAAAGGAGGGAAACTACACACAAGAGAAAGTAAGAAAGTAATCTTCTTTCAACAAACCCAAAAGAAGATAACCACAGAAACATAAAAATTACATCAAAAACAGCAGGAAGCAACAATCACTGCTCTCTTCAATGGACAGATCAGGGAAACACAAACTAAATGGGGTCACAGTGAAACTAACAGAAGATTTGGACCAAATGGATTTAATAGATATCTATAGAACATTTCATACTAAATCAAAAGAATATACCTTCTTCTCAGAACCTCATGGTACCTTCTTCAAAGGTGACCATATAATTGGTCACAAAACAGACCTCAACAGATATAAGAAAATCGAACAAATTTCATGCCTCCTATCAGATCACTATGGAATAAGAGCAGTCTTCAATAGCAACGAAAACAACAAAAAGCCCACATATACTTGGAAGCTGAAAAATTCTGTACTCAATGATATATTGGTCAAGGAAGAAATAAAGAAAGAAAGCGAAGACTTTTTAGAATTTAATGAAAATGAAGGCACAACATACCCAAATTTATGGGACACAATGAAAGCACTAAGAGGAAAACTCATAGTTCTGAGTGCCTACATAAAGAAGGTGGAGAAAGCCTACATTAGCAGTTTAACAGAACACCTAAAATCTTTAGAACAAAAAGAAGCTAATACACCCAAGAGGAGTAGAAGGCAGGAAATCTTGAAATTCTGGGCTGAAATCAACCAGGTTGAAACAAAAAGAACTATACAAAGAATCAACAAAAACAGGAGCTGGTTCTTTGAGAAAATCAACAAGAGAGATAAACCTTTAGCCATACTAACAAGAGAGCCAGAGACAATACCCAAATTAACAAAATCAGTAATGAAAAGGGTGAAGAAACAGGAAATCCAAAAAATTATCATATTCTACTACAAAAGCCTATACTCAACAAACCTGGAATATCTGGATGAAATGAACAATTTCCTGGACAGATACCGACTACCAAAATTTAATCAGGATCAGATAGACCATCTAAATGGTCCCATAACCCCTAAATAAATAGAAGTGGTCATTGACAGTCTTCCAACCAAAAAAAAAGCACAGGACCAGATAGCTTTAGTTCAGAATTCTATCAGATATTCAAAGGAGACCTAATGCCAATACTCTTGAAACTATTACACAAAATAGAAAGAGAAGGAACGTTACCCAACTCTTTCTATAAAGCCACAATTTCACTGATACTCAAACCACACAAAGATCCAACAAAAAAGAGAACCTTAAACAAATTTCTCTTATGAATATCAATGCAAAAATACTCAATAAAATTCTTGCCAACAGAATCCAAGAACACATCAAAATGATCATTCACCATGATCAAGTAAACTTCATCCCAGGGATGCAGGGATGGTTCAATATACAGAAATCCATCAATGTAATTTACTACAAACTAAAAGAAAAAAACTACATGGTCATCTCATTAGTTGCTGAAAAAGCATTTGATAAAATTCAGCATCCTTTCATGTTAAAGGTCTTAGAAAGAACAGGAATTCAAGGCCCATACCTTAAGATAATAAAAGCAATCTACAGCAGACCAGTATCCAACATCAAACTAAATGGAGAGAAACTAGGAATTTCCACTGAAATCAGGGAATAGACAAGGCTGCCCTGTCTCTCCATATTTATTCAATATAGTACTTGAAGTTCTAACCAGAGCAATTAAACAAACGGAAGTCAAAGGGATACAAATTTGAAAGGAAGAAGTTAAACTATCACTCTTTGCAGATGATAAGATAGTATACTTAAGTGACCAAAAAAACTCTACCAGAGAACTACAGCTCCTACAATTTCAGCAAATTGGCTGGATATGAAATTAACTCATGCAAATAAATAGCCTTCCTATACTCAAAAGCTATTCAGGCTGAGGAAGAAATTAGGGAAATGACACCCTTCACAATAGCCACAAACAATATAAAGTATCTTGGTGTGACTCTAACCAAACAAGTGAAAGATCTGTATGACAGGAACTTCAAGTATTTGAAGAAAGAAATCAAAGTCTTTGAAGAAAGAAATCAAAGAAGAACTCAGAAGATGGAAAATTCTTCCATGCTCTTGGATTGGCAGAATTAATATAGTAAAAATGGCCATCTTGCCAAAAGCAATCCACAGATTCAATGCGATCCCCATCAAAATTCCAACTCCATTCTTCATAGTCTTAGAAAGAACAGTTTTCAAATTCATCTGGAAAAAAACAAACAAAAAAAAGGATAGCTAAAACTATCCTCAACAATAATAGAACTTCTGAGGGAAACAGTATCCCTGACCTCAAGCAGTACTACAGAGCAAACGTGTTAAAAACTGCATGGTATTGGTACAGTGACAGGCACGTAGATCAATGGAATAAAATTGAAGACCCAGAAATGAAACCACACACCTATGGTCACTTGATCTTTGACAAAGGAGCTACAACCATCCAGTGGAAAAAACGATAGCCTTTACAGCAAATGGTGCAGGTTCAACTGGAGGTCAGCATGCAAAAGAATGGAAATTGATCCATTCTTATCTCCTTGTACTAAGCTCAAGTCCAAGTGGATCAGTAACCTCCACATAAAACCAGACACACTGAAACTAGTAGAAAAGAAACTGGGGAAGACCTTGAGGACATGGGCACAGAGGAAATTTTCCTTAACAGAACACCAGTAGCTTATGCTCTAAGATCAAGAATTGACAAGTGGGACCTCATAAAACTATAAAGTTTCTATAAGGCAAAAGACATTGTCAAAAGGACAAAATGGCAACCAACAAATTGGAAAAAGATCTTTACTAACACTACTTCGGACAGAGGGCTTATATCCAAGTTATAGAATGAATTCAAGAAGGTAGACTCCAGAGAGCCAAATATCCCCCTTAAAAATGGGGCACAGAGCTAAACAGAAATTTTCACCTGAGGAATATGGAATGGCTGAGAAGCACCAAAAGAAATGTTCAACATCCTTAGTCATCAGTGAAATGCAAATCAAAACAACCCTGAGATTTCACCTCATAGCAGTCAGAATGGCTAAGATCAAAAACTCAGGAGAAAGCAGGTACTGGCAAGGATGTGGAGAAAGAGGAATACTCCTCCGTTGCTGGTGGGTTTGCAAGCTGGTACTACCACTCTGGAAATCAGTCTGGCGGTTCCTCAGAAAATTGGGAATGATACTTCCAGAGCAGTGGGAAGGGGTGGATTGGGGAACAGGGGGAGGGAAAAGGGTTTATGGGATTTTCAGGGAGGGGGAATCCAGAAAAGGGATAATCACTTGAAATGTCAATAAAGAATATATTGAATTTTAAAAAAAGAAAGAAATGTTAAAAAAAAAAAAAAAAGAGCCGGGTGGTGGTGCACGCCTTTAATCCCAGTACTTAGGAGGCAGAGGCAGGTAGATTTCTGAGTTCCAGGACAGCCTGGTCTACAGAGTGAGTTCCCGAACAGCCAGGGCTACACAGAGAAACCCTGTCTTGAAACAAAACAAAAAACAAACAAACAAACAAACAAACAAACAAATGCAGACAGCAGATGGTTATCTTAGCAACATAGATCTGATTTCCATTTCACTTCCCTCCAATATGTGTAATCATGAGTATGTGTCTTTGTCAACAAGGGTAACATTAAGATCTTGCTGTGCTATTTCTGTTCCGTTGTAATTAGTAAGTATCCTTTCTCTCCAAGGTTAAGAGGAAAGTCATTCTGAGTGATCTTAAGAAAAACAAACAAACAAAAAACAAAAACAAAACAAAAAAACAAAGGACATCATGAGATTTCAAAAAAAATCATGAATTAGTGAGATTGTATAGGTCTGGTGTCAATGTTCTCAGAGAAAGCTGTGGATACCTGAGTGTCCTAAAATTTGCATGAACTACAAAGTAAATTATCTAATACATAAGAATGACATTATCCATTGTGTTTACACTCAGGAATTTAGAATATGTGATGATAGGTACCTGCTATGCAATTCTTAACAGCATTGCTCATAAAGATTAAGATGGCTTTCTTTAGTTCCTCAAGTCTAGTGTAATATCTATCTCACCCCAGAGCAACTTAATAATGGCTTTTTGTGTGCTCTTGATGTTAACCCCTAAATTGTATACTATGTAATCTTTCTCACAGCTGTGTTACTGAAACATGAGAGAAACCTATGAAATCTTAAATGTTACTTCTTAAGTTGGATGAATTAGATAAGGTCAATGTCAACAAACCATCTCTGCTGATCCTATTTTTCGCTCATAAAAAATAAATTCATTGCTTGGTTGTCCTAGCTCAGGGAGAACTCACTCATGTAAAATGTTGTTACACGAGCTCTGAGACACAAGGTAGGGTTGGAGTTCCTTTATATATTTGTTTTTAAATTTTATTACAAATTTTATTTTCTGTGGGGTGGCATATAAGATTCCATATGCCAATATCAGAATTGTGTTCTCTAATCTGGAATCTAACCTACGAGAGGCTTACATATTCAATATGCCCCACTCTAGATCATTTCTAAATAGCTGCTAGCACCAGTTCTTTCTTAATATCCATTCAATTTTCAATTCCTACCTTTCTACTATTAACTGTTGAATAGCATTGTCTTGTCAGGCTTTATGAATTTTAACTTGAAAAAAAGGTGACATCCTTTGTACCTTTATTATGATGCTGATTTTTAAGCTGTTCTTGACATTTGACTATTCTTAATTTAACCTTTTCCAGATCTTCATTTACATTCATGTTACTTTGACTGCTTACCACCAAAATTGAAAATTCTTTCATCTTTTACACTCTAGATAACAAATGTCGGTATTCTATAGTAGACTGTGCATACATAGAATTAATTATTTCTTTCTAGGAAATTTACCAATAAATAATAATCATAATTATTTTCTTAATCTATTGAGGAAGAAAAAGCAATGTGCCTTAGAGTTGAAGATTATGTCTTCAATTTATTTATTTTATTGTATGAGTGATTTGCAATCATGACATAATTCTACCATATGTGTGTAATACCAGTTGAGGTCTAAGAGGATTATTAGATCCTTTAGCAATGGAGTTAAAGAGAGTTGTGAGATGACATTTGGGCACTGAGGTCCAAACTTGTGTCCTGCACAACAGTAGCAAATCCTATTATTCAAACTCTGGGTCATATCTCCAGCCATATAAGTAAAGATTATGCAAGAGTATTGGGAACTTTCTAGAAACCTCAGATTGCCTGGGTATTCACACCATAATATGGAATGGGAGGGACTTGGATTATTTGGGTTCTGTGGATGCAGATAGACAATAGAGGATCTTGCACCAGTGGAAACCCCTCCTGATCTCAACTGCAGCACTGGGAATGATCTGAACATTTTGTGTGCATTTGTGTACGTGTGTGTGTGTGTGTGTGTGTGTGTGTGTATTCAACTACTATAAAAGAGATCATGATTTTAATAAAAACTAAGAAGAGAAATGGTAGGGGTGAGAGAGAGAAAAGGGTAAAGTATGTAGCTATCTTTTAAAGAAAAATATTTTAAAATGTCTTAAAAGTAAATTAAAATTACACTATTCATTCTGTTTCTCATTCCAGGAGGGTCAACAAGTGGAATGTAAATAAAAAGAAAAAAGATAACTAAAATTAGAGGATGCTACAGTAATTACTTATTCTGCCTTTTCTACATTATTATACTTCTATAATTATTGTGAAAGACAAAAATGAAAGATTACTCACTCACTATGGAAATTTTTAATGGGTTAATCCTGTGATGATTTTTTTTATCAAGATTGGTAGATTTTTGTTTTGAGTAATAGTCTTAATATTGAAAGCATGTTTGGTTATTTCACAATAACATGGAAAACTAGAAGAATTTTGAGGTTGAAACTAATATACGGTACTTTTATTAACTTTATTTTCATATTTTATCTCTATGTCAAATCCATAAGATATTGCATGTTTAATGAAATGTGTCTTTGATAATATAGGTGTGGTTTTACAGTTTTACAGTGATCAACAAAAGGCAATGGTGCATGGCGTTTGAAAGGATATTTCCTATTGAATTAACGTACATGATTAGAAGCTAACTATCTTTTCAACTATATATGATTGGAGTGACAGGGAAGAGTGATAGGGAATAACTACATATTCTGCAGATCATTGAACTAAACAACATATACAAATGCAAGGAAGAGTGTAACACAAGTAAAAAAGCAAGATATTCATTTTATATAATGATATTAACCAGAGTATCTTCAATGAAAATTATATTGTTGGTAGGTTGGGAATGATTGTTTTGTTCACCAGAGTAAATGATTAATAAGTAACCTTTATTTGAAAGAAAACTATTGCAAATGTGTACACATAATGTTTTTCTACACATATTCCTATTGATAACTCAGATGATCCTACATCTATAATGAATTATGCTCCTATAAAAGTATTTTGCTTACTATAGAACTCAGGATTTCCATAAGTTAGCTTTCTTTTTATGAAAAGAAAGTCATTGTAGCAACTGAACATGGAATTAGCTATGCTAGCTACACACACTGTCATTGATTTATATCTATAACAGGAGTAAATGAAATTAGTATGTCAGCGTGAGCATGACCATGTTTACTGCAATTCAACTCACAATAACCAGGGTATAATAAAATAATTTTAAATTATGCTTATAACTAAATGAATGGATAAAGAACACAATGTTATTCCTTAACCAAACTCCCATTTTACAAAGAAATATTGATGGGCCATAAAATGAGTAGGACAAAAATCCTAAAACACATAATAAACCATAATGAGCCTTGAGGACATTATATTTAATAAATTAACTGAGTGAGGTTATCATTGAGTGAGTAACATATGTATATATGTGTGTTTGTGAGAGTGTATGTGTGTGTGTGTGTGTGTGTGTAAATATCACACATACATAAGATATGAATGGTCAGAACAGAATAGTGCTTTCTATCAGCTAAGGTATGTAAAGGGCTGGGCAGTGGATAAATTCATCCAATGTTACACAGGAGGAATAAATGTTAGTATTTCTTTGGAAAATACTTAAAAGTTATACATTAATATTTAAAAGACATTTACAAGATTTTAATGGCATCATAACATAGCAAATATTTAAGTTGATGATTATGATAATAATCCTAACTAGATAGACACACATTGGACACATAAATTAAAATGGCACATAGTACCCTAATCACATCTAAAACTGTTTGCATTTTGAGATATGTACTGTATTTCATTATGCATATGAGTGTTTGCCTACATGTGTGTATGTGTACCATGTATGTGCCTGGAGCCCACAGGGATGAAAAGTATGCATTAGATCCCTGGATAATGGAGTTAACAGATGGTTGAGAGCTGCCATATGGGTGCTCTATAAGAGCAACAAATTCTTTTAACTGCTGTGCCAACTCTCTAGCTAAAGGCAGTTATTTCTAATCAGTTGAGTGTGGCTACCACTTCTCCATCAGCAATAGTGATGGCTTTGTTTGATTAGTTTCATCTGTGTCCCAAGTTGGCTTGGATGTACATCAAACTCTAGTCAGAAAGCTATGGGATTAATAGAAGCAGCTTGGTACGGTTCTTTGAAATCCTCATCTTGATTATCTTATCAATATTTATTCAATATTCAGATGCAGTTTCTAATTGGCTATCTTACTTAGAAGTTCCTTCAAAACTGACTTATTGAACATTTCTAAATAAAATTAATAATATAATGGGAGTCATTACATCTATCACATCTTATTAAATAGATGAAACTTTTACAAAGACAAAAACATTTCAATTTTGTCATACAAATTTCACTTTTCTTTCCACAGGTGTCCTTGGTAGGTACATGCTCCGTATATAAATCTTTAATTTTGTATGTATACCAAGAAAAGTTGAGACATTGATTATCATGGTGTCATCTAGTAATATGCCTTTCACTTTCTCTGCAATTTTTAGTAAAGCAAGATGCTATGAACAAACAATATATCGAAAATCTTGAAATTATTTATCATTATTTTTTGAAGATGGTATTTAATCACCAAATGTCAATGAACATTCCACAAGTCTGTTTAAACAATCTAACAGTAAAATAAAGAGAAAAACACCATTATGAATGCTATGGTCAAAGGTTTCAAGTGCATTTCACCCATAAAATGAGGAGCTAAAAAGTGTCTGGAGATGTTATGGCCATTTTATGTGCTTCATTTCTTATCACTTCGGGCTTCTAACAAAGTGTTCTTTAAGAAACCAAATCAAAAGAGAATAATAAGTAGCTTTACTTTCAGTAGAAATTATGGGTTTACTAATAAGTACTCAAAATACTTCTTACTGCAGTAGAGATGAAGCTGCCAATAGCAAGGACAATGACATTATTCTTTATAGGCTATGCCACATGCATCGAGATGTCATGATGATATTTACATCTGCTTTCACTAACTGTGAGATCATGATTCATAAGACCTTTTTAATTACAAATATATATTTTCTGATAAAATATAAAGAACAGAAATTAACATTCATAATTTAAATTGTTAAATGACTGCTGTGCTGCAATAAATTCATCAAGAGTCAGTTCTCAAGTGTTTCATAATTTGAGTTAATTAACACTCATCATGAATGTACAAATAAATATTAGTTGTATCTTTTCTCATTGAATTTACAAAAGCCATAGGAAATTTTCAGAATTGAAGTTAATATACTTTCTCCCAAAAGGGATACACATATTGTTGAGATCACATTTTTCAATTTCTGTGTTACATTTTAGCTTTCATAAAACCTCAATAAATAATAATATTAAATGCTATTTACAGCTTTCCCATCTTTCTGCATAAGCTCTCCATATTTTCTTCTTCAAAACAAAGTTTAATAAAGTCCTGGCTACCTTTGAATCTGACACTAAAGATTTTATCACCCTCCTGCCTATGTGCCTGGATTTACTTAGGTAACATTATGTCAGGTTTAATCTGTACTGGTAATCAAACTGAGTGCTTTGTATATACTAGGTGAGAACTCTGCCACTTGAGGTGTATTTGTAGCCTTAAAACAAACTCTTAACCCCAGAAGAAGAACAACAATATCAGCCAACCAGGTTCCCCAGAGCTCCCAGAGACTAAGCCACCAACCAAGGAGTACACATGGTTCCGACTGCATATGTAGCAGAGGACAGCCTTGTCAGGCATCAATGGGAGGAGAGGTCCATGGTTCTATGAAGGTTTGATAGATGCCCTAGAGTAGAGTAGAGTAGGGCGGGGAGGCAGGAGTGGCTGGGTAGGTGGAGGAACACCCTCATAGAAGCAGGTGGAGGGAGGTGGAATAGGGGGTTTCCAGGAGGGGGGAAACTTGGTAAAGGGATAACACTTGAAATGTAAATAAATTAAAGTAAATAAAAAAACAAATAAACCAACTTTTGTACTCAACTCTTCACATGAGTTATTTGAATTGTATCAATCACTGCCTCAATTTCCAAGTAAAAGAATGTGTTATTTATAAAATTTAAAACATGAATTTATAATGTGTAATACCAATAACTTGGAGATATCTGGAAAATCAATGCCTCATTGACTGATCAATTATACTGATATGTACAGTTCATTAGAACGGTAAGTTATCCAGTTTTTTTCTTTTTTCTATTTTCTTTTTTTTTTCTTTTTCCAAAAGGTTTAAAAGTATACAATGAGACATGGTAATATAAAGATCAGATCTGTGGTAATTCAATTTCAACTAAAATTCTTATATCATATGCAATTCAGTGGCATAATACATCCTCTCCTATCGTTCTGACTAGTGTTGGTTCAGAACGTAGTCTTGATATGCTGCTGGAGATTGTCTGTTTTAATAATCAGTCTTAAAAATAAAGAATGATGGGATTCCTGAAAGGTTTAATTTAAACACTTATATGTAATTATAAATGAAGAAAATCATTTATAGAACAATTTGTATATGTCACATCAAAGGTCACCAACAATTCTTGAAATAATCAAGGAAACCACAATTATTCATATTTGTATTAATAATCAGCTAAAAGCCAGATGGCCTTGGGGAGAGGTTATTTTATTCTTTTGTGTTTTTTTGCTTGTTTCTTTGTTTTGTTTTGTTTTATTGTTATTACTACTACTACTACTGCTGCTGCTGCTGCTACTACTACTACTATTATTATTGCTAAATCTTTTTTTTTTACATTCCAGTCATCACCCTCCTGGTCCACCCTCCAAAAGTTCCTCATCCAATTCCTCCTACCCCATCTCTAAGAGGATGTCTCCATCTGGCACCCTACCAGATAGGGTCTCTCGTCTTTTGAGGGTTAGGTGTTAAGTACTTCTTCTCTCATTTAGGCCGGACCAGGCAGTCTTATGTTGTATATGTGTCAAGGGCCTCATATGAGCTAGTGTATGCTGCCTGGTTGGTGACCCAGTGTTGGAGAGATCTCAGGGCTCTAGGCTAGCTGTGTTTAGATGGTATTCCTGTGGGGTCATCCTCCTTAGATTCTTCCAGCCTATCCCTAATTCATCCACAGGTCTTCCCTGCTTCTGTCTATTGGTTGGGTATATGCATCTGCATCTGGCTATTTCAGCTGCTTGTTGGGTCTCTTGGTGGGCCACCACATCAGACTCTTGTCTATAGGCACACCATAACATCAGTTAGTGTCACGCTTTGGAACCTCCCCTTGAGCTAGATCCTAATTTGAGCCTATCACTGGATCTCCTTTCCCTCAGGCTTTTCTCCATTTCTGTCTTTTAGACAGGAACAATTCTGGGTCAGAGTTTTTTTACTTTGGGATGGCAACTCCTACCCTCCACTTGATGTCCTTTCTACTGAAGGTGGACTCTACACATTCCCTCTTCCCAATGTAGGACATTTCAGCTAAGGTCCCTTCCTCTAAGTCCATAGAGTTTCTCACCCAGCAGGCCTGTGGTATATTCTAGAGCATACTCTCACATCTCCTACCTCCCAAAGTTCCCTGTTTTCATTCTTTCTGTTGGCCCTCAGGGCTTCACTTCTGATTCGGTCCCCTGCTAATATCTGATGTTGTTCCCCTTTTCCCCTCCTTGACCATCCTCACACCCATGTTCCTCCTTCCTTCTATATCATGTGATGATTGCTTTCTTTCCCTTCCAAGTGGAGTGAGGCATCCTCACATGGGACCTTCAGCTTGTTAATCTTCTTGAATCCTGTGGATTATGTCCTGGGTATTCTATACTTTTTTCAACTAATATTCACTTATTTGTGAGTACATACTGTATCACATAGAAACTTACTGCTTTGAGCAAACACCATGACCAAGGTAACTCTTGTAAGGACAAAACTTAATTGGATCTGGCTTACAGGTTCAGAGGCTCAGTCCACTATTATCAAGGTGGGAGTCAGACAGAATCCAGACAGACATGATAAAGGAGCAGCTGAGAATTTGGCATCTTCATATGAGGACTGCTAGCAAGAATATTGACTTCCAGGAGCTAAGATGAGGGTTTTATAGTCTACACCCAGAGTGATACACCTACTCAAAAAAGACCACACCAACTGCAACAGGGCCACAACTTCTAATAGTGCCACTCCCTGGGCCAAGCATATAGAAAACATTACATATACCATACATGTCCAAAAAGTGTGAATTATCTCACTCAGGATGATATTTTCTAGTTCCAAACATTTGACTGCAAAATTCATAACGTTCTCTGGTTTTTTTTTTAATTTTCTTTATTTATATTTCAAATGCTAACCCCTTCTATAGTTTCCCCTTCAACCCCCCCATCCATACCCTCACCCCTGCTCACCAACCCCCCCACTCCCACTTACTTGTCCTGTCATTCTCCTACACTGGGATACCTAGCATTCACAGGATGTCTTCCAAGGCCATCCTCTGTTACATGTGTGACTGGAGCAGCATGACTCCCGCCATGTGTATTTTTTGGTTGGTGGTTTACCCCCTGGGAGCTCTGGGGGTACTGGTTGGTTCATATTCCTGTTCCTCCTATGGGACTGCAAACCCCTCAGCTTCTTCAGTACTTTCTCTAGCTCCAGTATTATACTGTGTAAATGAACTACATTTTCTCTATCCATTTTTCCTTTGTGTGATGTCTGGGTTATTTCCAGCTTCTAGCTATCACAAATAAGGTGGTTATAAACATAGTGGAGCACATGACCCTGTGGCATGGTGGGGTATCATCTGCATATTGGCCCAAGAGTAGTATAGCTGGAACCTCAGATAGAGCTATTTCCAATTTTCTGAGGAACCTCCAAATTGATTTCCAGAGTACTTGTACCAGTTTGCAATCCTAGTAGCAATGGAGGAGTGCTTCTCTTCTCTACATCCTTGCCAACATGTACTGTCACCTGAGTTTTTTATCTTAGCCATTCTGATTGGTATAAGGTGGAATCTCAGGGTCGTTTGGATTTGCACTTCCCTGATGACTAAGAACTTTGAACATTTCTTTAAGCTTCTCAGCCATTCGAGATTTGTCTGTTGTGAATTCTCAGTTTAGTTCTAAACCCCATTTTTTGGTTGGGTCGTTTGCTTTCTTGGAGGTTGGCTTATTGAGTTCTTTGTATATTTTAGATATTAGCAAGCTATCAGATGTGGGTTCAGTGAAGAAATTTTTCCCAAACTGTAGGTTGTAAATTTGTCCTTTTGACTATGTCCTTTGCCTTGCAGAAGCTTTTTCAGTTTCATGAAACTTTTAATATTAGAGCCTGAGCCATTAGAGTTCTGCTTAAAAATTTTCCCCCTCCTAATGCCAATGAGTTCGAGGCTCTTTCCTACTCTCTCTTCTATTTGATTCATTGTATCTGGATTTATGTTGAGGTCCTTGATCCAGTAGGACTTGAGTTTAGTGCAAGGTGACAAATATGGGTCTATTTTTATTTTTCTACCTACCAACTGCCAGTTAGACCAGCACCATTTATTGAAGATGCTTTTCTTTTCCTGTTGTATATTTTGGCTTCTTTCCCATGTTTTTGTTTTTAATGACATTCATGATAGTGTTTTCCAATGGGAGAATTTCAGTTATTCACTGAATGCAATGCCATTCTCTATATAGCACTCATACCTTAATGGTTCATCTTTTTACCTATGATTATGTCTATATCCCCAAATGATGTAGGGGAACATGGCTACTAAGCCAATAAATCAGAATCAGATCAGGATAAGATATTAAAATTACACAAGTCCTGAGATGGCTATTATTTTTAATGTGAAATGTATCCCTCAGGTTCCAGTGTTTAAACATTTAGTTCTAGGTTCTGATGCTTAAGGTTGTAGCACCTTTAAAACTATAGCCTAGCTAAAGAAGTGGCTCTTTTTGGGCAGAAACTGAAAGTGATATTTGCTTCTGGTTGCAGCCTGAGATCTATAACTGTTCCATGACCTGGAAAGATCTGAATGAGTTGTCACTGCAGGCCCATCACAATGGACAGAACCACCTAACTGTCAAGTCTTATCTGGTGTGCTGGCCTGAGCACCTTGAAACCATGAGCACATTCTGTCAACTTGTTTTAAAACAAAACTAAACAAAACAGAACTGTGTTCGATTTTCTCTGAAAAGGTAATGGCAGATTCCTTGCTCTCTCTAACTGTAGTTTCTTGAGGATGTAGGTATGAGACAGAGAACTGTTACTGGAGACAAGAGAAAGCAGCTGATTCTGACATAATATTCTGATAATTGTCTCTCACAAGCAAAGGAACTAAACAAATTAGATCCTTCAAATTTTATCTGTACAGGAGTAACTGGATAAATTCGATCCAAAAATGAATTTGACTAACAATACAGGATCCATAATTCACTATTACCATGTGTTTATGATTTTGTGGAGATTAAAGAAATGATAGCTATATGATTTACAGAATATAAAGAATTGTAAAATGAGAATGCACAATGAAAACAAGCGAATTCTTTCTCTAAGTATGATCAATGAATTAGTGTTTATGTAATATTAAGTGAAGTAAGACCTTCATCACACACTGATTCTGTGGTAGCTATTGATATTTGTTTATTAAAACCACAATATGAATATCGAAAAATCTATTACTTGTGAGTCTATTTACACATTATCCTTGGCATCTTCACCATTAAACCCAAACTAGAAATATAAGTGTGTCAGCTGGATTTTATTTTAAAGGAAAAAAAAATCTATCAAATTTATCCAAATTTCTAAAATATTTGGATAGACTTTGTATTTCAAGCCAAGTATATAGAGCATTTATCATGTGAAAAATTTCTTTTTACTTTCATTCTTACATTTTTAGTTCACCTTAATATTCTTCGTGCAAAAAAAAAAAATAAAAAAAACAAATAAAGAATGAAACCAAAACATCCAAACTATTGAGGAGAGCACGTATCCCATAGAAAGAAGACAGTAGAATTCCAAAGGAAAGATGTCATGGGCTGTTCTTGATTTGAGCTTCTGAAAGCTCTATCAGGAATTTTTCATACTTCTCTTAACTTACCAGGAGAAGTAGAACAGATTTTTAAATAGTCTCTCTCCAGCTGTCTCTGTGTTTAGGCCCCTATATGGGATCTCTATATGAAATTGTCTTTTATCTTTTTTTTTTTTTTGCAGGAGAAAAGATGATTTGGAGGTTACATTTTTCGAATGAAGCTAGCTAAAATCTAAGTTCTGAAATAAAGCTTCGAATCTTTTTGAAGGAGGCTGGCTGACCACAGCTGCTCAGTTGTAGAGCACACATGGAGGGTCTGCCTCCCACTACTTGAAGAAAACCCACATGCCAATTAAGACGCAGGAAGTCAGGCAGTATGGAGGAAAACAACGAATATCTATCAAATTTTTCATTCCAAATAGATACAGCTTAACAATGAGGCATGTCGGATAAGGCACTGGTCCTTACATTCAGAGGTTGTCTGGGTATATTAGGCTATAGCTAAACACAGGTGGTCAACATGCCCTATGCTACTTTGAGAACACTGGACCTTTAACAAACTGAACTATACAAGTAATTGAACAGAAATAAAATATTCGACCAGCTTACTAGTGTATGCATTTTTCTTCTTTCATTAAGGTGTAATGTTATCGAACTAACATAAACACCCATTCACAAAAGTAGTAAAGGAATGGGTGTGGTTTAATAATTTCATAGCTAATTTTCACTTGGTTTGCAATATAATCAAAAACAAAGAGATCATGTGTAAAAGATTAAAGAATGTTTTGTTAACATTATGAATTTTCTTTTTAAAATTATGTATAATCTTTATGAAGCAAATGCAATGTAGCATTAAATGTAGTTACTCTGTATATTGGCCCAATTTACACATATATCAATGAAGCACTTAAATACATTTTCTTTCTCATTTTGTTTCCTTGATCCACCTCAGGTGCATGTGTGTGTGTGTGTGCATGTGTGTGTGCCTTTGTTTGTGTTATGTTAGTGGGTCGCAGGGGTAAAAGAAAAAGCAAGCATTTCATAATTTCTTTTAGAAGAAACACTTCTTAATACTGGCACAAGCACATAAAATTCTGTGTACCACATATCTGATAAGAATATCTATGTGAAAGTAATACTGGATTGCATATAGAATGCATTAAAGCTAACAATCCTTATGAAATGTAAAAAACAAACTAAGAATCTCTTATAAATTCTTAAGAAAAAATGTTTATAATGAGGGTAAGATGACATACTGTTTTATTGAGTAGTGGTACCATGCTCAGTGAGAGAAGCCATCCCATAGCAGTCAACACTCAAGCTAACACCTCAGAGACATGGCCCAATCTGATGAAGCTGTTCACTCAGCTTCATTCCCTCCAATCAGGTGATTTTAGCATGTGCCAGTATGACACAATGTAACCAGGATTACACAATGTAACACAATGTAACCGTTCATGTTTCTGAATCAGAGAAATAAAAATCAAACTTTCCTTTGTCTTAGCTATGCATTTAGCCCAGACTCTGTTGGTGGAATATTTGCTGTTTTACAGTTATTCATACCATAACTAGAAATAATAAAATGCTGTCTTGTGGAGTCTGCAAAACAAAAATGATTGTTCTGTTACATTTCTCTGTGGCAGGGTCAAATATTTTCATTCTCATAAATCTTTTGGGAGACAATATATTTCTTTAAATTTCACATAGAAATGGATGTGACTTGTCATTTATCTTTCCTTCTGAACAAATTTTATTTGTAAAACAAAGTAAGGTTTTTCTAAATGCCTTAAAGGAAGCAAGAGCCTAAAGGCCCCTCAGGGTCTGAGTAGATGCTGGGAAGATGGAGAAGGAATAGTGGAAAAATGGAAACAATTTGCCCTGGAGACAAACTCCCCTCAAATGACTGGCCTGAAGATTAGTAGATCCAGTATGTTAAAAGATAACAGTAAACATCAATGCATACATACCTTTATGGGGGGAAATCCTTGTTAAATTACTCAATATGATATCTGTATGGATCAAATGGCAAGACAGACTTGACTTAATGCTTTTATCAAATACTAATCATCTATCACCTTTTTCCCTAGCAGGTAATGTAATGAGTACAAGAAGTATAGATGATTAGTTTTGCAAATGACAACTTCTTAGAACAGCTCTGGCTTGTCACATTTACAATAATCCCTATGGTACTGTCACCCATGTTATTAATTTACATTTCACAAAGACAAATATTTCACATATACTAAACACAAAACTAAAGTGACGTTGTCTTTTCTGAAACTTAATAAATATATCCATGTCATTTAGCAACTGAATGTGTTCAGTTGAGTATTTTCCAGCAAGACTCTAAAGGTAAAGTAAGGTAAAGCCAGACAGTTCTTTGACTTCCCATTCATATATCTAAACTACTTTAATCTTACACATAAAAGGTCAAGCATAAAATTATGTGCTTGGAGCAGCTGTCTGCAGAGATTTGAATTAACATAGGAAGAAAGTACCACAGGAAAAAAAAGTTAATTTTATCTTAATTGGATTAAGCCATGTCCCATCTATATTACAGGAATGAGGTTACAAAAGACTAGAAACTGCTGGGTTGACAGAAAAAGGATTAATTTGTGGGCTAGTGTCAAGCTGTTGACTAATAACATATTGATCAGATCTATAAAATATGCAGCGTGTCTGTCAGGATGAGACACACATTGGAATTTAAGATCACTAGCATAACTGACATGATCAGAGTTAGATTAATATTATTAAGATCCAGCAAGAGAGCTTGCATATTATTGTAGCAATCACCAAGATTTCCCACGTGTCTGGGATTGACCATCATAAGCAGAAGAGCTACCTTGTTGGTTAGAGGCAAGTGATTGATCTGTGTAGCTGCCTCTCCCTCCACCCCTCTTTGCTTTAATGTGTTCCAGCAGACATATTGAACTACCACAGCTTAATCCCACTGGAGCCTGCAGGTGGTATTGTCCTTGCGTTGAGGAGTTATTAAATTCTTAAGGTCACCATAAAAAAGGTTCTATTAAATTGAGTTAATAAAAACACTGGGCAAAGGTTTGCAAAGAGCATAGATGTCAAAGCCTTGGGAATCAGAATGCCTCTCATGATATCAGAATAAAAGAATAATTTAAATCCACCAAAGTATAAAGATAATGTTCTGTTCTTTAATAAAATGTATTTTTAACCTAATACACCTGTGTATATGTGAACACTTAGTATAAGACATTCATTAGATTACATTTTTCAAGTAAGACTGGCTTAGCCTATTTAAAGTCCAAGAAGTCTAGAAGTATAAAAAATAGAATAAAAGTGAATTTTGGAGAATTTGCAAGTAAAGGCTATTTTTTCTATTTTCAGGAAAATAACAAAAGTAGACACTTGATATTTCTTTTGGGATAACTTAGATACTTGACTGTATATATGGAACAGAATTCTGCCTTTAGTGTTTTGTTAGATTAATGCAGTTACTAAGATTCGTCTTGATGTGCTTATACATTGAACTCTAATAAGATTAGAAATAGTGAATCCATTTGACCATCATGTACCTCCCTTGCCAAAGAACTTACTGCAGTCTATTTCAGATTCTATTTCCCTGGCAGTAGAGATGGGACTCATTACTCTGGAAGCATTGTGATGAATATGTTACAAACTGATTTGTGTGTAATCTAACCACTGACTGATTTAGTTAATTACTTAATTGGTTTATTTTGCACTGCTGTAGATCAAAAGCTGAGCCTTGTATAATCTAGACAAGCACTCTAACTACTGAGCTACAGTGTCTGCCAAATTACTGAAATTTAATGAAAGAAAATGAAACTAGCAATCTTGAGGTCAACATCAAAAAACACTTATCTATATGTTCATTTTTTTTCATCATGCAAGCTTACAAAGTTCTAAGTATGCTATTCAGGCTTTTCTCTACTATGACCAAATATCTATGAGAAACCCAAGAGGAAAGACTTATTTTGATTTACAGATTTACTAGATGCAGTCCATGATAATCTGGTTCTATTGCTTGGCAGGCTGATTTAAGAAAGAACATAATGGCAGCCTTACAACAGAGCCACACTTCATGACAGACAGAAAACAGGAAAGGCAGAACAAGTGTCCAACCTTCCTGGAGTCTTTAAAGACATTTTACATTCAAATTAGATGCCAATTTTAAATGGCAACTATTAATATTTATATACTACTGTCTTATAATTTTATGTGTATACTGCAAATGATAATACATATGTAATGGATATTGTCATATTGTTTTCAGTAAACACACAAATTAGTTAATTTCCAGAGCGTAAAGCCATATTATAACAGAAGTAACAATCTAGTTCTGTAATATTCCAGCAAAAATAATTATGACTGTGCATTTTTTGAATTGCGTGTTCCAACTTAGTTTCACACTTCTGTAATTGTTTGTAGCTGTGTAATTTAAAAACCAGTGGTTTTCTAAATTAGTTTGGGGTTATTATTCCTTGTAGGTATAATTGGCAACCACTTGCTGACATATTTAAACAGACTAAAAAATAGCCAATATGATGTGTTTCTGATCTGGAAATATTCACTATTCAATATTTTTGATGAGCTGACTTGTACTGTACAAGTAATCTTTAAAGATATAGTATCTACAAATTCTGTGGAAATTTGTTCTTGATTAAATTTTAGTAATTTGAATTTGCCCTTGTTTAACACTTACTTACTTGCAAAACTACTTTGTTACATATGCAACTAATTTTACTATATTTATAAAATATTTGATGGATAAGATGAATCTTATATATAGGCTTCTTATAGACCTATTTTATATTTATTCAGAATGTTTACCTATCCATATCTCTATTTATAGAAAAATAAATATATCAATAATAACATATTTTGTATTAAATCAAACAAAAAGAGAAAACTATATACACAGTTATATATATATACATATATATATTCAAACATATATATATATATATATATATACAACTAGATATATTCACATGTGTGAGCATGTGTATATGTTTGTGCTATAAACTTTTTATTCTGGTAGAATGAGAATCTAATAGGGCAATCGAACACAGGAGTTTCCGATATCCAGAAACACACTATGTATTCATATAGTTCCCTGGCAAATACGTCATCCTTTTACTTTCTATTTTTAGTACTGTGTCCTTATAGACTACCAAAGTTAAAATGTTTTCTTTACTCTCTTCTTGCAACTCCAGGTATCAGTTATTATTATTTTCTATCTTGATCTGATAAAATCACATTTAATCCAAGTTAAAGGGATGTTTCAGTGGTTAGGAGCACTGTTTCGTCCTCCAGAAGTCTTGGCTTTGTTTTTCAGTATGCACATGGTAGTCCAAACCATGTTTAATGCACATTCATGGTGGTCTATTACCCTCTCTGGTTTTCTGGGCATGGGACACAAACTTGGTACAGAAATAGTTGCATGCAAAATAAGTACTAACTGGTATATAGCACTAACAGTGGATATAAAATAGTTTAAACCATGTTTATTTTAAACTTATGCTTCTGGCTTATCTTTTACGTTAATTTTGCACATACCCATAGAGGCAACCATGGCTGGACTCAGAATTGGTAATGAATCATTATGGGTGTTATCATAAAACATAATTTTAGAAATACTGTATTTCTATGTTTAACGTTAGAAGTGGTATTAAAGATGGGGTTGAGAATTGAACCTGTAGCAATTTAGCACAATGTGGGTGTGTGGTTGCATAAAAGACTAGCAAACAGTCTTCTGTTTTAGTCATTACTTACTATGGTAAAAAAAAGAAAAGAAAAGAAAAAACTGATGCATTGAAGAAAGTTTATTTTTGGCTTAAGGATCCAGTAGAGCCCATAAAGGAAGAGTGTGACAAGAGATGTCCAAAAGCAGTAACCTGAACAATCACATCTTTATTCACAACTTGGGGAAAGACACAATGTGCTGGAGTTAGGGCAAGGCTACACATATTCAAATATATTCAGTGGGAAGCTGTCCATAAATGAGATAGGAAAAGGCCACCCAAGACATTAACAAATATAAATGTTATCCATGTTTAAATGAATTGTAGTCTCTTTACTAACTAGCAAGGTCTGATGTTATTCCAACAAGGCAATTACTAAAATTATTTGAGAAAGCATATGGCAAGGGCCTTAAAGCTCTACTGTAAATACAGAAACATATGACTTTGACTCATTAGAAGTATTTTCTAAGATCCTCTTAATTGCCATAGTAATTAAAATTTAACAATATTTTCAAAAGTGCCAGCTGACATCAGTATATGGAGTGATTTTTTCCATTAAAGAAAACAAAACAAAACAAAACAAAAATCTCACCACCACCACCACCACCACCACCACCAACAACAACAACAACAAAAAAAACAGACTAGGTGGGTTTGCTCTGATCTTTCAAGTGCACAAGTACATTCCTGTGGAAAAATCTGAACACTTCAGCTTGTCCCTTACCAAGTTGCTGCAGCTTATTGTTATCCTCTACATACTGCAAATCTGTCCCTCACCATTTGCTGATCTGTAAGCCCAGTCTGTGGGGTCTGCTGGAATAAGGTAATAAGTAGCATTAAGCAAATGCATGAATTCAGATCAATATGACAGCTCTGTGTCCAAGCACACACTACTCCTGGTAACATCCCTGTGATTACGAGAAATGTTTACAGGATTTAAACACAAATGAAAATATAATAACATGCATGATGTTGAACAATTCTTAAGGTGCTTCTCAGTCATCTGAAGTTCTTTCTTTGTTTAGCTCTGTACCCCATTTTTAATAGAGTTATTTGTTTTTCTGGGGTCTAACTTCTTGAGTTCTTTGTATATATTGGATATTAGTCCTCTATTGGATATAGGGTCTTTTCCCTATAAAGGGAAAAGGGATATAAATCTTTTCCCAATTTGTTGGTTGCCATTTCGTCCTTTTGACAGTGTTCTTTGCCTTTCAGAACTTTGTAATTTTATGATGAATTCAAGAATTGCTCTTTCTACCTCTATGAAGAACTGAGTTGGGATTTTGATGGGGATTGCGTTGAATCTGTATATTGCTTTTGGCAAGATGGCCATTTTAACTATATTAATCCTGCCAATGCACAAGCCTGGAAGATTTCTCCATCTTCTGAGGTCTTCTTCGATTTCCTTCATCAGAGACCTAAAGTTCTTGTCATACATGTCTTTCACCTGTTTGGTTAGAGTCACAGCAAGATACTTTATATTGTTTGTGGCTATTGTGAAGGGTGTCATTTCCCTAATATTTTTTCCTTTTCCCTAATAAGACAGTATCTTGTAGCAAACTTACTGGTCTTCTGAGTCTTACGAATTTTCTGCATCATGTTCTTGAACCTTAGGTGCAAGGTCTCTGTTGGACATGTGTTAATTTGAGGAGAGAAACCACAGGTGGTCCAGTCATTATTTATATTTGACCAGTTGTGGCTTTCTGCTATGATGTCTCTCTGCTGAAGAAAAAAGTCTCAGATGTCTAAGTGTTAACTTATTTGTAAAAAGAAGGATGAGTCTGTAGAACACTGTTAGAAATTACACCAGTTTAGTCAACTATCTGTAGTACATTTTTTCTAAGTTTTGTTCTATAGCCAGTCATGGATAATTGTCTAATTTTTACATATTAGGCATGAATCTCTCCTAGTGAGAAGGTCTAAAGCCAACTAAATTGATGTTTGATCCCCCCTAGAATATTAGTGCCACTGTAGAGGCCTTTCAGAATACTTGCCTCTCTGGTGATTGTTATGGTTTGTGGTGTTCCATATATACATGAATATTGGTTTATTTCTCTGTTGGCATCTTACATAGCTCCCTACAAAGTTTTGAGTGCTAGTAAAAAAGAGGAGGTCCCTACATTCAAAGCATGTGGTGTCTTCAGAAATAACCATTATCAGCTAAGAAAAATTTTCGAAGTTCATAAAATAATTATCATAATAAAATTTTATTATTGAGACAAGCTCCTTACAAATAAGATCCTGGGATTAGAATGGCAATTTATGCTATCAACCTATATGTTAGTGTGTATGTAAAAGATACTACATAGCATCTTTCCTGCTCCATTGGTCTTTCCTTTTATGATAGGGTTTAATGCATTTGAACTCATGATCCAAATTGGTTTAAAAAAAATCATTGATCACTACAGTATCATTCTATACTATACCACTTTGTATTTTAACAAAATGTAACATAAACCTAAACCTAAGCATAAGAAATTCTGTGACTGGCTTTTGTTAAGCCTGAAGGCCTTTTGTAAAGCCATAAGAAAGTCTGGTATTGGAGAATCTTCTGAAAACCATCCATATAGAAAATGAGTTTAAATGAAGTTACCATTATAATTGAAAACACAATACCCCAAACATATATAAATCATGTTTCTAAATTGAAACACAGTACAATGAATGATATATATATATGATATATATATGATATATATATGATATATATATATATATATATATATATATAAATTTATTGGCCAAATTTGCTCCTGGACTTCACTATTGTGTACGATGTGATTTGTAGTACTCAGTACTAAATGGATGCCATTTTTAAATTCTTCCCCTCAATTCTCAGGAATTTATGCAGCAAAGGAGAGAAAAAGGCTGTAAGGGCCATAGCAATACACTGCTCTAAGGAAATAGCATTTTTTAGGAACAACAAGACAGATACACACAAACCCACCAAAATAGCATTCACAAAACCTTCAAAATTTCAAGCAAAACAAAAACACACAACAGAAAATATGAAGTAGTAAAAAGTTCCTTGTCTAACCATGAAGCTATTTGCAATTTACAACTGCTAGAAGAAAGTAAATGTGTTCTCTACATGGAATAACAGTGGGTTTATATCACTTGAACACTGAGGCACAACTCTTGCTCAAAATTAGATGGGCAAAACCAGATACTGTATTAAGTCTCTCTCTCTCTCTCTCTCTCTCTCTCTCTCTCTCTCTCTCTCTCTCTTTCTGCGTGTGTGTGTGTGTGTGTGTGTGTGAAAGAGAGTGTGTGCGTTTGTGGGTTTGTGGGTATGAGTATGGGTGTTAGAATGTGTGAATGTGTTAGTGTGTGTGTGTGTGTGTGTGTGTGTGTGTGTGTAGTATTTGGGTTTCTTGTAAGACAAAGAACATAAGTGAATATTCCCAGAGAATCTAGAAGTAGAAGGGGAATAGGGAAAGATAGGATAAAAATATTTTAGGTGAAAATTTGAAAAACAAAATAAGAAAAACAATGTACAAACTTAATATATTTGGTAGCACATATCCATGGTACAATTTTTATATGAGTAAACTACATTTGCAGAATGGGTGTACCATATTGACCACTGAATTTATTATTTGAGATACACCTGACTTGTCTTTACTATACAGTATTGGGTCAAACTCCAGGCTTATAATTCAAATATTTTTGGAGAACAATAAGCAAATTGAACACCGTAAGATGAAATCAAGTGGTTTGTAGAACTACCAACTTCTATTACAAAATATGCACAGTATGCAATATACAAAATTGAATTAAACAGAGGTTTTACTATCCTCATTGATATTTTTTATGGTTAGCTCAATACTATATCTTAAGCAAGTAGTGAGATTTTTATTTCATAATGGTTATTGCCTAATTCATATCTTTATAAGTTAGAGCACCTTTTCCATGTGTTCTTTCGAGTCACTAATATCTCATATTTGCATATATATATATATATATATATATATATATATATATATATAAAGAGAGAGAGAGAGAGCTTTATTCATACATTCTATTTCTAATACAGTGATTTTATGGTTACATTCATATTTATTTCTACTTTATGACATAAATTACTTCTAAAAATATTTTCTCTCATGTGCTGGGTTGATGTTTTTATGTTCTTAGTTGAATCCTTGGAAACACAATGGATGACTTTAAGTTTTCCCTTTTTCTTCCTCTTTTGCCTTCTTTTTGAATTTCTTTTATTTTTAGTGTTGTGTATAATATTATTTTCTACCTTAAAAAATATAGTTACGTGCCCATGCTCCTTTTTAAAGTTTATGTATTCATTCTTAAATTTATATCTACTGTTCATAATTATTTTACTTCTGTGCATAGTTTGATGTGTGTTCTGATTCATTCTTTGTCCCAAGGACATGTAGTCATTGAGAACATATGCCTTAGTTATTGAATTGTTTCTTACTTTTTCCATAACTGAAATAACAATATATTAAAAAATCACATGATGAATTAAGATGTATTTTATTGATATCTGAGGATACAATTCATTCCAGCAAGCAAATATGACTGAAGATGGCTCTGTGAAAATATGAGTTTTATGTTGTTTATTCACAAATCAGTCAGCAAAGTAATGAAGGGATGGGAAGGTTGATGGCCAACTGGTCATCTCCATTTTATTTTATTTTATTCTATTTCATTATGTGTTATGTTATGTTTATGTTATGTTTATGTTATGTTATGTTATGTTATGTTATGTTATGTTATGTTTTGTTATTTTTCTAACAGGACCCCAACCCATGGAATGGTATCATTACATTTATGATGAACCTCCTCAGTCAGTTTAAATTTTCTCTGAAAGATATTACAGAACTTCTGAACTGTGTCTAATTAATATTTTAAATATTACATTGTCTTCTTTTGGTTTTAAGTTCATTTATCTATAATGACTTTTGCAAATTTACCTGTCACAAATGTATAGACATGTCATGATGATTGACAGGCCCAGTGCTGGTAGACAGTTTTGTTTGTTTTGTTTCTGAAAACTCAAATTTTTGATAAATCTGGCATTGCTTTCTGCCATTGTTTTCAATATGATATTTTATGTAGTTATTCTAACAAATTTTTCTGTTTAATAAACGAAGATAATAGAGAAAGACATGGGAGTTAGGGAAATGAGAAGACTAATTTATGTCTTGGTTATGCATGTTTACATTTTCACCAGTATTATATAGATATCCATTGTTCTTTGCATTGTTGTCATCATTAGCTAGCTATTATTGTTGTTTTGTTTATGATTGCCACTTAGAGTAGTATGATGTAAATTCCTAACATAGTTTTAATTTGTATTTCCGTAATGCATTACAATGATGGAATAGATTCACTAATTTTATGCATATAAAATTTTAATTTTCTTATCTTTTAATATTTCCTTGTTTGATTCATTGAACCATTAACAATGATCTGTGTCTTCTGATTCTTTTATTTTCAGATATCCTTAAATTTGAACATTTCAATATTTTCCATTATAATATACAGTTTAACTGTAGGCTATGCTTTGCATAAATTCAAGGTTTAGAAAGACGTAGCACCTGCTCATAATGTCCAATTGCAATTTTTATTAAAAGTTCTAATAGTTTTATGGTAGCATTGATTGTAAATTCTTAAACCTATTATCAAAGTTATATTACTTAATTATTTACCTTACAAAATATATGTTGTCAACATTAATATAGAATTGTGTTTACTTGTAAAAAGTCATAACATTAGATATTAATGAAACACCATTATTTTTACACATTGTGTACTCATTAATTACAACATATTAATTTTAAACCATTGGGGAAATATTAGAGGATATTCTGTGAGGCATTGGAAAAAAAGTACATGGCCTTAACTAGTAGAATATTTTGTGCATTTTTTCCAGAAATTTTTTTATCCCCAGATCCAATGAAACTTCTTACTGATATTTTCAGTGTATCTTTGTTACCAATTTAACTCTATAGCATATTGGCTTTGATTGACTCTAGATAACTGCAACTCGGTGTTTAAATTTAGCATTCTGGCCAGCAAGGACTGATTTTATTTTGGGGAGGTTATTCAATAAGTGATTCTTTGGACATATTGAATTTATCTTCACAATAAAACACTGTTAAGATGAATTTAATTTTAGATCAAATTGTGCAGCTACAACTCTCTTGGAGATACATATTTCCAAGAAAAAAACTCCAAGTGGAACAAATTATTGTTTGTGCATTGGGGATAATCCTCGTGAAGTGTTTAGATCTCTTTATTTTATGAGTGGTGATTGGCAACTCTGAGAGAGATAGAAGCACACTGTGGATTTGAATAACATCAAGTAAATAAATCATACATTCTGCTCCCCTAATGAGGCTCAGTGGACCCTAGTTTATATAAGTAATAATTATTTTTCTACTAGATTTTGAAAATGAAAATTTTTCATGTTTTACTCCACTTTTGTTATTTTAATATTAACATACATCATTATCATGCACTCTGGACATTAATGTTCTGAAATATGGCTATTTGAAAAATTAAATTACATATTTTATTAAAATTTTATAAATTTTAAAATAAGAATATAAAAAGTTTAAATCACCTAATAAAAACTAAAGCTATTTTCCATGTAAAAAATAAGATAACATTAGCATTACAGAAATTAGATTTTTCGGGGGCTGGAGATAGATTTTTCAGAGAATACATATAGTTAAATGAATAGTATTAAACAAAAGGTTGAAAATCCTCTTTATTCCACATTATGATATTATGGTCACAAATGTTGGCTACATGAATTGTTTCATTAATATCTAATGTTATGACTTTCTACAAGTAAATACAAGTATATATTAATGTTGATGACATATACTTTGTATGGTAAATAATTAAGTAATATAACTTTGATTGTAGGTTTAAGAATTTACAATCAATGCCACCATAAAACTATTAGAACTTTTAATAAAAATTGCAATTGGACAGTGTTAGCAGGTGCTAGTTAGTAAATATGTGAGTTTCCTTTGCAAAATTTCAAACTGATTTACAAGTACCAAGAAGAGACCTATGATATGCTTCCAATGTACAGAAATAGAATGAGTGTATAATTAAAATAAAGTTAATCAAAAAGGGTTTGATGTAGATTCTCAGTTCTGAAAATCTAGCTTTAGACTAGCTTGTACTAATACAGTGCTTTATGCTGGCTAGTTTTGTGGCCACACTCTAAATATATAGCATTTACTTTATGATTAAATTATGACTTAATGGGGCTGGAGAGATGGCTCAGCGGTTAAGAGCACTGACTGCTCTTCCAGAGGTCCTGAGTTCAATTCCCAGCAACCACATGGTGGCTCACAACCATCTGTAATGGGATTTGATGCCCTCTTCTGGTGTGTCTGACAGCTACAGGGTACTCATATAAATAAAATAAATAAATCTAAAAAAATTATGAATTAATGTTTGCCATGTATATTCTTTACACAATAAGTTTGTTCTTATACTTTTCATACATATTTTACCTATTACTAGTGTTTATACAACCTCAAGAAAACATATATCATTTCACTATCAGATATAATATTAGGTGTTTCAACTTGAAAATTGTTGCCATTATATATTATCAGTAGAATTAAAACTCATGCCAATATGAAGAACAATCAGTGGTTCAAATGTAGAAAAAAAAAGTTTGGTATATTGTTATCGAAATGTCAAACAAGCTAACAAAAAAAGTTTAAAGATCATTGAAAATGTAATGCAATGAGATTGCTTGTAATCATGTAATGAAATATAAAACTACATTCTATAACTTTATCCTCAAATTATATGTTTATCAATTAATAATCTCATTGTTTGTAGGTGAAGGTTTCTAGGTGATTGATTTCAGAATATCATCAATATCAAACCATCTGAGCACATATGCTCCAAAACCTTCTATTAAGTGAAGTTTGATTGGCTGAATGCAGATTTTATGCAGGTTTTTCAGTTCTGGTATTATATTTATGTTCAAATACTCAGCGTTCTTATATGTAGCTGCTGCTTCATCTCATATTTATGTGTAGTCTCCTATGTCTCATTTGAAAAAAAGTATAAGGCCGGGTGGTGGTGCCGCATGCCTTTAATCCCAGCACTTGGGAGGCAGAGGCAGGCAGATTTCTGAGTTCAAGGCCAGACTGGTCTACAGAGTGAGTTCCAGGATAGCCAGGGCTGTAGAGAGAAACCCTGTCTTAAAAATCTGAAAAAAAAGAATAAAAAGAAAAATTATTAGAATATTAGCTCTCTACTTCCTGATTTGAAGGTATTGCTTGCTTTTATCTCTCTAGGCAAGGCTATATGACTCCCTTTGCAGAAATTAGTAAGATATTTCTACCTCTAATTCTGGCATTCCGTTCTGCCAACATTATTTTCAATATGATATTTTATGTAGTGATTCTAAAAAATATTTCTGTTTAATATATGAAGATAGTAGAGAAAGACATGTGAGTTAGCAAAGGAAAAGAGAGGGAAATGAGAAGTGTTTGAAGTATTTGTCCAGATGTTTAATGTCAATTACAGTGCCTCTTTCCAAGTCCCACCAGCAGTGTAGGAGTGTTCCTCTTTCTCCACATCCTTGCCAACACCTGATGTCTCCTGAGGTTTTTGTTTCTTTGTTTGTTTGTTTGTTTGTTTGTTTTTTCAGGACCAGGGTCCTCTCCTTCCTTTTTTTATGTTTGTACATTTTTTATTGGATATATTCTATATTTACAATTCATTTCCTTTTTTCTGGTTCCCCACCCCCCAAAGGTCCCACATGCTCTTTTCCCTTCCCCTGCTCCCTCTTCTATCCCTTCCCTCTTCCCTGTTCTTGTATTCCCCTACACTGATGCTTTGATCCTTTCCAACCCCAGTGTCCACTCCTTTCTTCTTGTCAGACATCATTTGGTATGTGAATTGTGTCTTTGGTGTTCCAAGATTCTAGGCTAATATCCACTTATTAGTGACTGCATACAATGGGTATTCTTTTGAGACTGGGTTACCTCACTTAGTATGACATTCTCCAGCTCCATCCATTTCTGTAAGAATTTCATGAATTCATTGTTTCTAATGGCTGAATAGTACTCCATTGTGTATATATACCACATTTTTTGTATCCATTCCTCCATTGAGGGACATCTGGGTTCTTTCCAGCTTCTGGCTATGATAAATAAGGCTGCTATGAACATAGTGCAGCATGTATCCTTATTGCATGCTGGGGAATCTTCTGCGATATTCCCAAGTGGTATGGCTGGGTCCTCTGGAAGTATCATGTCCAGTTTTCTGAGGAACCGCCAGACTGATTTCCAGAGTGGTTGTACCAGCTTGCAGTCCCACCAGCAGTGGAGGAGTGTTCCTCTTTCTCCACATCCTCTCCAACACCTGATGTCTTCTGAGTTTTTGATCTTAGCCATTCTGACTGGTGTGAGGTGAAACCTTAGGGTTGTTTTGATTTGCATTTCTCTAATGACTAATGATGTTGAACATTTTTTTAAGGTGTTTCTCAGCCATCCAAATTTCTTCAGGTGAAAAGTTTTTGTTTAGCTCTGTACCCCACTTTTGGATAGGATTATTTGGTTTTCTGGGGTTAACTTATTGAGTTCTTTGTATATATTGGATATTAGCCCTCTGTTGGATGTGGGGTTGGTGAAGATCTTTTCCCAATTTGTTGGTTGCCGATTTGTCCTTTTGACAGTGTCTTTTGCCTTGCAGAAACTTTGTAATTTTATGAGGTCCCATTTGTCTATTCTTGATCTCAGAGCATAAGCAATTGGTGTTCTGTTCAGGAACTTTCCCCCTGAGCCAACGTCCTCAAGGGTCTTCCCCAGTTTCTTTTCTATTAATTTTAGTGTGTCTGGTTTTATGTGGAGGTCCTTGATGCAATTGGAATTGAGCTTACTACAAGGAGATAAGAGTGGATCAATTCGCATTCTTCTTCATGTTGACCTCCAGTTGAGCCAGCACCATTTGTTGAAAAGGCTGTCTTTTTTCCACTGGATGTTTTCAGCTCCTTTGTTGAAGATCAATTGGCCATAGATGTGTGGGTTCAATTCTGGGTCTTCAGTTCTATTCCATTGATCCACCTCCCTATCACTGTACTAATACCATGCAGTTTTTAACACTAGTGCTCTGTAGTATTTCTTGAGGTCCAGGATAATGATTCCCCCAGAAGTTCTTTTACTGTTGATGATAGTTTTAGCTATCCTGCGTTTTTTGTTATTCCAGATGAATTTGAGAATTGCTCTAACTCTTTGAAGAACTGAGTTGGGATTTTGATGGGGATTGCATTGAATCTGTATATTGCTTTTGGCAAGATTGCCATTTTAACTATATTAATCCTGCCAACCAACGAACATGGTAGATTTTTCCGTTTTCTGAGGTCTTCTTCCATTTCTTTCTTCAGAGACCTAAAGTTTTTGTCATATAAATCTTTCACTTGTTTGGTTAGAGTCACACCAAGCTGGTACAACCACTCTGGAAATCAGCCTGGTGGTTCCTCAGAAAACTGGACATGATACTCCTGGAGGACCCAGCCATACCACTCCTGGGCATATACCCAGAAGATTCCCCAGCATGCAATAAAGACACATGCTCCACTATGTTCATAGCAGCCTTATTTATAATAGCCTGAAGCTGGAAAGAACCCAGATGTCCCTCAACGGAGGAATGGATACAAAAATGTGGTATATATACACAATGGAGTACTATTCAGCCATTAGAAACAATGAATTCATGAAATTCTTAGAGAAATAGATGGAGCTGGAGAACATCATAATAAGTGAGTTAACCCAGTCTCAAAACAATACCCATGGTATGCACTTACTGATAAGAGGTTATTAGCCTAGAATCTTGGGACACCAAAGACACAATCCACAAACCACCCAGCTTCTGGCTATAAGGCTGCTATGAACATAGTGGAGCATGTATCTTTATTGCATGCTGGGGAATCTTCTGGGTATATGCCCAGGAGTGGTATGGCTGGGTCGTCCAAAAGTATCATATCCAGTTTTCTGATGAACCACCAGACTGATTAGATTCACAGAACAGATCAATTGTTTTCAAGTCCAACAGAGAACAGTCTTTCATATAATTTTGCTCTCCTCCTCCACCAACACATGGCATTGCAACCACTTCTCCTCTGCCTGGGATGCAAGCCCCTCTATAGACTGAGTGTTTGTTCCTACTCTCAGCTCTGGAAGATATTGACTATATTGATCAATAATGTCAATTCCATTGTTATGTGATGGAAAATATCCTAGACTTCCTGTCATTTGAATTTCAAGCCTGTGAAATTTTATTTCAACTGTTTTATTAATTTGAAAACATCCCTTAACTTGAGTATTAATGCAAAATAATTAAAATCTGGAACTTAAAGAAGTATTAACACCTTTTGGACCACTGCAACATTTTTTTTTCTGGTCAGAAAGATTCAAATCAATGTGAATTTTTCTTGACAATTACATAAGTAAAGTATATGTAGTATATATACTATGAAATACTATTCAACCCCAATTAATATATCTTGCACACCTGTCCTCTTTTAGCAATCAATTTGTCTAGACATTTCCATAGTGTCATGAGTCACTATATAGCTTTGGTCTCTTCATTTTTTGTAAGATTTTTATGTATAATATTTTTTATTACTTTCTATTTATTGTCATGATTTTTGAAAGCTGTTTTGTTACATAAAGTTAATGTTGTACTGCCAATATTAATAACAGCATTTTAAAATCATTTTAGATATTTAATTGCTGTAGTTTCTAATCTTAAAGCATGCTTTAAATATAAAATTATGTGCATGTTTTTAACTCATTTAATATTTCACTTTAAAATTATTTTTAATTGTCTTCTTAAAATAAAACAATTTTTGATGCTCATTTGACTGTGACTGTATCAACAAGATAATATAGTTAACATTTTTCCTCTAGAGTCTTAATTAAGTTATGACAAAAGTGGAATACTTATAAAAATAAAATCATGCCCAGGCACAACATCATGTCTATATTGTGTGAGAGAATCATAGGGCAACTTTACTCTTTGATTTATGTATGCAAAAGGGGAAAAGAAACCCTTTAATGTCAGTGGGGTGTTGCATGATAATTATTTTGAAACTTAAGGGAAACAGGATAGCTATCTATTTGAACTAAACCTATTCAAGCCATACATCATCTCGATTATAACATCCAGAAGACTGCATGAATTTGAAAGAGAAAAGGTAAGATTGTATAGGAGGGTTTGGAGAAAGAGTGGGAAAAATGAACTTTTGAAATTAAACATTAATCTCAAAAGTAAATTAACAAACCATCCTTTATTTTTATAATGAAGGAAATAAAACCTTATTAGAAAGGAATAGAATGTAGCTATTTTCAGCTTACCCGCTCATGGTATTTTGCAAGGAGGGAGATTAAATCTGTCTGGTTATTATTATATTTCTAGTGTATTATAATATGTTCCAATCAGCAGGGTCTCATGGACTTAAAATACTAGTAGGTAAGTTACACAGAGGGGAATATTAGAAGCTTGAGCCTATCACTATATACTGTGGGTCTCCAAATTATGTAGTTATCTTCTAAAGGCCCTACAATTAAGAAAACAGCAAATAATTATCCATGGGAAAGAATTGTGAATACAAGATTACATTTATTGCGCAATTCATTATAGATATATATTATTTACTTGCATAGATAAAATTTTTAGGGAATGGTCTCTTTATTTTAGCATTTTGATGTGACCATAACATGCACAGGTATATATTAGGATGGTATTAATTTCATGAGTCAATGTAAGCTCCAGCCTATCCTTTTGAATGTGATTCATCATTGACTGAAACAGCTTTAGGTGGCAGAGAACGCTACATTTATTTCCGTCAGGTGATCTTGTCATTCATTATAAGTAATCTCTCCATCTTTACCAAAGACAGACATTTTCCAAGACTACAACATTGAAACTGATATATGACATAAATTAAAATAAATTAAAACAAAAAAACCTTTATCTTGTCTCTGTTTATGGCATGATAGCTGACAAATAATTCAGGAATTACTTCTGGGACTCTCACTTCACTACTGGCATTAATGTGGCAACACCTTTTACCTAAATGAGAAAAAATATGCCCTAATGGGATCCATCTTGCATACAGACATCAAACCTAGACACTATGGTGGATGCCAAGAAGTGCTTGCTGTCAGGTGTCTGCTACAGCTGTCAAGTTGATTTTGTCAGTAATTTTATTGCAGAAATGACACAAATAGCTAAAACATTTTATAAATAACATATTCTTCACAGAAATTCTTTACAAGCTTAAAACTAGGTATTCTTGTTTTAAACTGATAATTATGAATGTGAACAGAATGTTTTATTTCCTTTTAGTTTCATTTCATAATATGTATTTCCCAAGTTGACTCTGCATTGTTATCCATAGTACTTTGGCTTCATAAAGAAAATGTGACCAACTGGATTATCAGAAATCAGAGAAAAAGATGACTATAAATTTCAGTTTAAGACAATTTATCTTCTTTACAGTAGCATCATGTGTAAGTATAGTTAGAGAATTAGAGAATTATTTAACATGTTGCATATAATTTGCTGATATTCTTTATACTTATGAGTAGATTAAAAATATACAAACTTTGGGAAAGTAATAATTCTACTTATACATTCTTAATGTATTTTCCAATAAAATCAATGGCAAAGGTTTTATGATAATAAACATAAATGTAAATAAAGTATAGTGAAATGACACAATAAAAACAATGATTCTAAATGAATGTTTCTATTTTCACAACATATTCTCTCTGTCACACACACACACACACACACACACACACACACACACACATTGTTCTTTCCTAGTTTATAATTTGTAAAATTCAATGATATTTTTTTCAAATCCTTGCCTATCTCTGATTCCAATTTAGTGTCTTTCTCACAAATCAGTGCATGTTCTTTATCTAAGAAGATCAATTCAGAGTTATGCTTGTTTAAATTTATTCATCAATTTTTTTCAAATTTGTTTCTTATCAAACTGAATTCTAGTTCCTCCCCTAGCCTCATGAGGAAAAGGGACTTTTTCTTTCTCTCTCCACTTCTATAAAAGAAGGAATGACAGATCTAGTTGGTTGAATTCTGATCTCTTCTCCTTTCTGGATTTAGTCTTCAGAAGGTGTGATCTATGAACTCTGGAAACACAGGGACTTGAAGAAGACAACCAAAGTGAACTGTCAGGAGGGACCAGAGTTTAAAACTAATTCTTGGGGTGCTAGAATTGAATCACCAGTTAAGTGGATTTGGTGGTTCATAACCACTTTAACTTGAGTTCCATGGGATATGTCATACTTTTCTAGATTCCACAGGCACCATGTATGTGTCACAATATATTCTTAATAAATTGGTAACATAAAGGTGTTCTATCTTGAAACTTTTTAGATAAAGAAACATTTTCTCAGATATAGATTTATTTACTCTATAGCCACATATTTATCAAATGATGTAGGGACAGATAAGCACATCCAATCTTCTGAAAATTGATGCTCATCTGTCCTGACTTATTTTGAAAATAATATTTGCTTTGTGTGTCATACATGGTAAGCTGTGGTAAAATATCTGAATCAAGATTGGTACATAAGGAAACTGATAAAAAAGATTTTAAGCATGAGAAAGAGATTTGTAAATGGCAGAAACAAATATGTAATATGGTAGGGTAAGTTTTATTATTCATTTTTAATTTAAAAAATGATAAGTGTTTCTTTTGTGCTAATCATTAGAAAGTAGAATGCCAGACATGTTCCGTAAATACAATCTTAGGAATGAAAACTCATTAATAATACTTCTTAAAATGTGTGCATAAGTCAATATACTTAGTAGTCAAATTATATTTTCCATTAGATGTAATTTTCTGGTAGTTTAAAATAGAAGATTTTACTTTTCAAATTAAGGGAATGGGTTATTAAGGGGACCAAATTCCTATATTACTGAAATGCATTAATGTAAAAAATAAGTGAACTGCAATCAATTACCTTTCTTAAGAATCATGTAAAGCCTTTGAAAATACTACTAAAGATATATATAAAGATATATATATATATATTTAATATATGTATATAGATACATACATTAAATTCTCAAGGAATTTAAAATTCAATATATATTATATTTTTATATATTTAATTCTCAAGGAATTAATAGAATGTGCTCAGAATTTAAAAAATATGATTTCTCCAAAAGCTGAAGGATAAAAATGTTAAAGCCAACTAAGAATCTTTAAAAATGAAAAAAAAATGGTATGATATTGAAAGTGCCAGATAGAGACTTGTAAAAATGAGAGACCAGTATGAATTAATTCATAGACTTAATTCAATTAGTTAGAAATGCACATGGGATTTCTCTATAAATTGATAAAATGACCTCAAAGAACGTCAGGAGAAATACAGCTATAAAAGCAGCAATAAAACTGTCTAATTAAAAGGTTTTTACTTAAATAAAATTATGTGAACCCACAGTTTTCTCAACTGAATATGGTTTAAAATACTTTTCTCTGTACTTTCGTGGTTTCTTTTATTGCTCTTCTTTCCTCCATGCCAACATTAGCTTTAAGCAGTGACCACTGTGTCTCTAACAAAATCACATGCTGTATTTTAAAGACAATGGCTACATTTTCAACCTTAAGTTTTATCTTGAGCTCAGTATTTTCTAAATAGAAATAGTTCAATGGTCAAATCTAAATCCTTAACTCCATTGCTCTTTTTCTTCTTCAATATGGGTATAATATTAATTTTCATCATTCGTAAGATCAATTAAAAGTGATACAAGTACACAGATGTTTGTTTGATCCTAATAGTTTCTTGATTTTTGGTTACCACAGTTATTCTCTGGATAGTATAGAGGTTTTTCAATATATGTTGTCATGTATAATTCATTTCAGAACTCTTTACAACTGTAATAGTTAAGGGACCTAATCTGACCACACTCTGGAAGACCCATCAAGCAGCTGAAAGTATTTGCACCTAGCCAATGGACAGAAGCTGCTGACCCCTGTGGTTGAATTAGGGGAAAGCTTGAAAAAGTTGAGGAGGAGGGTGACCCTCTAGGAGGACCAGCAGTCTCAATCTGGATTCCCGAGATCTCTCAAACACTGGGCCACCAAACAGGCAGCATACATCAGCTTATATGAGGCCCCCAACACAGATACAGCAGAGGACTTCTGGGTGTGTGTTCATTAAGAGATGATTCACCTAAACCCCAAGAAACTGGAGGCCCCAGGGAGTTTAGAGGTCAGGTAGGGTGGGAAGTAGGGATGGAGTGGGAGTCGGGAAGAGGTATGGGATGTGGAACAGGGCGGAGATAAAATATGGAGTGTAAAAAAAATGAAATTAATTTAAAATGAAAATATGATTCTAGCTAAGAATTTGTTTTAAAAACAATGAACAAACAAACAAAACAAACGAACAAACAAACAAAAAACCCCAAATGCAATAGGTAGTATGCAGACATAGCAATCTGCACAGGGTCTCCAAAAGTGCTGTCTTAGGCTCTTGGAAAGGATGTAGCTGAATCAGGCAGGATCTGAGGGTCTACAATTGTCTTCCTTTGGCTCTCTATTGTCCTTGTTTTGCTTAGAAGAATTCTGGGTTTGTCCTTATTCAAGTATCTTCTGTTCCTTAAAGATTTGACAATCCAGAAGACTGTTCTGCATCATCTGGCATGGTAAATCTTTTCTTCTGCAAGATCATTTTGCTGCAGGTGAACTGAGATTGATAATAACAAGAAAAGTGGATAACAACACAACTAATATTTAAGAGAAATGGGGATACCATTATGTGAGCTTCTTTTTCTTATTATAATCTTTAATCTTTTTTACAGTCTATGTGTTATCCCCCTCCTGTTCTGCCCTCTGAAATTTTCTCATCCTATTCCTCCACCCACCTTAGTCTCCAAGAGAGGATGTTCCCACCCCTCTTACTCCCCCACCCCACCAGGCCTCTCTATTCCCTGGGGCCTCAAGTCTCTCCAGTGTTAGGTGTGTCTTCTCTCACTGAGGATATGTGCCTGGGGCCTCATAACAGCTCATATGCTGCCTGATTGGTGGCCCAGTGTCTGAGAGATCTTGGGGATCCAGGTTAATGCTAGTCTTCCAATGAGGTTACCCTCCTCCTCAGCTTCTTCCAACCTTTCCTTAATTCAACCACAGGGGTTCCTGACCTGTATTTAATTCGCATAATGAACATCTTTATCTGTATTTTTTTTGGATATTTACTTTATTTACATTTCAAATGTTATCTCCTTTCCCAGTTTCTCCCCCCTCGCAGAAACCCCCTATTCCATCTTACCTCCCCCTGTTTCTAAGAGGGTATTCCTCCATCCACTCTACTCCTACCTCCCTGCCCTAAACTCCCCAACCTCCCCTACTCTGGGGCATCTATCAAGCCTTCATAGGGCCTCTCCTCTCACTGATGCCTGACAAAGTCATCCTCTGCTCCATATGCAGCTGGAGCCATGTGTATTCCTTGGTTGATGGCTTAGTCCCTGGGAGCTCTGGGAGTTCTGGTTGATTGATATTGTTCTTCCTATGGGGTTGCAAACCCCTTCAGCTCCTTCAGTCTTTTCCCTTACTCCATTGGGGACCCCGTGCTCAGTCCAATGGTTGGCTGTGAGCATCTGCCACTATATTTGTAAGGCTGTGGCAGTGCCTCGCAGAAGACAGCTATTATCAGGCTCCTGTCAGCAAGCATTTCTTGACATCCACAATAGTGCTGTGGTTTGGTGACTGTATATGGGATGAATCCCTAGGTGAATCTTAGATGATATTTTTTTAAACACACATTATTTTCCCAAACTTCTTATTTTTAAAAAATAAATTCATCTTGACATTAACTCACCTTCTTAAAATTTAGTATTTACTTGAGTGTTTTGAAGTATAGTGAGATGATTTTATTTCTATCAGTTAAGATTGGAAGTCCCTTTTCTTAGTGAACTCATTTTAATTAGGATGTACCATTTGTACACTATTATTAGTTCAAAAATATTTTATTTTTCTTTTTTGTATAAGTCCAATTCAGGATCACATTTAATTTTTACTCCATTATTGACAAACTTAATTAAAATTCCCATAAATCGTTTTAAAACAGAATGAAAATCACTGAAACCTTATAAAAATGGAACAATACTCAGTTCTTCTGCAAAGTAGAGCCCAGGCTAAAAATCTACACTTCTACATATTCAGCATGGCTACTTCCTAAACATGAATTGAAAGACAGACTCATTTTTTTAAATTAACCATGTTTTCTGGAAAGTTCATAAAAAGGAGACTGGGAGGGTATCCCTCAAGGAATTTCCAATATTTTGCTATTTCAAGCTTTTAATGTAAAATAATATATTTAAGTTTTTTCAAGACATTTGTGCTTCTTTCTCAAATCAGATAAAATGTGTTCATAGATATATTGATTTTTATTTTCTATCTTTGAGTATATGCTTTTACTTATATTGCAGTTTATATTTACAATGTTTAAACGCAAAAAATAACAAGTATGTATTTTATTTAGTTCACTTACATTTATTCTGTAACTTTATGATTATTTTTTATTTATTTTGCATTTATATATGTTCATATGGCATTATTTAAAATAATAAAATATTTTATATCATTGTGTATGTGTGTATGCATGTTTAGTTTTGCAATTCAATATATGAATGGATCCATTGTAAAAAAAATTAGGAAATGCTTTTAGAAATTGAGAGTTTAGGAGAGTTTATTAATGATGGTAAAAATAAAGTTTTAAGACTATAGCATAGGAAGAGAACTAAATATACTATAAATATTGCATAATTTTTATTCACTTATAATCTCTATTCTACATCTCTAGTCACTTAATTTTAGTGTAAATAAAACCTTTTAAATAGAAGCCTGGAAATAGAAACAAACTAAATATTTTGGGACAATTGCACTGCTATTCTACAATCATAATTGTTGTTTACCTTCTAACAATAGAAAATTTCCATAGTTTTAGCCCTGTAGAAGTGCGAAATGCACTGTCTGAATTATCAGTGTCTATTGAGGGTTGATGTCCTCAGAGTTGGCACCCTATTGTTTTATCTTAACATGTCAGAAAAAGTCGTTGATCTCATTCATGAGTCTGTTCTCGCAGCCAAATACCTTCCTCCAAGGCTTCAATTTAGATTACCATTCCATTAGTAATTAAGTTTTTAACAGGAGAATTTTATGAGACCATAGACATTCAATTTATTACACATACACATTCAAATTATTTTATTAAAATTTTTCAGAAAAGGAAATGAATTTGCAAATTTTACTTAAACATTTCCGAAATAAAAAGCCCAGAATCTAAAGTATAGCTTTCAAGCAAACAGTCTTATATAGATGGAATTAATCAATAAAAGCAAATGTCTCCCTCATTCCTAGCACTCCTCACACAGGGCAAGGAAGGAGTCCGTAATGGAAAAATCTCCAAAGATGCTAATATACATCTGACGTTGCATCTTGGAATATATTGCTCAAGAATATCTTGTGTGAAAAACTTTTCTAATTTCCAGACACCTAGACCACTGCTTTTTAACATAAATAACCCCATAATCAGCATTTCTATATCAGAAAATTGCGAGTTTCAAAATTGCATGGAACATTCCACAAAAAGCTGTTATTCTGCTTCTTCTCTTTCCAAACCCATTATGGTTAATATTCTTTCTTTCTACCTCATAATTTAATCCCCCCAAAGACTTTTTAAATCCTTATTCTCCAATGTAAAATAATGAAGTTGGTGATGACTATGCAGCGCTAGTGAAAAATATTCAAAAGTATTTATTATGAGTGTAGAATGCTCTATGCTAAGGCAAAGTCTTCTTGAGTTTCATCCTTTCAATACTAATGGTAAAGAGAATTGTTCCAGACAGTTCAGCTAAAAAGTGAAGTCCAGAACTGAACTTCACAGGGCTGTTTAGTGCCAGATCATGGGACATGGGGTGGTGACATTTTTTAAGCATGGTCTACAATGAAAATCAGATCAGTGATCTTCTTACATAGTCACCCTCATCCCTCTATAAATAATTAGAACCCACCTAATATCAAAAGCCAAAATGCAGTATTCAGCGGAGTATTAAGAGGACTGATTCATCCGGAGCCAGGCTGACTCCATGACAGGCTGTACACTCATAGTTTGGGAGACTAGCCCTCAGTTTCTGTTTCCAAGAACTGGAAAAGTACAAAGTAGTCAATTCTATGAAACACACACACACACACACACACACACACACACACACACACACACACACACACACACACACCACATGTACCTCAGGCAGGAGGCTGCTCCACCACCTTGCCTGAGACAACTTCATTGGCAGGTAAGCAGGAGCTGTAGAAGCTGACAAACCACCTAGCTTGAGCCAAGTATAGTTAATCAGCAATTGTCTCCAAAATACCCCAGAGCCTTAACCAATCACACAGGCACCCGTAGCCCTGGAGATAGAGCCAACCAATCAAGGGAAAGAAAGGTAAAGGTCATCCACTTCTATCCTATCAGGCTTTAAACTGACCCTGCCAAAGCCACACCTCTGTCTTCCACCCTGATATATGATAGCCTGCTAAGTGGCATCCATTTATATAGGGTAGACATTTATCAGCTTATTCTAGTCATTCTGAAGAGCTATTTTATTGATAGCTGGTGTCTGTAGTCATCCCCTTTGTAGCAGCATCATGTACATGAGGTCATGCTTCTTGTATTAGTAGACAATTTCTCTGTTTTAAATTTCTTGCTCTGACATATAAAACTCTTGCTTTTCCTACTGATGAACTATTACAAGGTGAGAATTCTTCCAATCAATTTTTGTTTAGGTTCATCCCTTTCTTGCAATTACTATTATTAAAGCAATAAACCCTGATTGTATTCAACAAGCAACAGTGAATTCATGATAGTGATGAAGTCACAAGAAAAGAGATTAGGTATATTTTCCAACATTGGTGATATATGTGGGGCCCCACTATACAGATTTAACTTTTAGGTCATAAGTTTGTTTAGGTAATCTGAGTGTCTTGAACAAAAACAGTAAATAATCCAGGGAAATGTACTACAGAATATATAGCAACCCAGTAACTCAGCCATTAAATTTAATGCAGACAGGCTTGCTTTTCATTAAACTTTGTAAATATCTGCATTCTGACATTAGCACAATTAATTGCTAATTTAGAATTACTGAAGCTATTTAAAAGAAAGGCTGATTAAAACACATTTGAGAACACACTAGCTCTTTGCATGGTCCCCGAGACTATTATGTCTTTTTAAAGAAAACAATCAACTCAGTCACCACTTCAGTTTAATTCTGGAAGAATAAATATTTAATAATATGGTACTGAACATAATCTATAGAAGTTTGAAAAGTAGAGTCCCATTTAGTTGATCTTAATTAATCTAATAAATGTATTTGAAAGTAACATATTCATTGTTCTTATTTTATTTTATTTTTTTATTTTCTATATTCTTTGTTTACATTCCAAATCATTTCCCCTTTCCCGGTTCCACCCTCCCCATAAGTCCCATAAGCCCTCTTCCCTCTGCCCATTCCCCAATCACCCTGTCCAATTTCTCTGTCCTGGTACTCACCTACAATGCTAGAGCAAGCCTTTCTAGGATCAGGACCCTCTCCTTCCTTCTCCTTGGGAATCATTTGATATATTAATTGTGTCTTGAATATTCACAGCTTCTGGGCTAATTAATATCCACTTATTAGTGACTGCATTCCTTATGTATTCTTTTGTGATTGGGTTACCTCACTTAGGATGATATTTTCCAGTTCCAGCCATTTGCCTAAAAATTTCATAAATTCATTGGTTTTAATTGCAGAATAGAATTTCATTTTGTAAATATACCACATTTTCTGTATCCATTCCTCCATTGAGGGACATCTGGGTTCTGTCCAGCTTCTGGCCATTATAAATAAGGTTGCTATGAACATAGTTAAGCATGTGTCCTTATTGCATGCCGGGGAATCTTCTGGAGTGGTATAACAGGGTCCTCCAGAAATGTCATGCCCAGTTTTCTGAGGAACTACCAGACTGATTTCCAGAGTGGTTGTATCATCTTGCAATCCCACCAGCAGTGGAGGAGTGTTCCACTTTCTCTACATCCTCCCCAATACCTGTTGTCTCCTGAGTTTTTAATATTAGCCATTCTGACTGGTATGAGGTGAAATTTCAGGGTTGTTTTGATTTGCATTTCCCTAATGCTAATAATGTTGAACATTTCTTAAGGTGCTTCTTAGCCATTTATTAAAATCACTACTATCTCAAATGGAGTTCTGCAATAATATGCATACTGCATTCTCTTCGGCCACTTTGGTCTTCTTCAATCACTTAACATTACTAAAACTATCATAATAATTGTAAATAATACATAACTATGATTTCTTTATTATCTTATTCTTTATTTTCTTGCTAATATAAAACATATTAGTAATTTTTGAGGCTAGCATCTAGCCATTGGTCCATCATTTTCAGAGATGTTTAGCGGTTGCCATCTCCACCCTCTGTCTTTGCATTGCTCTTTTCATATTCATTTAAATAGGAATCCCTTTATCTTTCTTAAGATTTAAAATGAGTGCAAATAATTTCTTTTAATATATTATGAATATCTAACAATTTAACTATTCAGAGTTCTCCTTTAATAATACAATATTTGAGAATTAAAATTTGTTTTATTTTATATTTTATTACTTATTTTTGTTTACTTTTACATTTATAGTAATACAGATTAAATCCTGTTCTTTATTTTGGATTATTTTCTTAATCAATATTTTAATTATTTATATTTCATATGTTATCCCCTTTTCTGAAAACCTTCTATCCCATTCCCCCTGCTTCTATGAGAGTGTTCCCCCAGCCACCCGTTCCCCCTTCCCCGCCCTGGCATTGCCCTATATTGGGGCATCAAGCCTTCACAGGACCAAGGGCCACTTCTCCCATTGATGCCGGCCAAGGCTATCCTCTGCTACATATGCGGCTAGAGTCATGGTTCCCTCCCTGTGTGCTCTTTGATTGGTGGTTTAGTCCATGGGAGCTTTTGTTGTTTGATATTGTTGTTCTTCCTATGGGGTTGCAAACCTCTTCAGCTCCTTCAGTCCTTTCTCCAACTGCTCCAATGGGGACCCCGTGGTCAGTCCAATGGCTAGCTGTGAACATCAACCATTGTATTTGTCAGGCTAAGGCAGAGCCTCCCAGGAGACAGCTACATCAGGCTCCTTACTGTCAGCATGCACTTCTTGGCATCCACAATAGGGTCTGTGTTTGGTGACTGGATATGGGATGGATCCCCAGGTGGTGCAGTCAGTGAATGACCATTCATTTAGTCTCTACTCCACACTTTCTCTCTGTGTTTGCTCCCTTGAGTATTTTGTTCCCCTTTCTAAGAAGGACTGAAGCATCCACACTTTGATCTTCCTTCTTCTTCAGCTTTGTTTGGTCTGTGATTTGTGTCTTGGGTATTCTGAGCTTTGGGGCTAATATCCACTTATCAGTGAGTACATACCATGTGTGTTCTTTTGTGACTTGATTACCTCACTGAGCATATTTTCTACTTCTTTCCATTTGCTTGTAAATTTCAAGAAGTCATTGTTTTTAATGGCTGAGTAGTTCATCATTTTGTAAATGTACCTCATTTTTTGTATACATTCTTCTGTTGAGTGAGATCTGTGTTCTTTCCAGCTTCTGACTATTATATGTAAGGTTTCTATGAATATAGGGAACCAAATGTTCTTGTTATATGTTGGAGCATCTTTTGAATACATGCCAGGAGTAGTAAAGCTCATCCCTCAGGTACTACTGTGTCCAATATACTGTTCTTATACATATCAGGAAAACACTTTACTACCAAACTACATCTCTAGCAACTATATAGCCTACTCCAACAGATTTAACTCAGAATGCCGATCTTTTTAGCAATTATCAGAAAATTTTCTTACAGGAGCACATGAGAACAAATGAAGAGATCCATAGCCAGATATAATTCAGAGAGAAAGAGCGAGAGAGAGAGAGAGAGAGAGAGAGAGAGACAGAGACAGAGAGACAGAGAGACAGAGAGAGAGACAGAGACAGAGAGACAGAGAGACAGAGAGAGAAAAAATTATACACACACAGAAACAGAGGGAGTGAGAACAAGCTTTAAACATATTGTTTAAAGTGAATTATCGCCACTGAATCTCTTCCTTAACAGGTCAGGGAACACCGTGGAAGAGAATGCAGGAAAAATGAAGGTGCCAGAGAGGATAAAGGAGACTAAAAGAACATAGCCCTCTAAAATCAACTGGGCAAAGCTCAAATGAGCTCACAGAGTCTGAAGCAGAAAACTCAAAGCTTGTATGCATCTACACCAGGCCCTCTGCATATGTATTATAGCTTTCATTGTAGTATTTTTGTAGCTGAATTTTAATTCATAAACGTGGCCTCTCTGGCAAGGCATCATCACATCCAAAGACCTTCTATGTCTGTGTGATCATGCTTGAATATAGACACAGGTGGTATAGTGTGATGTGTGTGTGTGTATGTGTGTGTGTGTGTGTGTGTGTGAGAGAGAGAGAGAGAGAGAGAGAGAGAGAGAGAGAGAGAGAGAGAGAGAGAGAGATGGAGTCAGTTTTACAGAGATAAATTGCAGAGAAAAGAATCTAGACACGGGTGAAGGCAGCACTAGCCAGAAAATGAGGAGTCATAAGATTAGAATATATTGTCAAACATAGTATGAGTCCAAGCCAACCATTTCTGGCAGAAGCAGAATAAAGCAGAATTCAATCAGCCAGCTTGGAAGGTTAGATTGTATGGAGGCTAGAAACTTCCAGGCCAAGCTTAGGAATAGAAGAGAGAAAGAAATTCGCTGGGCTCAGTGTCAAGCTATGTCTTCACATAGCTTAGGTACAGATCCCATTTCATCCCTTCATCTGAAAAATAAAAATGAAAGCAACATTTAAATATTTATTAGTGGTTCTCTGATTCTTCTGCCTTCTATTGTGGCTCATTTCCTTCTGCAGAAAATTAAGCTGTTATAAAAACTACAGAAAATATTTAACCAGTTCCAGTATGTAATAACACATAGTGTCCAAATGACTATGTACTAGATCAATGTAATGGAACACAAAATATTACCTTTACAAATATTCATAGAAACTATATTTAAAGTTACCAGGGCTTGGAATGCCAAACATAAGTAAAATATCTATGCACCATGCTATCTATATAATCAAATATTATTTATCATTAGAGAGAATGAAAGAATGACTATATATACTATAGCATATATGACTATATGTATATTATTATGTACTATTATGTACTATATAATATAGTATATATGAATATATGTATATTATATATGTACTATTACTGACATTTATCTTTGTATGCAGTATGGGAAATATACATTTTAATGCATATTTCAGTTTGACTGAAAGTATTCAGATCCTCCATATAATGTTCAATGGCAGAGGAACAAATACTTCGTGGACAAAATTCTGGCAAAAAATTGCAAATTGGAAATGGACATTGGTTTAGATCAATGAAAATATAGTGGTTTAGCTTTTTGAGGGAGGCTGCATGAACATATTCATAAAATTTTGTTGTTACTCTATGACAGTGTTATTAATATTTTTTAGTCTAAATACATCTATGTACAGTGAAAGGGGAAAATCATACTTTAATGTAACTAGTGGATTTTACACCATTAAGCATTTAAAATACATGTCACATATCTGTAACAATTGATATCATGTCTCCAGCAAGATTTGAAGAGTACCAAGAAGTAAAGCATTCCATCAGATATCAAGAACATGAAAGGTGATGCTTCCATTGGTGTCAGGTCTGCTTAGGAATATTGTATTTGAGAACATGAGTCAAAGAAATTAATTAAAATTTACAGGTATACTTAGACACATGCATTTCAAGCTACAATATAGAACAGAATAAAAGGTAAAATTTGGAGACACGGGTAGAATAGGAATATAATCGAATAACAAAGGCTTAAAATACTGATTAAATAAATAAATTTATTTAAAATTAATTTAAATATATTAATTTAATTTATTTAAATATATTTATTTAAATATATTAATTTAATATAAATTTAAGTTTATTAAATTAATTTTAAATTTTAAAAAATTTAAAATTATTTAAATTTAAATAAATAAATTAAATAAATAAAATAAATGGGAAAAAGTATATTTAGGATAGAGTGGGATCACCAGATATTTCCAAAAGAAAAAGAATATGTAAAATTCAGACCACAAAAGAATGTTGATGTTTGGAAAAATAGTCTTACCCAGGGATAATCACAGTGGTTGGTTGTCTAATAACGAAACATCAGCCTGGAAAATAAGCAAAGGAGCATTATATAGACTAGGAAAGTTATCTTTAGGGATAGGTGCTTATATGTATATAGTGATATGTGTATAACAATATTTGATGAAAAAAGAGGATATGAATTTGAAAATGTAGGGAGAGGCAAGGGGGAGGGTTTGGAGTAATGAAAGACAAAGCAGACCTGGTAATTATAATCTCAGAAGCAAATAATAAGTATTGTTAGGTAAGTAAAAGTGAGAAATGTTAATATTAGTGTAAAATTATGCACCCAAAGGAAGAAAGCAGGACTAATTGTGAGATAAAATGAGCTTTATGAAGGAATGTGAACCAGAAGAGCACTGCAATAATGCGCACACAAGATGTTTTCTGCAAATTCTCAAAGTTCAGATTAGAAACAAAATATTGTTATTATTAAATACTTAAAAATAATGGTCAAAATACAAATTTAAAATAATAGAAATGCAAGTCAAAACAATAAATACATTATAGTTGCTTGAAAATTAAGTACTTAAGAAAGCCATATTATGCTTTGGACCAAAGGGCTACTTGAACCACAATGTTGTTTTTTGACAGGCTTTGGACTGAATTGTTCCAACACTACTATCACACATTCCTCATTGCTGAAACTGTTTTTATAGAGAAGGCTATACCTGTGAAATCTCACCCTAGAGAAGATTTGATTTATCCCAGAGTATTGCCCACGATAAAATTAACAGTGGTCATTTGTTGAATCTTTTTTCCACTGGATGTTTTCAGCTCCTTTGTCGAAGATCAATTGGCCATAGATGTGTGGGTTCAATTCTGGGTCTTCAATCCTATTCCATTGATCCACTCCCTGTCACTGTAGCAATACTATGCAGTTTTTGACACTGCTGCTCTGTAGTACTGCTTGAGGTCCGGGATATTGATTCACCCAGAAGTTCTTTTACTGTTCATGATAGTTTTAGCTATCCTGGGTTTTGTGTTATTCCAGATGAATTTGAGAATTGCTCTTTCTAACTCTATGAAGAACTGAGTTGGGATTTTGATGGGGATTGTGTTGAATCTGTATATTGCTTTTGGCAAGATTGCCATTTTAACTATATTAATCCTGCCAACCCACGAGCATGGAAGATTTTTCCATTTTCTGAGGTCTTCTTCAATTTCCCTCTTCAGAGACCTGAAGTTTTTGTCATATAAATCTTTCACTTGTTTGGTTAGAGTCACATCAAGATACTTTATATTGTTTGTGGCTATTGTGAAGGGTGTCATTTCCCTAATTTCTTTCTCTGCCTGCTGATCCTTTGAGCATAGGAAGGCTACTGATTTGCTTGAGTTGATTTTATAACCAGCCACTTTGCTGAAGTTGTTTATCAGCTGCAGGAGTTCTCTGGCGGAGTTTTTTGGGTCACTTAAGTATACTAATATCATCTGCAAATAGTGATAGTTTGACTTCTTCCTTTCCAATTTGTATCCCTTTGACATTCTTATGTTGTCGAATTGCTCTAGCTAGTACCTCAAGTACTATATTGAAGAGATATGGTGAGAGGGGGCAGCCTTGTCTAGTCCCTGATTTTAGTGGGATTGCTTCAAGTTTCTCTCAGTTTACTTTGATGTTGGCTACTGGTCTGCTGTAGATTGCTTTTATTATGTTTAGGTAAGGGCCTTGAACTCCTGTTCTTTCCAAGACTTTTAGCATGAAAGGATGCTGAATTTTGTCAAATGCTTTTTCAGCATCCAATGAGATGACCATGTGGTTTTTTTTCTTTGAGTTTGTTTATGTAGTGGATTACGTTGATGGATTTCCATATATTGAACCATCCCTGCATTCCTGGGATGAAGCCAACTTGATCATGGTGAATTATCGTTTTGATGTGTTCTTGGATTTGGTTGGCAAGTATTTTATTGACTATTTTTGCATCGATGTTCATAAGGGAGATTGTGGGACTGCAAGCTGGTACAACCACTCTGGAAAGCAGTCTGGCAGTTCCTCAGAAAACTGGTCATGATACTTTTGGAGGAACCAGCCATACCACACATGGGAATATACCCAGAAGATTCCCCAGCATGCAATAAGGATACATGCTCCACTATGTTCATAGAAGCCTTGTTTATAATAGCCATAAGCTGGAAAGAACCCAGATGTCCCTCAACAGAGGAATGGATACAAAAAATGTGGTATATATACACAATGGAGTACTATTCAGCCATTAGAAACAATGAATTCATGAAATTCTTAGAGAAATTGATGGAGCTGGAGAACATCATACTAAGTGAGGTAACTCAGTCTCAAAAGAATACCCATGGTATGCACTCACTGATAAGTGGATATTAGCCTAGAATCTTGGGACACCAAAGGCACAATTAACATACCAAATGATGTCTGACAACAAGAAAGGAGTGGACACTGGTGTTGGAAAGGATCAAAGCATCAGTGTAGGGGAATACCAGAACAAGGAAGTGGGAAGGGGTGGATGAGGGAGCAGGGGGAGGGAAAAGGGCATGTGGGACCTTTGGGGGGGCGGGGAACCAGAAAACGGGAAATGAAATGTAAATATAGAATATATCCAATAATAAAAAAAGTGAAAACAAAACAAAACAAAACAGTGGTCATGCGTATCATGATATAGATATAGGCTAATCATTCTTCTCGTTTACATCTCAAATGATTTCCCCATTCCTGATTACCCCTCCACAATCCCCCATCCCATCTTCCCCCTCACCCTTTGCCTCTATGAGGGTTCTCTGCCTCCCATCCACCCACTCCTGCCCCACCACTCCAGTATGCCCCTATGCTAAAGGGAACCTATTCCTGTGTGTCATGTTAGCACTCTACTGGCCACCATAGTTGATTTCCCAGACTTTCTACAACAGAGATCAGGTGATCACTTGATAGATTGTAGACTTGATTTCTGAGAAGTTCAGCCATTCAGCTTGACTATTGATCACAAAGAAGTCAATGCTTATCAAACAATACAAAACCCACATTCCAATTACAGAATCCCTCCAGTAGAGCCAACAGATTGATACAGAAAATAAACCAAGCTAAGAAAATAAACAAATATATAAATCTGTTTTAATTTTAGATGAATAAGTAATAAAAATGTTTCAATAATAGCACATGTTCACCTTATAAAATAACAAAGGAGAAAGGATATAAGAAAATATAGATCCTTGTCAAAGCATAGATTTTAAAAGCTAAGTTCTCCCTGATCAGCAATGAGATTGTCTTTGAGACGCTCACATATTTTGACAATACAATATTATATTTAATTCTCATTTTTCCATTATTTTTATTTAACTCACATATATGCAAACATTTTGATTTTTCAATTCATCTAATTTTGTGTGCTTTTATTTGGTTTAATGGTGGGATATTTGTTTTTTGTTTGTTTGTTTTGTTTTTTCTTGGTGTATTTTGCGGCCCAATTAGATTTTTGATTGTTTATTTGTTGTTTGATTTTTTGAGAAAGAACTTCAAGTTGAAATGGTAGCAAATGGGAGAGGATTTGGAAGTACATGGAAGAGAGGAAGAATATGATCAACATATTTTTAAAATTTAAATTGTTTAAATAATAAAAAAGAAAATAAATAACAATTTAAAAACTGACTTCTGACATGAACATAAAGGGGAAAACTGTCTCAAATAAATTGATTCATTTCAGTGAGCCACAGGAAGGAAGGAAAGCATATTGGTACTAGTGTTTAAAAACACAATGTGCTTTATATCCTCTGAATTCAGGTAAGTATCTGAATCCTGTTTCCTAATACACTAAACTATGTAAACTAGGAGGCAGTGCTATGCCCAGTGGAGCATCTTCCAAAAGGTCAATTTAATGATATTTGTATTTGACTGACTAGGCAAATGTTCATTTGCATACATTAGTGATCTCATTGGGAAGTTTGAGTAACTAAATATAAAAGCAAATGCCAATTGAAACCTGAAAAGAATTAGATATTATTCAAATTCTCTATTCATAATATTTTATTTAAACATTGTAGACATTTTAATGTAATGGAGGGACATTGTTTCACTCCAAAGAAATTATAAGACAATTTAAATAATTTATCTAAGCTCATGAATTTAATGTTTGCTGCAATTAGTGTTTGAATTCAATAATTATTGAAAAACACTAGCATTATTTATAGTTTTATGCATGGAAACTGAAAAAAACCATTAATTCAGCAATCAAACATCAAAATAATAATTTGTATATCTAGATAGATGTCTCAGAGGTTAAGTGCATAGTGTTAATGCAGAGATCAACAAATCACTTTCCAACTCTTATATCAGTTAATGCAAAATTGCCTGTAACTTCAGTCCTAGGGGATTTGACACCTTTTTCTGAACTCTGTAGGCACCTACATTCAGACAGATACATACTTCTATACATGCACAAATATTTAAACACATACTGGCACACACATACACACATATATTTTAAAATAACATTTACTTAACTATAAAGATCATTTTGACTCATGAAAGCTTTTACATAATTCTCAGTTCCTATATGACAGCCAATTTAAACTTTGGGATACACACTTAATATCTTGTTTTTATACAGTATGTCACACACACAGGAGTAAACACATTGTCGCACATCTAATTTGTTTTAGTTTTAGAAAATTATGTCTTTGATAAAACAGGTGGTGGGTTAAAAAGTCTTATCCACTCTTAAATGGCTAAACTATACTTTCATAAAAGGAAAAGTAATTCTCTAACTTTAAAACAACCAATTTTTGTTTACTCTTTCTCCTTTAAGTTATTCAATTTTTTCATAGGAAACTCATCACACAAATCAATGGTTCATCAGGCTGGGTGTAATAATATGTGGTCTTGGTTTAGATTGCAGCAACATTCATTTTCTGTGCTCAGTTAAATCTCTGTAATAATTACAGAGATTTGGCAGTGCCGCTTATGTAACCCTGACCATAAATTATAGTCAGAACAAACAGTTTTAGAGACTGATGGCTGAGCAGTTTTAATCTACTGATCCTCTTGTCATTAACATGAAATAGGTGGAAAGGTGAAAGGAGGGTCAGAACTAAATCTTTCTCATCCTGTCACTCTGCCCACCACCCAACGGGCCATTACCCTTCATGAATGATTACTCAGTGTATTAACCAGAGTGACATCTGCTAGCCTGCATAGACAATGGAAAGTGCATATGCATCATCATTTGCAATAGACTAGCTACATTCTACAGATGGCTAGTGAACTGAATTTATAAATGCAAAAGCCAATCATTAACATTTTGTGTGTCCTTCTTATTACTTTTGGTTGTGAGCCTAGCCTGCACTGGCTGAGCAATCTCTCCAGCCCATGATGTGATATGTACTTGTCAGTTGATATTAAAGTTCTGGTCAAAAGGAATAAAGATATTTGTTTTCCTATTTTTTTGCAACACAATTGCTTACTGTCATCTTAATAAATTTGCCAAGTTTTTTCAGTCTTGAAAAAAAAAAGAAGCATATGGATTATACATTAAAAATAATTAATTGTAAAAAGTTGATTGTGATTTCTGTCTTCATCACTCTTGGTTGAATAAAAACTAAAATGTCAAAATTCCGGTTAGCACTTTGTCTGAGCCCTGACCCACAGTTACCTGGCAATAGCCAGGTGTGTCTAAGCTCCGCCCCACACCTAATTACACCTCTACCAAACATAGTCCTTCTCTCCTTATCTTTTTATAAAACACAACAACACCAGTCATGTTGTCTTCTTGTATGTTGTATGATGTAATAGTTTTTTGGCTGCACATTCTTCCTTCGTTGTGTTTGTGCTTTTATGTATGTGCTGTATGTGAAACAGAAGCAGAGACAGAGTCAGGCTCAGAGAGTTATTATTTTGCCTCATCAGACACCAAATCAAAATAAAGTATCTAATTTTATGAATACTTACAACAGCAAATATTACATCTATACATTCTATATTTATAATGATTATTATTACATTTATTGTAGCTAACAAATATTTTATTTATAAGTATAAAATTCGTATATGTGAATTATAAGCATATAAACATAATACTAAACATTTTTCTATTGTAATTAATAAGGATCCACCAGTTCTACTTTGAAATTTGTAATTTGAGTATGTACTGATAACTATCATTTTAGGAAAAATTATTTCAGACATTCTGAAAGCTTATATGACAATAGCTCAATGATAAAATTCTATAATGTATCAAGTATAACTTGTACAAGTCCTGATTTATAACCATCAATATATTGTGTGAAGGATATATGTAGAAATGTTCTTTAGTATTTAGGATAACTACACTTTAATCAGATATGATAAAAGTTGCACATACATTAAGAATATACAATCCTTTGTATTATGATTATTCATATATCTCTTGTAAACATAAATAAAATACTTCAAAAATCTTACATCCACATCTTAGGTACATTTTACCTATATACTGCTTTATTTCACTGACCAAGTAAACACAGAAGAAACATCTCTGAGCAAGAAAGGTAAATGATTTGTATTGTACATTTAAGTTTGCTATTATTTATCTCAACCAGATAACTATCATTTACTAGAGAAAAGCATTCTGTTTACTAAAAAGCACTTTAAGATGTTGTTGTTATTTATTAATTTATTCTATATCTACTTATATTATTCTTTTATCTGTTCTTTTAATATAACTGAAGAAAGGACATCACAAGGTGCTTGCACCAAAGAAGCAAACTTTGGGTGGCTCTTAGTACTTATACTGGGACCCACAATAGGCAATAGCCTCTCGTTTTGAAACAGGGTACCCCTGCAGGTTTTGTTTTTGTTGTTGTGGTTGTTGTTGTTGTTAGGTGTTCCAGACATTTTGAGCTTAATGTGGGGTGTCTTCAACAATCAGATAGTGGTTGGCTAGTCCCACAAGTTTTCCCAATGCAGTAGTATATCTTGCAGGCATTGTAAATCAAACTTTTTTTTTTACTAGATATTTTCTTTATTTACATTTTAAAGTTTATCCCCTTTCCTCATTTCCCCTCTGAAAACCCCCTTACCCCTTTCCCCTCCCCCCTCCACCTGCTCACTAACCCACCTGCTCCCAATTCCCTTTCCTGGCACTCCCCTATACTAGGGCAATGATCTTGCCCTCCTGGTGTCTCTGTTTCTGCATCTGCTTGTTCTTGAAGAAAGCATCAGTCAGGTGGTTCGGGATTTTTATCTTGCTGTAGAGGTGGTGATGATAAACTTGTGGTGTGTTCTGCACAGAGGGACTCTGTTGAGGGCAAGAGGTAATTAAGCCCTGCTGCTTCAAGAAATCCACTTTGTTGCCCCAGTGGCACCCAGTGAGGATGAGCAGGACGGTCAGGTCCTGGGAGTGAGGCTGGAGCACAGCCTTCTCAGGGGCTGACTGAAGGGCTTTTTGCCATGTCTCAGCATCTTCAGAGGCAAATCTTCAGTAGGATAATACCTAGGCAGGTTTTGAAGCTTCCCTATCTTAGTGCAACCATTCTTGTCACCACCAAGTATTTTTGTCACAGTAGCAAGGACCTTCTCCTTTTTCTTCTTCCTTTCAACCTTGGATTTTGGCAGCTGAGTATTTCCTGTTGCACCAGGTCTTTCTGGAACACATAGCAGATCTGGAGTACCTGCCAATTCCTCTAACCAGGACAGAGTTTCGGCTGCAATGGGGCTCCCACTTCCTGGGCGTCTTCTTTTGACCTTTTTTTTTTTTCTTGTTTTAATTCTTTTGATTTTTTGAGATTAGAAAATAATTACATTATTTTCCCCTTCCACTTCTTCCCCTCCCCCTCCTATGCACTAACTCGCTTTCTTTCAAACTCTTTTCCCCAATTGCTGCTTTGTGTGTGTGTGTGTGTGTGTGTGTGTGTGTGTGTGTGTGTGTGTGGTGTATTCTATTATACAAATGCAATGTGCTCAGTACCTATAACATTGTTTATGTGTATGTTTTCATGGCTGACAATTTAGTATTGGATGACCAGTTGGTGTGATCTTAAGGAAGACTGTCCAGCTCTCCACATCCTTCTTGTCTGTAGCTCTTTGTCGTGTGAGATCCCACGAGCTCCAGTCCCACCCTGACCACGTCAGAAAGTCTGTGGGTGTCATTTCTGTTTTGGAAGCAGCTTTTGCTGGTTTCTGGGAATTGTGGAGGGTCTGACCAGTGAGGCTCAGGAGCTCTCTCCCTCCTGCTAGGCAGAGGACACATTCATCTCCCATGAATCTTGATGTTCCATGGTGACATCTGGACAGGTGCCCGTTGTGTCAGAGTTGACCTTAGGCCTAAGAGACCCTAGGCACTTCAAGCAAACCTTCCTGACCCTTGCCTCTGCAGAGAGGGCTGTGCCTTCATTATCCCAAATAGCAAGTTTTTTATTGGATATATTCTATATTTACATTTCATTTCTGTTTTTCTGGTTCCCTGCCCCCAAAGGTCCCTCATGCTCTTTCCTGCCTCGTGTTCCCCCATCCACCCTTTCCCACTTCTCTGTTCTGATATTCCCCTACACTGATGTTTTGAGCCTTTCCAGAGCCAGGGTCCACTCCTTCCTTCCTATCAGACATCATTTGGTATGTGGATTGTGTCTTTGGGACACCAATGGCTGAATAGTACTCCATTGTGTATATATACCACATTTTTTGTATCCATTCCTCCATTGAGGGACATCTGGGTTCTTTACAGCTTCTGGCTATTATAAATAAGGCTGCTATGAACATAGTGGAGCATGTGTCCTTATTGCACGCTGGCAATCTTCTGGGTATATGCCCCTTCCAGAGCGTTTTGACTTAAGGGTTGCTGTTTTGGCTGCACCAGTGGCCTTGGGCACCAGTGGCAGCAGCAACACCACCAGCCTTTTTGGGTGCAAGTTTCTTCTCCTTTGTATCAGGCTTCTCTGCTTTTTCATCCTCCATCGTGCAAGTCAGGAAAGAGAACTAAGGCACCTGCTTCCAGTCTGTCTTTAAATACTTCTCACATCTAATTTTTAAATCACTTTGCTGCAGTTTTATAAAGCTGTGGTTCTTCTCTGGTTTTGTTTTTGTTTGGTTTGGATTTTTGTTAAAATGGTTTTACCTACTCTATTTCAGAATCGGTTAGGACATTTACCTAGAGACATATGTTCCTTCACTTCATTACACTGAAAGAGTTGTTTTTGTGTAGGTTGAAAGTTTTTATTTTTCAACTGACCCATAAATTCAGATTTTGCTTGCCTATTTTAATGGCTGCAAACTTCATATTATTATTTTTCTAAATAAGTGAATTGATTGTTTTATGCAGTTATCTTTTCCCTAATGGAAAAACATTCACATGGTGACTACTGTAGTCAATAATTGTCTCAGGCTTTATTGCAGCAAAATTCCTAATTTTTCTTTAACTTTCAATGGATATGTTACATTAGATTCTTGAGAGTGTATGTTTAAATAGACAGCCATTTATAGTAAAACCGAGTTTAAAAGATAGGTGAAGCATGCTTTGTTTTATATTCAAACCTAATGTGCCTTTGCTTGCTTCTAAAGTCAAAGTTCTATTTATTAACTAGACATTAATTATACTCAGGAGAAGCTCGGGTCTTATTTAATGTCACTATAACTCATCAATCCCTTCACAAAACAACTTAATTACCTAATGATATGGCCTTCAGATGTTCGTAGATTAAAATCTGAAATAAGGGATAGTTTCGAATGGCTATGTTTATTTATATTTAAATCATCTTTAAATAAAAGTTTTGGAGCAATAAAGAAAAAATATTTCTGATTCTAGTAGATAATAAGTTGTTTGGAAGGATATAGGGTGAAGTACTGAACTTAGAAAGCATGTAAAGGAATCATGAAGCAGGTAGCTTATGATCACATTTAGACCCACTTCCCCATGGAATCTGCGGCAGTTTTTCTAGCTACTAACACTGCTACTATTTAATTTATCTATGCTAGTATACAAGTCTTATCTAACTATATGTTGATTTTAGATCTTTGAAACTAGCACGTTTCTAGCCATATTATTTATATTTCTAGACCTTTGGCTTAATAGTAATATGCCAATGATTTATATTTCCTTTCTTTTTATTGAATTGTTTTATTTATTTATTTATTTATTTTATTAGATATAGTCTTTATATTTCAAATGATTTCCCCTTTCCTGATCCTCCCAAAAGTCCCATAAACCATCTCCCTTCCCTGTGTTACCCTGCAAAAAATCCCCTCCTACTTCCCTGTCCTGATATTCCAGAAAAAGGGGCCTCTCCTCCCTTTGATCTCCAACAAGGCCATCCTCTGCTACCTATGCATCTGGAGCCATGAGTAACACCATGTGTACTATCTGGTTGATGATTTTCTCTCTGTGAGCTCTGGGAGTGCTGGGAGGCTCATATCCTTGTTCCTCCTAAGGCACTGCAAAACCCTTCAGCCCCTTGGGTCCTTTCTCTAGGTCCCCCATTGGAGACCTTGTGCTCAGTTCAATGGCTGGCTGAGAGTGTCCCCCTCTGTATTTAGCATGCAGTAGCAGAGCCTCCCAGGTGACAGCAATATCCGGCTCTAGTCAGCAAGTACTTGTGGGCATCAATAATAGTGTCTGGGTTTTGTAACTATATGGGATGGATCACTACGTAGGGTAGTCTCTGGATAGTATTACCCTCAGACTCTGCTCCACATTGTGTCTCTGTATTTCCTTCTGTGGGTATTTTGCCCCCCCTTCTAAAAAGGGTCAAAGTATCCATACATTGTTCTTCTTTCTTCTTGGGCATCATTTGATATGTGAATTTTGTCTTGGGTATTCCAAGCTTCTGGGCTAATATCCACTTATCAGTGAGTGCATACCATGTGCGTCATTTTGTGATTTGGTTACTTCACTTAGGATCATATTTTCCAGTTCCACCCATTTGCCTAAGAATTTCATGAACTCATTGTTTTCGATAGCTGAGTAGTATTTCATTGTGTAAACATACCACATCTGTTCCTCCCTTGAGGTATATCTGGGTTCTTTCCAGCTTCTGGCTATTATAAATAAGGCTTCTATGAACAGAGTGGAGCATTTGTCTGCATTTCATGCTGGAGAATCCTCGGGGTATATGCTCAGGAGTGGTATAACAGGGAACTCTGGTAGTATCATGCCCAGCTTTCTGAGGAACCACCAGACTGATTTCTAGAGTAGATGTACTAGCTTGCAATCCCACCAGCAGTCTAGGAGTGTTCTTTCTCCACATCCTCACTAGAACCTGATGTCCTGCTATCTCCTGAGTTTTTTATCTTAGCCATTCTGGCTGGTGTGAGGTGAAATCTCAGAGTAATTGTATTTGCATTTCCCTGATTACTAAGGATATTGAACATTTCTTTACGTGCTTCTCAGCCATTTGATATTCCTCAGGTGTAAATTCCTTGTTTAGCTCTGAACCCCAATTTTAATAGGGTTATTTGGCTCTCTGGAGTCTAACTTCTTGAATTTTCTCTATATATTGGATATTAACCCTCTGTTGGATATAGGGTTGGTAAATATCTTTTCCCAATTTGTTGGTTGCCATTTTGCCCTAATCACAGTGTCCTTTGTCTTACAGAAACATTGCAATTTTATGAGGTCCCATTTGTCAATTCTTTTTTTTATTTTTTATTCAATATATTAATTTACATTTCATATGATTTCCCCTTTTCCAGGCTCCCCACTCCCCACAAGTCCCATAAACCCTCTTCTCTCCCCCTGTTCCGCCATTCACCCCTTCCCTCTTCCCTGTTCTGGTATTCCCGTACACTGCTGCATTAAACCTTTCCAGACTCAGGAACCCTTACTTTTTTTTTTTATTGGATAAATTCTTAATTTACATTTTATTTCCCTTTTCCTGGTTCCCTGCCCCCCAAAGGTCCCATATGCCCTTTTCCCTCCTCCTGTTCCCCCATCCTCCCCTTCCCACTTCCCTGTTCTGGTATTCCCCTATACTGATGCTTTGAGCCTTTCCAGAACCAGGGTCCACTCCTTCCTTCTTATCAGACATCATTTGGTATGTGTATTGTTTCTTTGGTGTCCCAAGTTTCTAGGCTAATATCCACTTATCAGTGAGTGCATATGATGGGTATTCTTTTTGAGACTGGGTTACCTCACTTAGTATGATGTTCTGCAGCTCCATCCATTTGTTTAAAAAATTCATGAATTCATTGTTTCTAATGGCTGAATAGTACTCCATTGTGTATATATACCACATTTTTTTAAATACATTCTTCCGTTGAGGGACATCTGGGTTCTTTCCAACTTCTGCCTATTATAAATAAGGCTGCTATGAACATAGTGGAGCATGTATCCTTACTACATGATGGGAAATCTTCTGGATATATGTCCAGGAGTGGTATGTCAGGGTCCTCCAGAAGTATCATGTCCAGTTTTCTGAGGAACCTCCAGACTGATTTTCAGAGTAGTTCCACCAGCTTGCAATCCCACCAGCAGTGGGATTTGTCAATTCTTGATGTTAGAGCATAAGCTATTGATGAAATTTTCAGGAAATTTTCCCCTGTGCCCTTGTGCTCAAGGGTCTTCCCCAGTTTCTTTTCTATTAGTTTCAGTATGTCTGATTTTATGTGGGGGTCCTTGATCCACTTGGACTTGAGCTTAGAAAAAGGAGATAAGAATGAACTGATTTGCATTGTTCAGCATGCTTGCTGCAAGTTGAATCAGCACCATTTGTTGAAAAGGCTATATTTTTTTCCACTGGATGGTTTCAGCTCCTTTTGCAAAGATCAATTGACTATAAGTATGTGGGTTCATTTCTGGGTCTTCAATTCTATTTCATTGATCTAGCTGTCTGTCACTGTACCAATACCATGCAGTTTTTAACACTATTGCTTTGAAGTACTGCTTGATGTCTGGGAAAATGATTACCCCAGAAGTTATTTTATTGTTGAGAATAGTTACACCTATCCTGGCTTTTTTTGTTATTCCAGGTGATTTGAGAATTGCTCTTTCTAACTCTATGAAGAATTGAGTTGAGATTTTGATGGGGCTTGAATTGAATCTATAGATTGCTTTTGGCAAGATGGCTGTTTTTATTATATTAATACTGCCAATCCATGAGCCTGGGAGATCTTTCCATCTTCTGATATCTTCTCCAATTCCTTTTTTCAGAGATTTGAAGTCCTTGTCAAACAGATCTTTCACTTGTTTGTTTAGAGTCACACCAAGATACTTTATATTGTTTGTGACTAATGTAAAGGGTGTCATTTCCTTAATTTCTTTCTCAGCCTGTTTATTCTTTGATTATAGGAAGGCTACTGATTTGAGTTAATTTTATATCTGGTTATCTTGCTGAAGTTGTTTATCAGCTATAGGAGTTATCTGGTGGAGTTTTTGGGTCACTTAAGTATGCTAACATATCATATGCAAATAGTGGTAATTTGAATTCTTCCTTTCCAATTTGTATCCTTTTGACCTCCTTTTGTTGTCTAACTGCTCTAGCTAGAAATTCAATTCTATATTGAATAAATATGGAGAGAGAGGGCAGCCTTGTCTAGTCCCTGATTTGAGTGGGATTGCTTCAAGTTTCTCTCCATTTTGTTTGTTGTTGGTTACTGGTTTGCTGTATATTGCTTTTACTATGTTTAGATATGGGTCTTGAACTCCTGTTCTTTCCAAGCCTTTTAATATTAAAGGGTGCTGAATTTTGGCAAATGCTTTTCCAACATCTAATAAAATGACCATGTGTTTTTTCTTTGAGTTTGTTTATGTAGGGGATTACATTGATGGATTTCCTTATATTGCACCATCCCTGCATCCCTGGGATGAAGCCTACTAGATGGTGATGAATGATCTTTTTGATGTGTTCTTGGATTTGTTTGGCAAGATTTTTATTGAGAATTTTGTATCGAAATTCATAAGGAAAATTGGTCTGAAGTTTTCTTTCATTGTTGGATCTTTGTGTGGTTTTGGTATCAGGGTAATTGAAGCTTCATAGAACAAGTTGGTTAGGGTTCCTTCTGTTTCTATTTTGTGGAATAGTTTGAAGATTATTGGTGTTAGGTCTTCTTTTAAGGTCCGATAGAATTCTGCACTAAAACCATCTGGTCCTGGGCAATTTTTGTTTGGGATACTTTCAGTAACACTTCTATTACTTTAAGGGTTATGGGACCGTTTAGGTGGTCTATCCTATCATGATTTATCTTTGGCAATTTGTATCTGTATAGGAACTTGTTCATTTTATCCAGATTATCCAATTTTGTTGAGTATAGGCTTTTATAGTAGGATACAATGACTTTTTGGATTCTTTTCAGTTTCTGTTGTTATTTCTACATTTGTCATTTCTGATTTTGTTAATTTGGATACTGTCTCTGTGCTCTTTGGTTATTCTGTGTAAAAGTTTATTTTGTTGATTTTCTTCAACTCCTGGTTTTGTGGATTCTTTGTATAGTTATTTCTGTCTCTACTTCATTGATTTCATCCCTGAGTTTGAAGATTTGCTGCCTTCTACTCCTCTTGTGTGTATTAGCTTCTTTCTTTTCTAAAACTTTCACGTGTGCTGTTAAACTGCTATTGTATGCTCTCTCCAGCTTCTTTTTGGAGGCACTCAGAGCTATGAGTATTCCTCTTAGCACTGCTTTCATTGTGTCTCATAAATCTGGGTATTTGGTGCCTTCATTTTCATTAAATTCTAAAAAGGTTTAGATTTCTTTCCTTATTTCTTCCTTGACCAAGTTATCATTGAGTAGAGAGCTTTATTCACCTTCCATGTGTATGGGGGCTTTCTATTGTGTTCTTGCTATTGAAGACCTCCCTTACTCCATAGTTTTCTGATAGAATGCATGGGATTAGGTTGGTCTTCTTGTATTTGTTGAGACCTGTTTTGTAACTAATTATGTGGTCAGTTTTGGAGAAGGTAGCATGAAGTGCTGAGAAGAACATATATTCTTGTGACTTAGGATAAAATAATATATATATATATATATATATATATATATATATATATATATTTATATATATATATAAATTCCCTTTGCTCCAAAACTTCTGTTAGCTTCACTGTGTCATTTTAGTTTGTGTTTCCCTGATTGGTCCATACATGAGACCACAATTACTGTGTGAGGTACAGTGTGTGCTTTAAGCTTTAGTAAAGTTTCTTTTACAAATGATGGTACCCTTGTATTTGGAGCATAGATGTTCAGAATTAAGAGTTCTTCTTGGTGGATTTTTCCTTTAATGGGTATGAAGTGTCCTTCTGTGTCTTTTTTGATGACTTTTAGCTGAAAGTCTATTTTATTGTATATTAGAATGGCTACTTCAGCTTGTCTACAGGGACCACTTGCTTGGAAAATTGTTTTCTAGACCTTTACTCTAAAGTAGTGTTTGTCTTTGACACTGAGATGTGTTTCCTGTATGCAGCAAAATATTAGGTCTTGTTTAGGTATCAAGTCTGTTAGTCTATGTCTTTTAAAGGGGGAATTGATTCTGCAATCACTGATAAGTGGCTATTAATGAGCCCAGAAGCCCTAAATACTCAAGGCACAATTAGCAAGTCAAATGACTCCCAAGAAGAAGAAAGGAGAGGACCCTGGGCCTGTAATGATTGGATCCAGTATTGTAGACCCAGAACAGAGAAATCGTGGTGGGGGTAATGATTGGGGAATAGCTGGGGGGGGAGAGGAATTATGGGACATATGGTGAGGGAACTTGGAAAGGGGAAAGCCTTTGGAATGTAAACATAGAATATAGAAAATAAAAATTAAAAAAAGAGATATTAAGGAATATTTATTGTTGCTTCCTGTTATTTTTGATGTTATTTTTATGTTTGTGTGGTTATTTTCTTTTGGGTTTGTTGAAAGAAGATCAACTTCTTGCCTTTTCTAGTTTGTATTTTCCCTCCTTTTGTTGGTGTTTTCCTTTCATTATCCTTTGAAGGGCTGAATTTATGGAAAGATATTGTGTAATTCTGTTATTGTCATGGAAAGATATTGTGTAATTCTGTTATTGTCATGGAATACTTTGGTTTCTCCATCTATGGTAGTTGAGAGATTTGCTGGGTATAGCAGCCTGGATTGACATTTGTGTTCCCTTATAGTATGTATGACATCTGCCCAGGCTTTTCTGTCTTTCATAGTCTCTTTACTTGACTTTATTTTCCCTTACTGCTTTTAATAGTCTTTCTTTAATTAGTACATTTGGCCTTTTAATAATTATGTGACGAGGAATTTCTTTTCTGGTCCAATATATTTGGAGTTCTTTAGGCTTCTTGCATGTTCATGGGCATCTCTTTCTTTAGTTTAGTTTAGAAGTTTTCTTCTATAATTTTGTTGAAGACATTTACTGGCCCTTTAATTTGGAAATCTTCATTCTCTTCCATACCTACAATCCTTAGGTTTAGTCTTCTCATTTTGTCCTGGATTTCCTGGATGTTTTGGGTCAGGACATTTTTGCCTTTTGCATTTTCTTTGACTATTGTGTCAGTGTTTTTTATGGTATCTTCTGCATCTGAGATTCTCTCTATCTCTTGTATTCTGTTGTTAATGCATGTATCCATGACTCCTGACTTCTTTCCTAGAATTTGTACATCCAGAGTTGTTTCCCTTTGTGGCTTTCTTTATATTTTCAACCTCCATTTTTAGATTCTGGATGGTTTTATTCAATTCCTTCACCTGTTTTGTATATTCTTGTAGTTCTTTAAGGGCTTCTCCCTGTTTAGTTGTGTTCTCCTATATTTCTTTAATGGATTTATTTATGTCCTTCTTGAAGCCCTCTATCAACATCATCAGCTGTGATTTTAAATCCAAATCTTGCTTTTCTGGTGAGTTGGTCTATCCAGGACTTGCTGTTTTGGGTGAATTGGGTTCAGAAGGTACCATGTTGCTTTGATTTCACTTATTAAAGTTCCTATGTTTGCCTTTTGCCATCTGGTTATCTCTGGTGTTAGTTGGTACTGCTGTCTCTATCTGGTGCTTGTCCCTCATGTGTGCATGCAAGCCTTTCTCAGAACCCCTGCATGACTGGTCCTCCCCTGGCACAGAGTGGCTGTGGCTCTGCTCAGCTCCTGGGTATAGGTGGGGCCCTAGGGAACCAAGTCCCAAGTGATCTTACACTTTGGTGATTACTGTGTTCCTGGCTGTAACACCCTGCTCAGTTGCAGGAGTGAAGTTGGTGTCCTCACCTCTAACTGAGGAACTCACTGAAAGGCAGATGTCCCCTGGCAGGATAGGTGCACAGAGGGCTGTGGCACTGTCCCACTCATGTTTTATGTTTCTAATATTGAGTTTTGGTTATATAATTTCACACTAGTGACAATGAAGACTGAGAACTACATATTATTATTTTCATTATAACACACACACATACATACACACACATATATATATATATCCATATTGATTACATATATATCTATTTAGTAGATATTGAAATAGTTCTGTCTTCTCTCAGAGTTCAAAATCGTGTGTGTGTGTGTGTATACTTTATATTATAATTTTATCATTTCTCTACTTCTCTTTTCTCCCATCCAAACCCTATCACCTTGCTCTCTTACAAATTTAGAAAACTGTTTTCACTAATTATTGATGTGTGTACATATATATATATATATGTACACACATCAATAATTAGTAAATATTAATATATTATTATATAATAATATTATAATATATTAATATATAAATAAATAATTACGATATATTGATAATATTTATTAGTGTATTAGTGATATAGATACATTTATGTCTATGCACTTATATCAACAATTAGTGAAAACAGAAGTCATGAATTTGTAAGAGAGCAAGATAGAAGGGTTTGGATGGGAGCAAAGAGAAGTAAACAAAGGATATAATTATAATCTCAAACAATTAAAATTTTGATAGTAAGGATATATGAAAAATAAGTCTGCTAATTTCATCTTTATATTATGGAATAAGAAATATTTTACAAAATTCTGATTCATTTACTCTCAAGCTTTCTATTTTTCTCCATCCCACAGGGTAATGAGGAGGAGGATACAGCAGTTGAAAGGAACGTTTATGAAACACTAGTCTTAGAAAACATTTGAAAATAGTTTCAAAGTGATAATTTAAATACAGCTTAATATTTTATGATACCTATATATTATTTTCCAATTCATAAAAGATATATCTCCATCTTATGAATTAAAAATTGATACTAAAATACTCTGAAAATATTACCAACACTAAACAAATTGTAAGGACTTAAAAAGGTTTTTCTTGACATTATACCTTCATGTGGTTCAGTGTCTATACTTAGTTTTTTGCAGCATTTTCTTTAGAAAATCTATGCTGGGAAGAAATTTGTAATGTATGAAAGAAAGAACAACTATACTTGTTGTCTGTACTATTTTGTTGTTAAGATCTTTGGTCAGTAATTCTCTGAAATATATGGTGTTTTGGAACATGTGATGTGGTACAAAGTCTATTATGCCTTCACCAGTAAAGTAAGACAAAATAATTAGCTCTGTGATTACTTTGGCCAAATTTTTCTGGGGTACACACAATTTTATCATAGATATAATAATGTACAGAGGGAATACTCATAGAAGCATTCTGAATTAATCCTAAAAAGAATATATTATGAAATAAAAAATTGTGCAGTAAAATTATTTAATGTTGACTTTCTTAATTGTTTTCTAAATATTGTCATAAAATATTACTTGTATGCTTCACAGAAAATAATTTGTTTTCTAGAGAAATGAATAGATTTCAAATGAAGATATCAATAGTTGAGTTATAAAAACTTATGACACAATTTGAGGGGTGATTAACCATTCCTCTCAACAATTTCCAGTTCTCAATAAATTTCTTATTTATGCATTTTGTCAACATTAAATTATGACAATTAGCCTTAAAATGTCTACTTCTAGAATTTAAAATCAAAGAATACATGTATATTACCTAAAGATTAAAAATGTAGACATCAATCCAGAAAATAATACCTTTGAATGTACCTGAAAGATGGTTTGTTTTATGGAATGTTTTTATTTAAAGTATTTATCTTGAGAACATTTTGACCTTTCTACCACCTGGTGACTAGTTTGGATCATGTGAGAAGGCTCTGTCAGTGAATGATAAGGAAGGGCTGATACACTGAAGATGTAATGGAAGTATACTTTATATCCCCCATTATTAGAAAATATAGCCGGTAGAGTATAGCAGAAGTCATAGAAGAAATCAAACTTAACTTTCTAATGGGAAATTGCATCACAGAATTGATTTAAAATAGGTCTGAGTTCTTCTCTCCTGGAGGCAAGAAACGTGTGTTCTGGATTAAAAGCTCATTTCTATCCCCAACTTCAAAGTCTCAAGTTTTGATAACAAAAAAGTAACTTTTTCTTTAAATATTCAAGATTTTCATACCTCTTAAGCATATTTTAAGATGCTATTCATGTGGCCTGCTGAAATTTTTAATGAATCCACTACCCTCTTTTATTTTTGCCCCAGTGATTTCAATAAATATAAACTCTTACTGAGGTTAAGAAAAAGCAACCATTTAGGGACTGCCTGCCAGTAAATTGATATAGTGGCTACATCTAAGATTCTTAAATACATAAAAGTATGTGCATTCTCATTCATCTGAAGAAAATTCCAAAACTCTAATTAATAAAATGTGATCATCCGCATAGAGTTAAGACAACAATTTATAAGTATAGCATTGACAGACCTACTACCTTTTCCCTTAATGTAAATGGAATGGAATACCTCAGAAATAATTCTTAAAATCTGCATATTTACACTTTTAAAAAACAGAGATGGAGAATGACTCAGTGGTTAAGAGTACACTCTATTTTTCTAGAAGACTGGAGCTTAGCTTACAGCACTATTTTAGCCTGTGACTCCTGATCCAAGCAACCCAGCACCTGAGGATTTTGCAATCACTTGTCCTGACAAGCAAATCCCTATGTAAAGACACATATACATACACACATAATAAAACTAAAACAAATATTTACAAAAACTCTAAATATTTAAGAATTCACCCAGCTTAATTTTGTGTAGCATTTTGAACCAAGACAGTTTTGTGCTTACTTTTTAAAAAGTGAACATTATGATAAAATAACAAATTAGAATGGTTGATGAATGGGGGAGCCTAGACAACAAGAGAGCTCAACTTTCTAAATTAACATATAAACTTATTTTTTATTAATATAATTGAAGAGATTTTTTCATTTGTCTTCTTGCTTCAATAATAAAGTATTTTATATTTTAAATTTATTGGAAATGGAGTATTCAGGCATTTCAATTAAATTTTATTCTGTATGTATTTGAGAGAATATTTTAAAACAGCATGTAATAGATTTAATAACTTTGTTTTATCCATCTACCAATATATACTAAGAGTTGAATACCTTCCAAATACACGATTTTTCCTGATTGACAGCTTTTCAGGGCATACATGCATTTTAGTTTCCTATCTAATTTTTCTTCTACTTCCTGGAACTTGCCTTTGTAGGATATAAAACTGACAGTTTCTGTAATTTTTGTAAGCCAACTTCTAGTTACAAACATTTTGACCACCTCTATTGTATTTCTTGTCGACAACGTTTCTCTGCAGTACCCTTTCATACACAGACTTCAAAGTAAGCTATGTGTGTCAACAAGTGAAGCCCATTAGATAGCATAGAAAATGTGTAACAAATAAACACAGGGCATTTACCTCATCCCCCAAATTGCAGTTTTTTAAAAATGACATAGACCCATCTAGTTATGGTTCAGAAGAAATTATATTAAACATTCATAAACAGAACTAAAATGAAACTATACTTGTCTAAGTAATTCTCTAAGACACATAACATCTATGTCTCTAAAAATAAGGTATTCTACTTTTCAGAGCCCTGTATGTTTCGATGAAAGGAGAAAAGTGTGGGGTCATTTTACATATGAAATATTTGCTAAAAATAAAATCACAGTTAGAAAAATCAAAGTAAATTAATTATCTTACCATTAACAACCAATATATTTGAGGAGTTTTTAGCCAATTATTAAAAATACTGAAGTATACCAGAAAAATCAGACAACTAAGCAAGCAAACAGACAAACAAACAAAAAACAGTGAACACAGTACTGGAATCAATGTGAGTTCAAGGCCAGCCTGTCCTCAAAGCAGGTTCCAGGACAATCAAAAATACACAGAGAAATCCTGACTTGAAAAAGAAGATAGATAGCTTAGCTTAGCTCTGCAGGAGATCCGGGCACAGAAAGCTCAGCTGCGGGTGCAGACTACCGGCCGGGACCAGCTTTCTGAGTGGACTAGCAGCGAGGGCCACCTGGCCGCCTCGGGGCACAGCTCGGAACTGTAGCAGCTGGAGTCAGGGGCCTGGACTCAGAGCGAGCATAGACCAGCACAGACAATGCAGCCAGAAGGGATCAGCAGAGTTGGGTACTAGCAGCTCAGCCAAGGCCACGCGGTGCTTTCAGCGGGGGCAGCCATCTTGCCTCAGATCCCCTCACGCAAACAGCGGGCACACTGGACGCAGTGAGCAGCTGGAATCAGGTACGTGGCCAGAGATATAGCTTAGCTTAGCTCTGCAGGAGATCCGGGCACAGAAAGCTCAGCTGCTGGTGCAGACTACCGCAGCCGGGACCGGCTCTCTGAGCTGACTAGCAGCAAGGGGCCACCTTGCCGCCTCGGGGCACAGCTCGGAACTCTAGCAGCTGGAGTCAGGGGCCTGGACTCAGAGCGAGCATAGTCCAGCACAGACAAGCTGCCAGAAGGGATCTGTCTCCTGGGGACAGGCGTGCTGTGCTTTCAGCAGGGCGCCATCTACAATAAGACCAACTAACACCAGAGATAAAGAGATGGCAAAAGGCAAACATAGGAACGTTATTAACAGAAATCAAGGCAATATGGCACCATCTGAACCCAATTCGCCAACCACAGCAAGTCCAGGATACCCCAGCACACCAGAAAAACAAGAGTTAGATATAAAAGCACAGGTCATGATGCTCCTAGAGGAACACAAAAAAGACATAAACAAATCTCTTAAAGAAATGCAGGGGAACATCAATAGGGTAGAAGCTCTTACAATCCAAACACAAAAAACACTTAAAGAACTTTAGGAGAATATGGGCCATCAGACAGAAACCAATAAAGAGGAAATGAGAAAATCAGTTAAAGAAATGCAGGAGAACTTGAAACAACAGGCAGAAGTCATGAAAGAGGGAGCACAAAAATATATTAAAGAATTACATGAAAACACAAACAAACAAATGATGGAACTGAGCAAAACCATCCAAGATCTGAACACAGAGGTTGAAACTACTAAGAAATCACAAAAGGAGGCAACCTTGGAGATAGAAAACCTTGGGAAGAAATCAGGGGTTGTAGATGCAAACATAAACAACAGAATACAAGAGATAGAAATAAGAATCTCTGATGCTGAAGATAACATAGTAACCATTGACTCCACAGTCAAAGAAAATGCAAAATCCAAAAGACTTGTAACCCAAAACATCCAGGAAATCCAGGACACAATGAGAAGACCAAACCTAAGGATTATAGGGATAGATGAGAGTGAAGATCTACAACTTAAAGGGCCAGCAAATATCTTTAACAAAATTATGGAAGAAAACTTTCCTAACTTAAAGAGAGAGATGCCCATGAATATACAAGAAGCCTACAGAACTCCAAACAGACTGGACCAGAACAGAAACACCTCCTGTCACATAATAATCAAAACCCCAAATGTACTAAACAAAGAAAGAATATTAAAGGCAGTAAGAGAAAAGGGCCAAGTAACATATAAAGGAAGACCTATCAGAATCACACCAGACTTCTCTCCAGAAACCATGAAAGCTAGAAGATCCTGGGAAGACCTCATGCAGACCCTAAGAGAACACAAATGTCAGCCAAGACTACTATACCCAGCAAAACTCTCAATCAACATAGATGGAGAAATCAAAATATTCCATGACAGGACCAAATTTACACAATATCTTTCCACTAACCCAGCTCTAAAAAGGATAATAGGAGGAAAACTCCAACACAAGGAAGGGAATGGCACCCAAGAAAAAGCAAGACAGTAACCTTCTTCCATCAAACTCAAAGGAAGATAACTACTCAAAAACAAAAATAACTCCAAAAATGTCAGGAAGTAATAATCTCTATTCCTTAATATCTCTTAACATCAATGGACTCAACTCCCCAACAAAAAGACATAGACTAACAGACTGGATACGGAAACAGGACCCTACATTTTGCTGCTTACAGGAAACACACCTCAGAGTCAAAGACAAACACTACCTTAGAGTAAAAGGATGGAAGACAATTTTGCAAGCAAATGGTCACAGGAAGAACGCTGGAGTAGCCATTTTAATATCAGATAAAATTGACTTTCAACCCAAAGTCATCAAAAGAGACACAGAAGGTCACTTCCTGCTTGTCAAAGGAAGAATCCACCAAGAAGAACTCACAATTCTAAACATCTATGCTCCAAATGTAAGGGCACCCTCATTTGTAAAAGAAACCTTACTAAAGCTCAAAGCACACATTGCACCTAACACAATGATTGTGGGGGACCTCAATACTCCACTATCCACAGTGGACCGACCAGGAAAACAGAAACTAAACAGAGACACGGAGAAACTCATCGAAACTTTGGAGCAATTGGATTTAACAGATATATATATATAGAACATTTCACTCTAAAGCAAAAGACTATACCTTTTTCTCAGCCCCTCATGGTACCTTCTCCAAAATCGACCATATAATTGGACACAAGACAGATCTCAACAAATATAAAAAGATCGAACTAATCCCATGCCTCTTATCAGATCACCATGGAGAAAGAGTGTTCTTCAATAGCAACAAAAACAACAGAAAATCCCCATACGCTTGGAGGCTGAACAATATTCTACTCAATGATACTTTAGTCCAGGAAGAAATAAAGAAAGAAATCAAACAATTCTTAGAACTTATTGAAAATGAAGGCACAACATACCCAAATCTATGGGACACAATGAAAGCAGTGCTTAGAGGAAAACTCATAGCCCTGAGTGTCTCCAAAAAGAAACAGGAGAGAGCATATACTAGCAACTTAATGGTGCACTTGAAAGCTCTGTAACAAAAAGCAATTTCACCCAGGAGGAGTAGAAGACAGGAAATCATCAAACTCAGGGCTGAAATCAATCAAGTTGAAACAAAGAGAACCATACAAAGAATTAACAAAACCAGGAGCTGGTTCTTTGAGAAGATCAACAAGATAGATAAACCCCTAGCCAGACTTACTAAAGGGCACAGAGACAGTATTCAAATTAACAAAATTAGAAATGAAAAGGGAGATATAACAACAGAAACTGAGGAAATTCAAAAAATCATCAGATCCTAATACAAAAACCTATACTCAAAACAACTGGAGAATCTGGAGGAAATGGACAATTTCCTCGACAGTTACCAAATACCAAAATTAAACCAGGATCAAATAGATCGTCTAAACAGACCCATAACCCCCAAAGAAATAGAAGGGGTCATAGACAGTCTTCCAACCAAAAAGAGCACAGGACCAGACGGTTTTAGTGCAGAATTCTATCAGACCTTCAAAGAAGTCCTGATACTGATACTCTTCAAATTATTCCACAAAATAGAAACAGAAGGAACACTACCCAACTCATTCTATGAAGCCACAATTACCCTGATACCAAAACCACACAAACATCCAACTAAGAAAGAGAACTACAGGCCAATTTCTCTTATGAATATCGATGCAAAAATACTAAACAAAATACTTGCCAACCGAATCCAAGAACACATCAAAACGATCATTCACCATGATCAAGTTGGCTTCATCCCAGGGATGCAGGGATGGTTCAATATACGGAAATCCATCAACGTAATCCACTACATAAACAAACTCAAAGAAAAAAACCACATGGTCATCTCATTGGATGCTGAAAAAGCATTTGACAAAATTCAGCATCCTTTCATGCTAAAGGTCCTAGAAAGAACAGGAATTCAAGGCCCATATCTAAACATAGTAAAAGCAATATACAGCAGACCAGTAGCCAACATCAAGGTAAACAGAGAAAAACTTGAAGCAATCCCTCTAAAATCAGGGACTAGACAAGGCTGTCCCCTCTCGCCATATCTCTTCAATATAGTACTTGAGGTACTAGCTAGAGCAATTCGACAACAGAGGGAAGTCAAAGGGATACAAATCGGAAAGGAAGAAGTCAAACTATCACTATTTGCAGATGATATGATAGTTTACTTAAGTGACCCATAAACCTCCACCAGAGAACTCCTGCAACTGATAAACAACTTCAGCAAAGTGGCTGGATATAAAATCAACTCAAATAAATCAGTAGCCTTCCTATATGCGAAGGATAAGCAGGCTGAGAAAGAAATTAGGGAAATGACACCCTTCACAATAGCCACAAATGATATAAAGTATCTTGGAGTGACGCTAACCAAACATGTGAAAGATTTATAGGACAAAAACTTCAGGTCTCTGAAGAAGGAAATTGAAGAAGAAATCAAAAAATGGGAAAATCTTCCATGCTCGTGGGTTGGCAGGACTAATATAGTCAAAATGGCAATCTTGCCCAAACCAATATACAGATTCAATGCAATCCCCATCAAAATCCCAACTCAGTTCTTCATAGAGCTAGAAAGAGCAATTCTCAAATTCATCTGGAATAACAAAAAAACCAGGATAGCTAAAACTATCATCAACAGCAAAAGAACTTCTGGGGGAATCAATATCCCAGACCTCAAGCAATATTACAGAGCAGTGGTATTAAAAACTGCATGGTATTGGTTCAGTGACAGGGAAGCAGATCAATGGAATAGGATTAAAGACCCAGAATTGAACCCACACATCTATGGCCAATTGATCTTCGACAAAGGAGCTGAAAACATCCAGTGGAAAAAAGATAGCCTTTTCAACAGATGGTGCTGGCTCAACTGGAGGTCAACATGCAGAAGAATGAGAATTGATCCACTCTTATCTCCTTGCACTAAACTCAACTTCAAGTGGATCAAGGATCTCCACATAAACCCAGACACACTAAAACTAATAGAAAAGAAACTGGGGAAGACCCTTGAAGACATCGGCTCAGGGGAAAAATTCCTGAACAGAACACCAATTGCTTATACTCTAAGAACAAGAATAGACAAATGGGACCTCATAAAACTACAAAGTTTCTGTAAGGCAAAAGACACTGTCAAAAGGATAAATCGGCAAGCAACAAATTGGGAAAAAATCTTCACCAACCCCACATCAGACAGAGGGCTAATCTCCAATGTATACAAAGAACTCAGGAGGTTAGACCCCAGAAAACCAAATAACCCTATCCAAAAATGGGGTACAGAGCTAAACAGAGTCTTTTCACCTGAAGAAATTCGGATCGCTGAGAAACACCTTAAAAAATGTTCAACATCACTAGTCATTAGGGAAATGCAAATTAAAACAACCCTGAGATTTCACCTCACACCAGTCAGAATGGCTAAGATTAAAAACTCAGAAGACATCAGGTGTTGGCGAGGATGTGGAGAAAGAGGAACACTCCTCCACTGCTGGTGGGACTGCAAGCTGGTACAACCACTCTGGAAATCAGTATGGCGGTTCCTCAGAAAACTGGGCGTGATACTTCTGGAGGACCCAGCCATACCACTCCTGGGAATATACCCAGAAGATTCACCAGCATGCAATAAGGATACATGCTCCACTAAGTTCATAGCAGCCTTATATATAATAGCCAGAAGCTGGAAAGAACCCAGATGTCCCTCAACAGAGGAATGGATACAAAAAATGTGGTATATATACACAATGGAGTACTATTCAGCCATTAGAAACAATGAATTCATGAAATTCTTAGAGAAATGGATGGAGCTGGAGAACATCATTCTAAGTGAGGTGACCCAGTCTCAAAAGAATACCCATGGTATACAGTCACTGACAAGTGGATATTAGCCTAGAAGCTTGGAACACCAAAGACACAAATCACATATCAAGTGATGTCTCACAAGAAGAAAGGAGTGGACACTGGTGCTAGAACGGACCAAAACATCATTGTGGGAGAGTACAAGAACAGTAAAGTGGGAGGGGGTGGATGCGGGAGCAGGGGGAGGGAAAAGGACATGTGGGACCTTTGGGGGTGGGGAACCAGAAAAAGGGAAATGAATTGTAAATATAGAATATATACAATAAAAAAAGAAAAAAAAAGAAAAAGAAGATAGGTAAATAATGATAGATAGATAGATGATAGATTAGATACATAGATAGATAGATAGATAGATAGATAGATAGATAGATAGACAGGCAAGCACGCAGGCATACAGGCAGACAGACAGTCAGACAGACAAATAGACAGATAGACAGATAGATTGTAAATGATAAAGTTTTTAAAGATCTAAGAAATAAAAAATAAAAGAAATCCTACGGTGGGGAGAGGGTACTTTCATAGCCCACCTGTAGTAGAAAGACAGGTCATCAGGTGAGGGATGGGGTTGCTATCCCACGGAAAAAAACTCTGACCCATAATTGTTCCTGTCTGAAAGAACTGCAGGGACATAAATGGAGAAGAGCCTGAGGGAAAGGAGGTCCAGAGACAGGCCCAAATTGAGATCTAGCTCAAGGGAAGGCCTCAAGGCCTCATACTATTTCTGATGCTATGGTATGCTCAAAACAGGGGCCTATCCTGGCTGCCCTCCAAAAAACACAACAAGCAACTGAAAGAGTCAGATGCAGATACTTATACCCAAACAATGAACAAAAGCTGCTGACCCATGTGGTTGCCTTAGGGAAAAGCTGGAAGAAGTTGAGGAGGAAGGTGACCCTATAGGAGGACCAGCAGTCTCAACTAACCTAGACCCTTGAGATCTCTCAGACACTGGCCCATCAACCAGGCAGCATACACCAGCTGATATAAGGCCCCAACACATATACAGCAGAGGACTACTGGGTTTGGAATTAGAGAAGATTCACTTAATTCCAAAGAGACTGGAGGCCCCAGGGGTTGGGGAGTTCTCATGGGATAGGCATGGAAGAGTGGGAACATTCTCATGGAGATGGGGGAAGGAGGTATGGGATTGCAACAATCATAGGGTGGAAAAGGATGGGATAACTGTAATAAATGATTAAATAAATAAATAAATAAATAAATAAACCCATGGATAATGATTTGGCTTAGCAAATGAAGTTGTTTGCCAACAAGCCTGAGTAGATGAGCTTGATCTCTGTGATTTCTGTCAAGAAAGCTAACTCCAGCATGTTGTCCTGACCTCATATAATATTCTACTATGCTCATAGATTGGTACTTTATCCAATCTTCTTAAGGGAGGCTTCCTTGGTGATAGATAAAAATGGTGGCAGAGACATGCAGACAGATGTTATATAGAGAGTGAGTTTAAATTAAAGGTTTCTTTCAGGCCCTTCTCCTTGGAGACCAGTGGAACACCACAGAAGAGGATGAGGAAAAACATAGATGTCCGTGGGAGGAATTTATGAGAAAATAGTCCACTGAGTCAACTGCTCAGGTCTCATACAGCCTTAGAGACTGAAGCAGCAAAGGCTCAGCCTGCACAGGTCTGCACCAGACCATCTGCACATATATGCTGAACCTATGAACTTGGTGCTTTGGGGGATTCCTAAAAAGTGGGACAATGTATGTCTCTGACTCTTTATTGTGCTCTTGGAACTCTTCTATTCCTCTTGAGTTGCCTAGTCTGAACTCCATAGGAGGGAATTTGCTTTATCTTCTTGTATCTTGCTTTATCCTGTTTGGCTGTTGTATACTGGAGAACTGCTCTTTTCTAAAAAGGAAACTGATGGATCAACTGAGAGGTCTGGGGGAGAGGGTAGTTGAGGGAGAGTTTGGAGAAATATAGGGAAGGGAACAATGGATGGGATATATTGTATGAGAGAAGAATATATTTTCAATAAAAGGAAAGAATTCTTTTAATTTTATTCTTTAATCCTTTTTTTACAGTTCAGTCTTCATCCCTCTCGGTCTGCACCCCCCCCCACTGCTCCCCATCCCATACCTTCTATCCCACCCCTGTCTCTAAGAGGATTTCTTATCCCCCAACACACACAAACACATGAGCGTGCGCGCGCACACACACACACACACACACACACACACACACACAGACCACATTAGACCTCCTGACTCCCTGGGCCCTCAAGTCTCTCCAGACCAGGCAGTCCTCTGATGAACATATGTGTGTGTGGGGGGGGAGGGGCTCATATCAGCTGGTGTTTGCTGCCTTGTGGGAGCTCAGTGTCTGAGAGATCTCAGTGTCCAAGCCAGTTGAGACTGTTGGTCTTCCCATGGGACTAACCTTTACCTCAGCTTCTTCCAGCTTTTCCCCAATTCAAACACAGCGGTCCCTGGCTTCTTCCAGCTTTTCCCCAATTCAAACACAGCGGTCCCTGGTTTCTGACCATTAGTTGCATGCTAGTATCTGCTGCATCTGACTCTTTCAGCTACTTGTTGGGCTTCTCAGAGGGCAGTCATGCTAGGTTCCTGTCTGCAAGTACATGGTTCCTTTTTAAAATAGCTACATTTTTTTTCAACCTTACAAGTGCTCTATATGGGAACTCATAGTTATTGTCTAATTTTACTAGTATTCTTTAGCAAATATTTTCTCCCTCTCTCTTCTATCTCATCTTATCTTATCTTATCTTATCTTATCTTATCTTATCTTATCTTATCTTATCTTGTTCTGCCAAAAAATGTGTAAATTATCTCTATTTTAGGGGCTAGAAAACCAATAACAAAATTTATTCTGGAATATGAGTTGGTCTCTCCCACACAGCATTGTCTACAATAGACTGTATTACTTTTAGAAAAGCTGACTTTGTAATTCTATTAGTTGACACTAGTAAGGCTTACATTTGGGTTCTTGGATTGTTGTTTCAGTTGTAAAGACACAATTGCTGTGAAGAAAGCACAAGCATATATTTCTAGTTTGTCCTACATGAAGAGCTTGGAAAATAGCTGAGGTTGCTTGGTCATTTCACAGTTTTGGCTTATGTGCAGAGAAGAATATTTCGAGAAGAATAGTTTATATTGCCAATCAGTTACCTGCATCTGTATAGTTATGGCCATTATGTGCATTGAACTGCATCCAGTTGGCAGAAGTTAATCTAGAGGGAAGAGGTCTCAATATCAACAAAATGTGTTTCTGGTTAGATAATAAAATCTTGGTGGAACTGATCAGCTGACGCTCATCCAGTTCTGAGTCTGTCTTGTGGTTTCCAGCTTACACACTGTCCTATTTAGAAATAGCAAATGGTCCCGGCTATCTATTTGCCAGCGGTGATTTCTTGATATAGTTCACAAAATTCTAATAAATACTGCCAGAATTTTTCACATAATGCAGTTCAAATTTTGCCAAAACACTCAGTGAAATTTAGACTTTGCCAACTTTTTAACTGAAATGCCTTCTATGAAGATGCTTATAATTATTTAATATGCTGTAGCCTAAACATGGTTCAATGGGTCAGAATAATAAAATTCAGCTAGTCTAAGGAAGCCAGATTACAAAGACAGCAGATAGAACAATTCTTCTGTGTTTTATATCAAATATATAAGTATTAGTTTAATTTTATAAAATAGCTACTAATATTTATAAATATAATGTATTGAAAATAAGCATCTACAAAATTCAAAACTAATAATAGTTTACTGATAGATGCCATAACAACATTTTCAAGCATACTGTTTCACAATATCTCATCATTTTTCATAAATTGAATAAATGAGAATGGGCGCTAGGAAATTCTCATCATAATTTGTGACATTAAGACAAATGATGTTTGAGAAGAAGGAAGGAGTGGACCCTGGATTTGGAAAGGCCAATGCATCAGTGTAGGAGAATACCAGAACAGGGAGGTGGGAAGGGGAGAATGGGGGAATAGGGGGAGGGAAAAGGGCATATGGGACCTTTGGGTGGCAGGGAACCATGAAAAGGGAAATGAAATGTAAATAAAGAATATATTCAATAAAAAAAGATAATCTGATGAAGCCTTTGGGTATAAAGTTGGTCTTTACTATAAAATCAATCATTTTATTTTTAAAAAGTTAGAGGCATTAAAATAAAATTCTTAGTTCAAGAAGAGAAAAAGAAAAATTCAGACATCACACATCACTTATTTCTGTCTGCCATATACACATTCTGAGGATTTTTATTTGCCAGCATTAAAGATCCCCTGTAGAATTTGCTGTTGAAATAAAGTATGAATGAAGCACAAAAAGTATCTCAAGTCACTTAAGTTGTGCCACGTTAATGAATATTTTTAAAATGAAATTCTCAGTGGTTCAAAATAGATTCTTAAGGGTGAAGAGTTTCTTATGGTTAACCAAGTGCCACACAATGACATGGTTACTGAGAAAATGTCTCAAATGAAAAAAATATATTGTGCAAATGATACAAACTATAAATCATGAAAGTATCCAAATATTCAGAATGACAACACAGAATGTGCAGAAGTTCCTTACTCTATGTCAGTAGGATTTTAACATTAGAGCACACTGTGTATGTTTATTATGTGGCATGTTTGGAGCAGGGTTGGGGGATTTGTGTCCTATGCTTAGTTTCTACATCTTTACATTTTTATAATGTATATATATTATGGGCCCTTTCCCCCATTTCAGGCAAGTGATCTACCACTGAGTTATGTGTTCATTTATGCATTCATCTGAAGTTCAAAATAGTCAATGACAGTTATTACCATAGTACATCTAAGCAATTGTTAACGCACAAATCAATGATTCAATTATTCTCTCTCTCTCTCTCTCTCTCTCTCTCTCTCTCTCACACACACACACACACACACACACACACACACACATATACACACACACAGACACACACACACACACACACACACACATAGAAAGCATTCCTTCATGAACAAAACTGTGCTAAAAATTTATATTTTGACTGCAGTGGTTTTCTTGGTTTTTTTTGTTTTGTTTTTTGTAATGTTAGCAGAATGGAATTCTCTGAATGTTAATAATCACATGTCACATTTGCTCTTGGGATAATCCTTTCTATACTTGAATCATTTATCTTCATTTTGTCTCTGGTTGTTTAAATGTAATATTTTCTCATCTCATAAAAGTAGCTCTTCTTCCTCAATAACAAACTACTTCTGACACAACGTCGAAGCCAAGGTGACTGGTGAATTAAAAATAGAACACATTCGTTGGTGTTTTTGTGAAAGTTGTGGTGGTCAAACTGACTTTGTACCCTCACGGTTTCTTTAGCATAGCTCGTCCCAAACTTAGTATTGTCTCAAATGACTATGGACTAGGAAAGAAATTAGGAATTGCCTTTCCTTTTGATTCTATGAACCACAACTACCTGACTGATGTAAGGGAAGGGAAATGATTATCAACAAGGTTGGGAGTCACTGCTAAGTTTGAATAGGAACAAGATTTTGTTAAATTAATCACTAACAATGGCTGGACATGGAGATGCATGTGCATGAGGGCCTGACTCCTGAAATGTTTACACTGTTCATTGCCTCCTTGCCATAAACAAAGTTACCTCGTTATCTTCTATAATTTTCTTTAAGAGAGATTCTAAATGTGTAACTGTAATTAAAATGCCTATTAGGAGGATATTCTCACAAAAGGTTGCTTGTTTATCAAAAATCAGAAAATAGGCTGATGCATAATAAAATATATGTGTTGGTTTACTATGATGTGTTTCAACTAGCATAGCAATGTAAATTAAAATTCTATACCAGAAGATAAGCCTTGGGACATAGGAAGGAAACTGCATTTGATCTTCATATATTGTTATTTTTTATTATTTATTGATTTAAAATATACAAATGGACAGTGAAAGGACACTGATGGAACTTTGCTTTTGAGATAAACTTCAAATACCTAAAAGTCAACAGATTCTCATAATTTTTGAAAATATATACTAACAGTTCTAGATTTGTACATAAAATGAACAGCAGTTACTAATTTTAAGGCACTTCCCACTCAGTAGTCATGAAAGGGGAATTCATTCACAACTTCGTAGCCATTTTTGCTGTATATTTTGCTTATTTTTCATAAGTGAAAGAATGTTCAGCCTCTGAAGCGGCTATGTCATGACAATTTGTAGAAGTGAGCAAATGACCTAGTTATTATTTTTGTGTCTTATTATTTATAAGAATGTTCTCTAATTTACAAAACCATACACATTCAGATATTGCTCTGTGAAAATTTTTCTGAATTATAAACATCTGTATAATATGTTTATGTGTACGTTTATAAGCATGAAGATGAGTAGAAATTGACAGAGGACAGAGAGGGCACCCAATCCTCAGAGACAAGAGTAATGTTTGGAGGGTGCCAAAATGTAAGGATGGGAAAATGAAACGTGGTCTTCACTCTTAACCTCTGGAGTGCAAGTCCCTAAATTTTATAATAATAAAAAAGATAAATAGTGTAAGATTTAATATATCGTCTCAGCATGTTATGCTGAGTTTGTTTATATCACTGGGTACTGCTTTTCTCCAAAGGAAAACAGAGGAACAGTGGATCTGGGAGAGAGGGGAGAAGGAAAAACTCCAAGGAGGGAAGGGGGGCAGAGCTGTGGTAGGGATAGATTGTATTATGAAGAATAAATAAATAAAATATTTCCTATTTCTATATAGGACAGTTTCAGATCTTTGCAGCTCATGCACAAAACAACATTATACCTTAGTCTCTCGTTCATCAGTAGAATCTCTTTGCAAAACAACATAAATTCACCAAAGCAATATTTCTAGGGAAGAATTTTGTACACTACATTTTCTCCAACCACTTTTGTAAGATAGCATGTAGTGAGTAATGATTGCTCAAGCAACAGATGAAATAAAATTATGAAAGTTCTGCTTATATAACAATTCTTCTTTGCAGCAATAAAATATCAATGAAAGCTGAAAATATTTCACAGTGCTTTTCTCTTCTTCAAGAAAATATCTTTAAAACTATGGAAAGTTGTATTCTATTTTATTGTATTAACAAACTTGGTTCAATTTTTCTTTAAATGTATGCCTTACCATTAAACATGTAATAATACATAGTCAAAAGAAAAAGTAAATGATGCTCACACAGGGATCAAGTACCACTCAATTTCTTAGGTAGCACTAGTAACAACTTTATACTCAGAGAATGACTATAAAGAACGGCCCATGGAAACTAGTCAATTTTCCTGGGAATACACCTTTAAGAGAGCTCTTGAAATAAATAATTTTCTGTTTAATATTTTTAAATTTTTCTTACATATATATTATAATTGCAATATTTCTTCTTACCTTTCGCCCTACCTATGTATTTGTAAACTGGCATGTGTATACACACACACAAACACATACACACACACACATGTGGATGTGTGTGTGTATGTATATATACATACATATATATATATATATATATATATATACATATATATATATTCTAATCTATCTGTATAATGCTGCCTGTAAGTTTACAGGCTTTTATTTTATTTTATTTAGTGTTCTTCACTAAGTATGTTGTTACTGTTGTTCTCATTGAGTTTATATTTGAGCAATAATGAAGGGGAGCTTTTGCTTTTCAATTTTTGTAATTCCTGGGAGACAGAATCCTTCAATGGGTAAACTTTTATCCATGTGAAATTTTAGGTTACAAATACTGGAAGCATAGCAAAACCTGAACCTCCTTTATTTAAAATATTTTCTTCACAGCAAACATTTTCACCTGTATTTATTTTATTATGAGAAGTGTATGTCTTATTAAGTATCATTTTTTGATGAAAATACACTGTCATATTGGCAATGTTATCAGAGAACAAGCTGGATATCTTCTTACTGAATAGATTGATATAGATATCAAGTAGTTAAGATAAGTTGAGTAAAGCCTATTGATTGCCAAACATTAACCTCAGGCACTCCAGCCTCTAATGCTATATACCCTAAGCATGGTATGAGTAAAGTTGGATAAAAATTATTTTTCATTTAATTCAAGTGAAAATTAATGAATAGTGAACTATTTTAGAGTTACTTTATATTCACTGGCAGTACTGTAGCAGACATGAAATACAAAATTAAATTTTAAATTGAAAGTGAATAAATCTGAACTTTCATGGATTACTGACAGAAATTTAAAGAGTTATAGTCACTCTGAAAATTAATAGCTTTGTGGTGTTTTTGTATATTTACTCAACAAAGTAAAATAATTTATTTTAATATTATTGTATATAATAAACATTAATAAAATAAGTAAAAATAATTAAAGAATTTCCCAATTATCCTCACTTAACTCCTTTATTTTCTTTGACATTCTATTTTTCCCAAGCAGTCAGCAGCCAACTTTTATTTTATATATTTATACATTGCACAGTTAAAAAATGTATTTCTCTTCCTTAATTTGGTTTATATTTAACTTAACATAATGATTTCTATTATCATCCTTTTTGTTCTGGAATCATCATGCTATCTCTCATTGCCAAATGTATGTGTGTTGTAGTTTTCTTTTCCAGTCATTCTTTAAAGAGTTTCTCAGCTGATTCCAGCACTTGGCTGTCATGAGGAGCAGTAGTGGAAACATAGCTATGTCTCTTTCATATGCTGTCTTTGATTTCTTTCCACATAAAATTGGAAGCAGTAAGTTAATCACATGCTAACTTTATTTTTTATTTTTATATTTTTTAGCTTTTCCTTTACAGGAAACTCCAAATATATTTTTAGTTCAATCAATTCACATTCCCACCAACAATATATAAATTATCCTTTTCCCATGCAGCCAAACAGTGGTTTCCATTTTCTTGATGATTACAGGTCTGTCTGTGGGAACAGAAAGATCTTAGGGTAGATTCACTATGCATTTCCTTGGTAGTTAAGAATGTTGACATTTTATTATGTCTTTACTGAACATTTGCAACTGATGCTTTTATTAAAAATAAAATAATTGTATATATTCTCATGCAATATATTCTGATTACAGATTCCCCTCCTTCTGATCCTTCCAGTTCTTCATCATACTATTTTCCATCCAGATCCATTCCTCATCTGTCTCTCATTAGAGAAGAATAGACTTCTAAGAGATAACACCTAAACTTGACAAAATAAGATATTATGAAATAAGTAAAAATATCCCATCAAAAATAGATAAGAAACACTCATAGAAGGAAAAGGGCAGAAGAGAAGGCAGAAGAATCAGAGTGCACATGCTCAGGAGTCCCATGAAACCACTAAACTGAACATTATAATAGCTGAGGGGACCTGCTGTAAACCAGTGTAGGCCCTGTGTTTATTACTTTGCTTCTATGAATTTACACAAGTTTTACCTACTTTTTACTCTCAGTGTCCTCTATCCAATTTGTCACTTACACTCATTCTGCCTTGGGTCTGAGGTGTGGAATTTGATACTGATAGCCCATTTAGAGCTGGGTGTTCCAATATCTCTCTTTTAAAAATTTCTGTTTCTTTGTGTCTGCATTTTTAACTATTTGCTGCAAGAGTAAGTTTCTCTGATGAGGGCAAAATTAAGATACCAATCTATGTGTATATCAGGACACAGTGAGAGGTTTTTTGGTCTCTGTTTTGTTTTGTTTCCCAGTAGTATTTGGTTATGGGTTCTGCCTCTTGAAGTGGGATTTAAGCAAAAAAAGACATTGGTTGAATCCTCAAACAAGCTTGTGCCATCATTGTCCTAGCATTGCACACTCTACTTATTTCTACTTTTCTTTTCTCTTTTGTTGTAGTGATTATTATTCCAGTGCATGTGTCATATATGTCGGTTTAATATACTAATTTATGTATTGCATTGCACAGTTCAAAGGGAGATTCTAGAATCACATGTTAGTAGTCTTTTTGAGAAATACCATTAGAGTTTTTACTATCATGACTATTCCTGCTTACACTACCAAGAACTATGATGTCAGTCTTCTTTTCTCCATATCCTTTCCAAATGCTCTTCTTTTCCTGATCCATCAAACCTTCTTCAAGAATTATAAAGTGTTCCATCATTGTGCTTTTTCTTTTCCCAATGAACAATTATAATGAGCACAATTTCACATACTGGTGAATTCCTTACACCTCTGTCAGTATCATTTCACATTCTTGTCTATTTATTATTATATTTTGCACTCAGATTTTGCTTTGTTTTTATTAAATATTAATTACAAATAGATTTTGATTCATAGATATATTTTTCTTATTCAGAATATTGTCTTTTCACTTTATTCATTAAATATTTGTTCAATGAGTATTTGATTTTTATTCAATCTTAATTTTGACTTACTTTAACGATAACACACTGGTGTTATACTTAAAAACACATTAATAAGACACATGGAACTTGGATTTTACCAATATTTCTGCAAGACATTTTATATTATGCCTTATGGTTTTTATCTTTTGCATATTTTGAGTTGACTTTTGTGTAATGCGAAAGATATAAATGCATTTCTCTCTCCCTTTGTCCCAAATAATTGCCTACTTTATCATATACAACTACTGAAGTTCTCTCTTGACTGTTTGTGCCGTAAATATTTGTCCACACACTGCTGAAGTCATTGCTTCCCTTTTGCACAGTTTAAATCCTGTACTACACATTCAGAATTGTTCTTGCTAAGTTTTGATTTTTGTGAAGACTCTTGTTACTTTGAGTATATTTTGATTCCATGAATTTGAAGATTGTTTTGCTTAATGAATAAAAATTGTTACTTGAATTTTAATGAGGACTACTAATAACTTACATAATATGAACATTTTACAATACTAGGTAGGGCATCTTTTTTTATTTAGGATTATCTTCCTCAGTACCTTTTCTTTAGTGGGTTATTTTCCTCTCTGAACAAAACTATAAGCCCATGTGTAGAATTTATTCCTACACATGTACTTTTCATTGTGACATGCAGTAACAATGTAGAAACATACAAGAAATGAAAATGATAGCAAGAAGATGGCTATGGGAAGGTTGAGTTGGAGGAAAATGGAAAGGTTTAGTCAGAGGAAATGGAAGGTTAAAAGTGTAATTATGTTACTATCTCAAAAACAAAATATACAACAATAAATAAATGATTTAATCAAGATATTTTAAGAAATTTCTACAGTAATGTGTTTAAAATCAACTTATGCAACTTCTTTGTTAAGATTTGTATGCAGTTCATTCTCATTTGATGTTTCTTACTTAAAATAACATATGATGTGTGTTCGTTGGTTTGTGTGTGTGTTTGTGTGTATGTGTGTGTGTGTATGTGTATGTGTGTGTGTATGTACTGACAGTGTTATAAAAAGTCCTCTCCAGGAAGAATACAATTATTTATTCAACACCTAATTATCAACCAAGAAAACATATATACTACTAAAAACAATCAGACTGAACAGATTATGTTCAATAATGAATATGTATAACTCTATAGATTTTTTTGCCCTTAGCAAATTAATAAAAGAGAGGCCATGAACTTAAAAGGCAGAAATATATGGGAGATTTTGAAGAGAAAAAAAGAAAGGAGACCAGGATTTATTGATACCATCAAAAAATAAAAGAAATAATTTTAAGAAGGCCCAGGTTCACCATACATTGAATTTGAGAGGAATGTACTTTGGTATGAATTATGTGTTAAGTCTACAAAAGACAGTATAAAGCTTTATAACTAAGATTTGTAATTGATGACATTGGATAAAACAAAATTTAAATCCAAACTATATTTTAATCATTTAGTTTCCATTCTCACTTTTCTAGATTTTATTGTTCAGTTGTATATTTATAGACTAGGAGGCAAGCACAAAATTCAGAACTCAGGTGAATTCCTTTTTCTGCAATAATTGATCACATGTGGATTATTTCAATATTTTCTCTAAGTCAACCTATCGTACTGATGATTGTTTTCTAAAGTAGGTAATGTTCTAGATAAACACCTATCCTCATTTCAAATTGACCATGACTTATTACTTCTCTCCAACTCCATTTTTCAGGATGTCATTCCTGAGAAACACATGATGACATCAAATAGAATCCTCTGTAGCCCTCATACAGTGAAAGTGTTAATACAAGTGTTACAGCCTGGGCCATTAGTCATATTTCATACAACCCTTTAAATGTTTAATATAAATGAACTGAAATGATCAAAATATATCTTACAAGTGACCTTCAGAACAAATGTTTATACTTGCTGTTCTCTGTCACTGAGAAAAGTTTTTAAAAGATGTTTGCTACTTTATACTACTTTGGTCATTGTTTATTGGTTTTATTAAACAATCTAGTTGAAGTCTTCTCATTTCTAAAGGTTATCTGACCATTAATATAAAACATTCAATGTTTGCTGAATGTGTTCATAACCATTATCACTGACACAGCATTTCCAGGAGCTGTACATTACAGGACTCAGAGAAACTGATTAGTCACTGTGACAGAATGGACATTTGATAATTACTTTTGTTTGCATATAATTATACAATCAATTAGATGGATGCATAGAAATCAATATCATTTAGTTTAGGAAAACAAAGAAGTAGAGTACAATTCTGCAAGTTTTTGCTTTCTACATTTCTTTGAGCATGAGATAATGTGAGAGGGGCTTAGAAAAAGATGTAAGAAAAGTCATCCTGAGATGCGCAGATTGTTTTTTGCCTCTTTTCAAATGCTCAATATAATTGTACCCAACCCACTGTGGGAAAAATGCATTATTGAACCACTAGGATATTTTATAAACAAAATTTGAAAATTGGTTTTTGACAATAAACAAAGGAAGGGAATATTTCATTGTGCCCTTCTCTTTTCCCTTGCCTATAATTTAATATTAAGTTTTCTCTAGTTTTATGGTTGTTGGAAAAATGTCAAGCCTAGCATTTGATATTATGTTTGAGACCTAAGAATGCCACAAAGAAGGAGATGACTTGAGTTTGAAAGCTCTTGATGCAGACTAATTTTATAATTTATTTTATGCTTGAGAACTCAACAAAATACTTTATACTTATTATAGGATATATTTGAAAGAATTTTCATGAAACATTACACATAATTTTCCTCTAAAATGGGATTAAATAAATAATAAGGAAAAATACTTTCTTGGATTTAATATCTTAGACTTATCAGGAAAGTTTCAAATCATTGAGTTGATAGAACAATATTTATGTGTGTGAATATGTGTGTGTGTACATGTGCGTAAATATATATATATATATATATATATATGTACAGGAAAGATTCAAAGACAATAAAATAACTTTGATCATGATAGTATTGCTACATTATAATGAAAATCAGTCAAAAATAATTTAGAGATTGAAGTGAGGGGTAGGTGGGAGCGTGAGCACCCTCATAGAAGCAGGGAGGCTGGGGCAGTGGATAGGGGTTTAACTGGGAAGGGGATAACATTTGAAGTGTAAATAAATAACCAATTAAAAAAAGGAATGATGGGGTGGTTGTCAAAAGAGAATATTTATTATTATTATTATTATTATTATTATTATTATTATTATCTCTTCCTCCCTCTACCTCCCATGATTATTTTCTTCCCCCTTCTGAGTAAGTCTGAAGAACCCACATTTTATTCTTCCTACTTCTTGGGTTTCATACAGTCTGTGATTTGTATTGTGAGTATTCTGAGCTTATTTTTGGCTAATATCCACTTATCAGTAAGTGAGTACCATGTTACCATGTGAGAGTTTGTTTTTTTTTTTCTTTTTTGTGCCTACGTTACCTCTCTCAGGACAACATTTCCTAATTCCAGACATTTGCCTAAGAATTTCATGAAGACATTTTTTTTTAAATATCTGAGTAGCAAGTACACCATTGTGTAAATATACCATATTTTCTATATCCATTCCTCTGTTGAAGGACATCTAGATTCTTTCTAACTTCTGGCTATTATAAATAAGGTTTCTATGAACATAGAGGAACATGTGTCCTTATTACATGTTGGAGCATCTTCTGGGTATATGCCTAGGAGTGGTATAGCGGTGTCCTCAGGTAGGACTATGTCCAGGTTTCTGAGGAGCCGCCAAACTGATTTCCAGCTTGCAAGACCACCAACAATGGAGTAGTCTTCATCTTCCTCCACATTTTCATCAGCTGTCACCTGAGTTTTTAATTTTAGCCATTCTGGCTGGTGTGAGGTAGAATATCAGGGTTGTTTTGATTTGCATTTCCCTAATAAATAATGGTGTTGAACATTTCTTTAGGTGCTTCTCAGCCATTTGATATTCCTCAATTAAAAATTCTTTGTTTATCTCTGTGCCCTATTTTTTAATAGGGTTATTTGATTCTCTGGAGTCCAATATCTTGAGTTCTTTGTATATATTGGATATTAGCCTTCTATTGGATGTAGGATTGGTAAAGATGTTTTCCCAATCTGTTGGTTGCCATTTTGTCTTATTGACAATGTTCTTTGCCTTACAGAAACTTTGCAATTTTACAAGGTCCCATATGTCAATTTTTGCTATTACAGCATAAGCCATTGGTGAAAATAATGATCATCTCATTAGATGATGCAAAAGCATTTGACAATATTCAGCATTTCTTCATGAAAAAAGTCTTTGAAAGATCAGGAATTCAAGGCCTATACCTAAACATAGTAAAAGCAATATAGAGCAAGCCAATAGCCAACATCAAGCTTAATGGAGAGAAACTTGAAGCAATGCTACAACCAGGGACTAGAAAAGGTTGCCCACTCTCTCCCCATCTAGTCTAGCTAGAGCAATTAGACAACAAAAGGACGTCAAAATGATACAAATTGGAAAGGATGAAGTCAAAATATAACTATTTGTTGACAATATAATTATATATTTAAGTGACCCCAAAAATTCCACAGGAGAACTCCTAAAGCTGATAAACAACTTAACCAAAGTAGGTAGATATAAAATTAACTTAAGCAAATCAGTAGCCTTCCTCTACTCAAAGGATAAACAGGCTGAGATAGAAATTAGGGAAATGACACCCTTCACAATAGTCACAAATAATATTACATACCTTGGTCTGACACTAACCAAGTAAGTGAATGATCGGTATAACAAGAACTTAAGTCTCTGAAGAAAGAAATGGAAGATCTCAGAAGATGGAAAGATCTCTCATGCATGGGTTAGCAAGATTAATAAAGTAAAAAATGCCCATTTTGCTGAAAGTTACCCAGAGATTCAATGCAATCCCCATCAAAATTCTAATCAATTCTTCAAAGAGTTAGGAAGAGCAATTTGGAAATTTATTTGGAATAACAAAAAGAGCCAAACAAACAGGATAGCAAAAACTATTCTCAACAATAAAAAAACTTCAGGGGAAATCACCATCCTGACCTCAAGCTGTATTACAGAGCAATAGTGTTTTTAAAAAAATGGTATTGATACAGAGACAGGCAGGAAGATCAATGGAATGAAATTGAAGACCTAGAAATGAGTCCATATACCTATGGTCACTTGGTCATTGACAAAGTAGCTAAAATCATCCAGTGGAAAAAAGACAGCATTTTTAACAAATGGTGCTGCTTCAACTGGTGGTCAGCATGTAGAAAAATGCAAATTGATCCATTCTTATGTCCTTGTACAAAGCTCAAGTCCAAATTGATCAAGTATGTACACATAAAACCAGAGACACTGAAACTTGTAGAGTAGAAAGTATGGAAGAGCCTTGAACACATGAGCACAGGGCAAAATTAAATCTTTTCTAAGCGTTATTGTGGCCATGACTTCTCATCACAGCAATAGAATACCAGCTATGGCATGCAGAATATTTTATGGATGCTCAAACCTTACCATAATTAAAAATCTAAAGTTACCTTTAGGGAAAACTGTTTTTGTAGGATATTTAATAACTTATATTATATTTTAATAGCTTATATTATGACCTGGCTAAGCCTTTACGATTTATACAATCAGCTTTAGCACAATTACTGGACTATTATCCCTAACCTATTTTTATTTCATGGACTGTCTTCCCCAACTCTCTCTCCCTTTCCCTCTTCCTCTCCCTCTCTCTCTCCCTCTCCCTATCCTCTCCCTCTCCCTCTCCTTCCTCCTCTCCCTCTCCTTCCCCCTCTCCCTCTCCCTCCCCCTCCCCCTTTCCTTCCCCCTCCCTCTCTCCATCTCCCTGTCTCTAGCCCCTTCTCCCTTCTCCTCCCTATCTCCCTCTCCCTCCCCTCCCCCTTCCCCCTCTCTCTCACACAAACACACATATAACACACACACACACACACACACACACACACACACACACACACAGAGAGAGAGAGAGAGAGAGAGAGAGAGAGAGAGAGAGAGAGAGAGAGAGACATCATCCCCACATTACTTGCTATTTGAGTCTTGATTGGGCTGCTGTGATTCTATCAGTCTGTTCACAAGAGGTACTTCTCTCTGCCACAGGTCCACCTCCTGGAGCCCTACTGCTTTCTCTTGTCTTCTTTCTCCTCCATTGGTTCCTACCTGCTATCCCCAGCCCAGTAACCAAAGCTCTGCCTCTGTCTATTCTCTAAGTAATTGACTGTCAGTCACTGTTATTTACACATCATTCAGTGAATGTACTCATTAGGACTACAGCCAGATCTTGAAGGCCAGTATTTATCATTTGAATACATAGCAGCACTTGACCAACCCTCAACAGAAAAGTGACCTCAAATTTTGTTTATATCCATAATTACCATCACTTTCTCTAAGATTCTATCACATAAAAGCTTGTCTTTATCACATTTCCCCAGGGATATTAAGATTTCTTCTTTCATCCCTATCATTATTTCTTCCTTTTGTAGTTTATTTTAAAATTTTATGTCTCCTTCATAGGAGTGTATTGGTATGGGTTAGAATACTTATTATAGGGAGAAGAGATTGGTTTTAAGTCAAACATAATTGTTTCTTGTATACATTTTTGCCATCACTCTGACATTTCCATAATTCATGTTATTGTCATTGACTTTAGAAGAAAGTAATGGTCTTGTGTGTTAGGAATAGATATTAATACTTTAAGTTATATAATCAATATACATAATATATTTGTATATAATAAAGTTATGTGGATGTAGTTTTGAGAAAAATTCTTACTGTATCATTATATCATATCATCAATAATCATGTAAACTGCAATTTTTTTCACTATTTCAGCTAGTATGTGTCAACATTTTTTATTACCACTGTTGTGTTAGAATTGCAGCTTGTCCAGACAGATCACCCCAGGCCAGTACAGTTCCAGAGGAGAGAGTTTTATTGTGTGGATAAAAAGCAAGAAAGGGCCACCCTCCCATCTCAAATCTTTTAACACAGAAATGTTCCTGTCCAAAGTAAAGACAGAGACAAAAATTGGAGCAGAAAATGAAGGAAGGGCTATCAGGGGACTGCTCCACCTGGGAGAGGTGGAGAGTAGCAGAATGTTTTCCATTTCTCAATTTTTATTTTAACTATTATACTACAGAGTTCCTGTGCATAAATTCCTGTTCTCTCCCGATGAAATCAAGCAAATGCCCTACCTTCTCCTCTACAGGATTCATAGTGTCAAGTGTTATGCTGAAAGCTTTGCTGTATTTGGAGTTGTGTTTTGTGCAGTATGAAAAATCAGCATTTAATGTTATTATTTTACATGTAGCTAACCATTCTGATGTTTGATCAGTGTTGTTTGTTGAATATTCCATCTGTTCAGTGGAAAATACCATCATTGCAGTGAAAAGTCAGCCAACAGAATGAGAATAACTGTTTAGGGGTTATACACACACCTGACAGAACATTGGTATCCAAAATACACAAAAAACCAAAATGAAGCTAAACTTTAGAAAATAGTTATAACTGGGTCACAGAACTGGGGTAAAGTTCTCAAAAAATGTTTAACATCCTTAGTCATCAGAGAAACAAAAATTAAAGCTACTTGACAAACTCAACTTACTTTATTCAGGATGGCTAAAACTTCAAAAGTAAATGAGGATTAATGCTATTGTAGATGTACATAAAGAAAAACAACTCTTCGCCACAGATGAGAGAACAAATCAGTGAAGCTATCATGAAAATCCTTGTAGATGTTCCATGAAAAGTTAAAAACAGCTCTAAAATATTATACAATTATAGCAGTTTTGGGTATTTACCCAGTGGACTCCATATCTTGCTGTAAAGAAACCTGATCATCTATGTTTATTGCTGTTCTATTCATATTATCCAGCAAATGCAAACAAAAACAAACTATCATCTGATAAATGTTTAATGAAGATATGCTACTTTTACAGTATGGTATATTATTTCCTTACTATGTAAAACATAGATTCCTGGAAGCAGTTATAATTAGGGAGGCAATCTTCAAGGAAAGAAATGTAACATATTTCTCTGGTTCACTTATGGTGGCCTATAATCTACAAGTATGCATTTCATTTAGAATATCCACAGAAGTCAGGAAATTAGAATGAGTTCAGGATGTTGGGCTTTCATGAAAAAGGAACTATAGCATGGTGTTATAAAGAGTTAAAATCTAATAACAAAACAGGAATATTTAAATATATTGAGGAATGGAAGGATATGGTAGATAAGGAAGCAGAGATGGATTACTAATACTAAAAATATTTTGAAAAGTCTTATGGAATACTACTAGTGTAGTAGCTTCCAAAAATATATACATAAATATTTATAAATAAAATTTAGAGTTACCAAGTGGTGAGGTATCAATGACCCTATTACATACCATAAGCTAACAAATAAAAAGCTCTCTGATAGTATGAGTTACTATTTTTGAAGTTGTGTTGGAGAGTTAGGTCATCTAGACTTTCATTATAAGTCATTGATTATACTCTTGTTTGTTTTTAATAACTAGACACAATGACATCACAGTCTAATAAAGTTGCTACTCAATGGGTAGGCTCATCCCCTTGGCTAGTTTTCATCATGATGGAAGTACTATGCATGTTACAAGAAGAGACAAATGGGGTTGGGGATTTAGCTCAGTGGTAGAGAGCTTGCCTAGCAAGCGCAAGGCCCTGGGTTCGGTCCTCAGCTCTGTTAAAAAAAAAAGACAAAATAACAAGAAGAGACAAATAATCATTCTTAATTGATAATGAGCCTTGAGAGGTACAATAACTATTTATCTGGAAAGACATGGCCAACAGTGTAATAGTGTCACCAGTGACATGGAATTTTCTAGTCACTTTCTGATTGGATTTGACATCTGTTTCACAAGTTGAAAGTCATATTTTGTACTGCCACTGGGATCAATAACTAGTGGCTGTTTAGGACATAGGTGCTAGCTGAAAGACTACCAGTATTATCCTGGTAAATGGGCATAGTATTAAAGTAACTCCTAATGACTTACCTTTGTGTACAGAGATTGCTGTGTCTCTCAAAGTTCACCTTAGGAGAAAAACAGTTTTAAGCATTAGATATCAATTAATATAGAAATGTTCAGTGGTCAAGGTAAAGCTAACAACAACCTATGGAATGAATTTCTAAATGTAACATTATATCACATCTCCACATCTTACCCTCAAGAGTAATTGCTGAAGAGGAAATGCAAGGAATGTAAGAGCCAGATGCAGTAGGTATTATTTTACAAGGAAAGAGTGATTTCTGGCCACAGCAGGGAAGTTGCACATATGGTGTCACAATTCTTTACAGTGGCCTTAAAACCTTCACAAGTTCAGGAGAGCCAACATCCAAGCATGAAGAGAGGAGCTGTGCATGAAACCTATCTGTACCAATGGAGCTGTTGCTGATTGACACCTTCTGGAAGAAAGTCGGTTTCTTTAAGGGTTTTGCTTTTGGTAGGTCACCCAAGCTTCCGTAAAAGGACACATATCTGAGGATATGGGCAGCACTAATTGGAATTGATGGATTTTGTTTTTAAATGAGAAAATGACTATAGAAGGTGAGATGGATATGGAGGATGGGTGGATCTGGGAGAAGTTGGTGAATCAGATCAAAATACCTTGTACCAAATTTTCAAAGATTAAAAGTAACTTTTAAAAGAGAAGAAGATGCAAATGCGTCTACAATTGATCTGGAAAAAGAAGAGAAAATCCATGAGCTTTTACTTTTTTTTCTCCAGTGAGATTAGCGAATAAATACTTATTGTTGTGATTTATCAGCATGTAGTTACAGCAAAATCTGTATCCTATTTAATTTGTCTCATTTATCCTCTGAATTATCCTCTTAATCACATATAAGTAAGATTACCTACTTTCCATAGAGAATAGGAGGTAGACTTGAATTTTCAATTTTACTATGTATTGACCTCTAAAATCCTTATCATTGACCAGCAACAAACACTTCATGGTAAAATAATGAATTTATAATCCATGTAATATCCAAATATTCACTACATGTTAAAAATTCTTCATAGAAAATGATTTATTAAAGAAATAAATTGTATGTAACTCAATATTTTTCTAACATTTCTTTGTTGTTTTTGGTTTTTGTTTCTTTTTCTCTACCTAAGCCATTATGTCTCCTCTTAAACTTTCAGTTACAGTAATTTAAGCAAAATACAAAGATAAACTATGATTTATAAATTCTAGTGAGTTCTCATTATATGCTTAGTGTCATTGCTTTGTTCAGATATATGTTTTATTAATGAGAGAATTCTGGATCTTAGTGCTAAGAAGCTTATTCAAAGGGCAAACAATTTTTTTCTCAATAACTTGCTAATTTTCTTTATTTTTCTTTCCTTTTTTTCAGTTGTCTTTGTGATAATGTGGAAGCTGAAAACAAATATGTAGCTACGCTTATTTTTATTTTGAAGCAGAAATCATGACTTCAGCATATGAAATGCACTTTTATAATCTTATTTGACAAAAAAATATAATGTTGGCTGTGATGTGTGACAATTATTACTACATTTATAGATTTGGGGACATTGATTTTCTTGTTGTGCAGGGACAAAAATGGAGCAGATTGAAGCACTGGCTGACCAGTGACTGACACAACTTGGGATCGATCCCGTTGGGGCACGGGAGCACCAAACCCTGACACTATTACTGATGCTACAGTGTGCCTTCAGAGAGGAGCCTAGCATGGCACCTGAGAGGCTCTCCCAGCAGCTAACTGAGATAGATGTAGATATTTACAGTCAAGGACTGGACTGATATCTGGGACCACTATGTAAGAACTGGTGGGGGGGGAGGATTGAAGAAGGAGCTGAGGGGGATGTCAACCCATATGAAGATCAATAGTATCAAATAATCAGAACCCCTAGGAACTCCCAAAGACTAAGCCACCAACCCAAAATCATACATGGGCTGATCTGAGGCCCTGGGCACATATGTAGCAGAGGACTTCCCTGTCTAGCCTTAGTGGGAGAGAATATGGTTAATCCTGTAGCAGCTTGATGCCACAGGGAGGAGGCAATAGGGAAGACAATACTCCCAGAAGTAAAGGTGAGAGGGAGATGGTATGAAGAACTTTGGGAAGGGAGACTAGAAGGGCAGGATGGGGGCAACTTTTGGGATGTAAATAAATAAAATAATTAATTAAAAAATAAAAGATTTGAAAAATCTCAAACATTATTTCCTTTGAAAACAGATAATATAGTTCTTTATAGAGGTGACAGTTTTGCTGAGGAAAAAAATGTGGATACTTATGTGGAATTAAAAACCCCAGTTAACTGTTTAGTGGAGTACTGTAAACCTCAGAATGTAAAACAGATTTAAGTTTTATTTGTGTAGAATTTTGTTACCAATCAGAAAGGCTAAGATCAACACTCAAGAGGCAGCACATGATAGTGAGGATGTGAAGAAAGAAGGAATTTCTCCACTGCCAATGGGATTGCAAACTTGTACAACCACTCTGGAAATCAATATGGAGGTTCCCCAGATAATTGGATATAGTTCTTCCTGAAGACCCAGCTCTACTTCACCTGTGCATACACCCAAAAGATACTCTACCAAGCCACAAGGACATGTGCTCTACAAAGTTCATAGCAGCCTTGCTTGTAATAGCCAGAAACTGGAAACAACACAGATCTTCTTAAACTGAAGAATGGATATAGAAAATGTGGCTCATTTACATAATGGAATACTACTCAACTACTAAAATTGAGAACATCATAAATTTTGTAGGCAAATGGATGGAACTAGAAAATATCATCCTGAGTTAGGTAACCCAGACTCAAAAAACACATACATGGTATACACTCACTGATAAGTGGATATTAGCCCAAATGTTGAGAATACCCATAACACAACTCATAAAGCATAACAAGAAGGAAGGCCCAAGTGTTTATGCTTCAATCCCACTTAGAAAGGTGAACAAAATAATCACCAGGGGCAGATGAGGGAGGGAGTGGGGTGTGAGAGAGGGGAGGGGAAAGGAAAATGAGGGCAGAATCAGGAAACTAGAAAGAAGCCCAGAGGGCCACAGTAAAGAATAGATAGGGGCAGCAGAGTATAGTGGGGTCTAGGGAAACCTCTAGATAGTCCCAGATATCAGGAATGTCAGGGGCTCCCAGGACCCATTGGTGATGATCTTAACTAAAATGCCTAACAGTGGAGAGATGGAAACTGAAGAGACCCTAGTAGAGAGACATGGCCCCCATTTGAGGTATGGGGTCACCCATCTCTCAAAATTTTTAACCCAGAATTGTTCCTGTCTAAAGAAAGTACAGGGGCAAAAGTGGAACAGAGACTGGAGAAAAGGCTATCCAGAGGCTCCCCCACTTGGGATCCATCCCATAGCAGGAACCAAACTCTGGCACTATTGCCAATTCCATGTATTTTATTGTTTAAGCCGGATGTTTGTCTATTTATATCATGAGTGTGAAAACTGTTAGAAGCATATTTAAAATATAGGTCTGAAGACTCTGAGAATACCTGGAATCCTAATGTGTTGTCTGTGAACCTCAGTGAGTAAAATGTGCCAGAAATTTTCAAACACTGAAGAACTTGGTTATGTTCCTTCTGTGTTATAATTAAATTGTAATACTGTTTAGTAAAGGACATATATTATTTTATAATAATAGCGATGAAATCTATACAATGCATAAAGAGAGAATATGTTATATATTAGTAGTATTATATGATACATGTATTAAAGTTATATGAGTAACAATATAAAGGATATATATGTACATTTGTGCATGTATGTGTGTATATGTTATAAAGAGAATGAGGACAATTGCTGTGTGAAATGGATAAAAGGACAGTGAACTAGTGGACATGAATTTTTTTTCTGCTTGAAGGGCAAAGTTTATTTTTTAAAGTGGAGTAATATATATATATATATATATATATCAGTGCCAGTGATAAGCTTGATGCTCTAGGGCATTTTTCTATCTTGTTTGTATTGACCAGAACATTGTGCATGTGACTAAAAATATACAAGGTACACACATTTTATTTTTTGTTAATTTTAATTTGGTTACTGAAACCCCAGATGCTATGATCAAACATAATCTTGTATTGCAACAACAGAAAAATCTGTTTTTTTCTTTCCTGGCTTTTTTATACTTTATTCTTACAACAGAAACATCGATTTTATATTGCTATAAAGAGACCATGCCATCTGGGGGATGACTGATTTTATCTCATGCTAAAAACCAGAGCCACCTCACAATGACATTTCTTCTTTACTTTGACCTGTTCTCCATTTCTTCCTCAAAACCATAAAAATCAAAAGCAGCACTGAAATCGCCCTTCTTTGTGCTTTCCCACTTGCTGTCTTCCTGCTGTCCATAAAGTGACCTTGGCATTAAAAAGGGAGTAAAATTCTTTGAGAAAACTTTGCTGCTGATATAGCTTGAAATGTTTTTAGTCCAGTGCATTGCAGCTAGAAGCAAACTAATTGAAAGACTCCACAGGATCACTTTTTTTTTAATGTATACTGAATTAAATTAAATGGCCCATTCCAATAATCAGAATGAGCTTAGTTTGTTACCAGAAGTTTCCAAGTGTACTTTGGGTTTTAATTTTTATTTTGTAAAACACACACACACACACACACACACACACACACACACATACACACACCAATAATTTTAAGGGTTTGACATTGAATTCGATGCATAAATGTAATTTCTCTCTTGTTAAATGTTATTTCAGCTGTGTACAAAAGAAATTAATATCCATAATTTTGGTCATTTAAAGTATCAAGTAAAATATAACCATTCAAAGTAGTCCTGAAACCTATTACAAAGAATTAATTCTCAATTTTTAATAACAAAAGTATTTGGAGTTTTGTTAAGTTACATAGCAACTAATCTTGAAGGCTATCACAAACAAGCACTATATGGAGTGTTGGTGCCTGGGGTCAACAGCAATACTCTTTGGAGTTATGGTAAAGCTGCCATCTTATTCACTCATTATTCATTCATTTCAATTGGGAACACCTATCCTTAGTTAGCAAGGACAGGAAACAAAACAGCAACAGAAAATAGAGAAAGCAATATCAAATGTAACTTTACAACTATTTAACTTCAAGAAAGTATTTTAATCTAGTCATGTCCTAGTCATTTTCTTGTGGTGGTTGTTGGCACCAGGAACAACCAGGAACTGGCTTTATGGTTGCAGGTTACCTGTGAATCCAGCGATGACAGTGACCTGTAGATGACAGGAACCTGCACATCTGTTGCCATGGCAATTGCCATACATTCCCAGTGCCCACTGGGCACTACCTACAGGTGATTACATCACAGCCCAAATAAAAGGCAGCCCCCCCTGACCTTCTGCACTCTCTCTTCACCCTTCATCGTTGTTGCCACTTGTTCCCCAACTGTTGGCAGCTGGTGTGATACCCAATATACTTTTTATAGCTTTTTGTTTCTTTTAACTCTATCTCTTCCTTCCTTCCTTCCTTCTTTCCTTCCTTCCTTCCTTCCTTCTTTCCTTCCTTCCTTCCTTCCTTCCTTCCTTCCTTCCTTCCTTCCTTTCTTTCTTCCTTCCTTCTTTCCTTCCTTCCTTCCTTCCCTCTTATCTTCCTCCTCTCTCTCTCTCTCTTCCTCTCTCTCTCTCTCTCTCTCTCTCTCTCTTCCTCTCTCTCTCTCTCCCTCTTTCTCTCTCTCTTCCCCACTTATTTTTCCTACTTTCTTTTCTCTAATAAAATTGCCCTGGGGTGTCAAAAATTTATTTATATGTTCTTTGAAATTTTTCTTTCTCTTTCTCATCTTTGCACATGTGGATGTGTGATATGAATGCAGAGAAATATGTTGGCATGAGTATGGTCACAACTTAGTGAGGATGTGTATCTATCTGCCTGCACTTAATGACTTCTAAATGATTACATAAATGATTACAATTGTATTTATTGAAGAAAGGTCTCTTGCTAAATGCAGAGCTCTTGGATTTCTACTAGCATTGTTTTATGGATTTCCCCATCACTGTCCCCTGTGTGATGTGACCCCAGCACCTAACACTGTTACTCTATCATCCTCCTCCTCTTTATCATCATCGTCGTCATCATCATCATCATCATCATCATCATCAATCATAATTATTATTTCTTCACACATTTCATCCTTACTGTGGTATTCCTCCCTTCATATTTCCTCTCTTCCCTAGATCCACTTGACCTCCACTTCCCTTCAAAAAAGAACAAGCTTCCTAGGAATATGAACTTAACATGGTATAAAACGTTCCAATAAATCTAGGTACAAACCAGATCAAGGTAGGAGGAGGCAATCCATTAGAAGGCAAAGGGTTCCAAGAGCAGGCAAAAGATTAGAGATACCTCCCCACTCCCACTGTTAGGAGTTCCACAAGACTGGCCAATCCCCAGTCATCATTCTTCCTGTTTAGACAAGCATTTTAATAATTGAAACAACTTTCTAAACTTAAGGTTTTGTTACCTTAAGTTTGGCTAGGTTTAGTTTCATTCTGTCTTTCTACCATCAGCACAGAGGGCTTAGATATACTCCAAAGCTAATGTGAGAGAATTATTATTGATTCATCTGCTTCTTAATATATTCAAGCAAACTAACCCATCCCTTTGCCTTGTTTGTGTATCTACTCACAAAGGGTCCTATATTCTTTCTTTACAACTTTCTAATCATACTCATATCCTAGATTAAAGAACGTCTTTAAAATAAAAACTGGAGTACTCCTTTTTACTATTGAAAACCTCTAAAGTTATCATGAGATATTATATCAAATCTATTTAAATGTATGTCATCCTATACGAGCCTCTACCACCTTTCTTCTCTTTACTTTCCAGGCCAAGTATCATTGATTTCACCCTTCCATTCCCTCTTCCTTTTCAACTTTCTGAGACTTAGACCCTTAGATCCTGTTTTCTTTTCAGCTGTAACTTTAGAGATATTTTACCTGATGTCACTTCAACCAAATTAGTGATATTATTATAAACTTACTTCTTAATGTTTATATTTAACATACTGTAAGTTTTAGAACCTAGAATTCCTTCCAAACTCTCTCATATGCATTAATGGATATTAGGTATTTATATAAATTGCATGGATACTATCCATTCCTGCAGTCTATGTATGTTGAAGCCATAAACTTCCATATGTACATACACCTGGAGACAAAGATTTTTAGGAATGTATCTAACTGTGGAGTAATCCATGAGTGCATGGAAGCTATTATACTATCCAGAGAATTCATATAAAATGATGAGTAATATTTTGAACAATAGTTTTGTGTCTGGTAACTATCAGCAAGTTTTTAATTTTTTTCTTAAAGTCATCAAAGTCATCAAGTAATAGACTCTGTAAATATAAGATACATGAAAGCTGGAGAATTGACTCAGCAGTTAATAGTGTTTATTGCTCTTGGAAAGGATCCAACTTTGTCTCCCAGACCCCAGACTGGATGGCTCACCAGTACTTTTAGTTCTATCTCCAGGTATGTCTGATGCCTCATGCCTGCATGAGGCCCTGCACTCAAAGTGTATAAAACCACATGGACAAAACCATCACATGCTTTAAAATAAAAGAAAAACTTTAAAACCAAAAAAAGTTGAAAATACAGTTATAGAATTGAATAAAATCTGTCATTAATGTTCAAAAATGGTTCAAAGTTAATGTAACAACAGTATTTATTTGAATACTTACATTAGTAAAATACTTGTTAATTTATGTTGACTTTTTCCTAGTGATCCAAGGTATTGACATTAAATTCCTCATTGATGAAAAAATTGTTTAGATTTGCACAAATCTTAAGGAATCATCATGAGACTAAATATTGGAGGCTCATCTAAATATATCTGACAATATAATGTATAACATACTTAGCTTATTTATATATTTTGCATTTTGAAACAAGGTTTCTATAGCTTTTCAGAAACTTGATTTGTAGGTCAGGCTGGCCTCAAACTCAGAGATCCACCTTCTTCTGCATCCCAGGTTCTGAGATTAAAGACATGTGCCACTATGCCCAGCTAACCTTATTTAATTAAAAAAAAACAGTAAGGTTTTCAAAATAGTCATAGGACAAAATGCATAAGTATTTTAAACATAGGAAGCCATTTTTGTTGTCTTTTTTATGTTCACTTTTATTCTCTAGATCCTTTTAGCAGAAGTTAATTTCTGTTATCTTTTTTATTACACTATAATTTAACTACATTTCTCCCTTACATTTCCTCACTCCAAAACCTTCCTACATGCCTTCCCTTTCTCGACACTCTCCTTCAAGCTCATGACCTTTTATTTTCCTATTGGTTATTGTGTCAATTGAACAAAGATGACACCAATGTACACACCAAAATGGATGGGGAAAAGCCCAAGAGGCCTTAAACCTACATAGAGAAATGTATGTGATTGAGAAAAAGTGGGAGCTGGAGAGTTGTTCTTCTCCAGTGAAAATATATCAATTGGTTGACTGTTATCAAATGTCATCCTGGGGACCTTAATACAAAAATCTTTAAACATATTCAACAGGTGATATTTATTCAGGCTCTTTAAGCTTCACTTTTCTCATTGGTAATGAAAGCTTAAATTATCTACTCTCAGACCAGAAAAAATGCATTTACATATGGTAGCAGGAAGTGCAGACACAGATTCAGATAAAAGACCAATATTATTTTACAATATGAAAATTTTTTGTATTTATTATGTATGTATATTTGATAGGTATACATATACATATTTACATATGATATCCTTCAAATTTTGAGACAGATTTTTAACATGGATAAATAGCTTATTTGAAAGGTATGGAATGCTGCTGGATAATATATAGAGTTTTTGACACTGTAGCTTAAGCCTTTTTAATAAAGGTTTATAGCTCATAAACACTGAAACATGTTTTCTATATAGAATTAAATGAGGCAAAACAAATTTAAAGCAGTGAGTTCAATAAGGAGGGAGGAAACAAATCAAGACCACAGGTAGGACACTGTGTAAACACTAAACTTAAAGTAGCCAGAACCGCTGGATTTAATTAAATTTGAAAATCCCACTTTGATTCAAAGTGCCCCATACAGACAGAACAGGTTGATTGAATCAATCACGGCTTTTAGTTTTGATTAAATGTAACTTCTCTGCCCAGGTTCAATTGAAAACAATCAATGCAGTTAAAATAGTATATAATTAACACAAAGTTACCTGAGATCTACAGCTTACATATAAACATATAAAACATCACCTACCTTGAGAGTAAACTTAAGCCAATATTTTGAGGCTAAACTTGTTTCTTTCATATAATAACAGGGGCTTTCACAGCAGATGTGTGAGTCTTAGTAACAGCAAGTCTCCATAGAAACAAAGATGAAATTTCCAATCCACTATTATGAACAGAAATAGAATTACTTGCACAGTACCCCATATTTTCAGACTTTTCTCTTAGCTGTACAATAACCATGGGGTCCTTTGTTCAAATACAGCTTGAAATGTCAATGTTTTCCCCAGGATTGGAAGTGGAAAGGGAATCCTTTGCCTCAATATAATCATTTGATTTGCTTTTGCTTTACTATTTTTTTAAGTAAGAGAGAGAACTTTCTTTATATATTAGCTGAATGCATATAGTTAGCCTAAACAAAGAACGTGTGGTTAGGTTTAAATCATATATTAAATCTTATTTAATGAAATAAAGTTATTTATTAGGAGGCTATTGTTCAAAAAGCTACCACATTTCATAAGTTACATGTGGCATACAGAATCTTAAATATGTATTTTTAAGGTCCTAAAAGGTGTTCAGTGGACATATAGATACAGAATATGAAGTAGTCAGAAGACTGCCCACCTGTTTCTAACAGTATATACCTTGGTGCTAAGTCTGTTTCTGGCTCATAATTTACATTATGCTATCATTGTCCAGATGAAACAAACAAACAAACAATCACTCAAAAGGAAGGGAGAGAAAAAGTGTGTTTTATTTTTAATCCACCAAAGTTGCAGAATATAATATTATAAATTTTACTGATTAATAACTTTCAACAGTTTGACATGTGGCGAAGTTAAGAAATGGTCCCAAAATGATTTTCCTTCTGACATCAATGGCAAATTTAAATGCTTCCTTGGACTGATTTGAAGGTTGATAAAATACTCTCAGAGCTCTCTGATTTTTTTTACACTCATAGATCACTATTTGTATAGTTGAAATAAAACATTACAATGGATCAGAAGATGAGTAACACAGAAAAATGTAGGGATGCGCAGGGGGTAGGTTTTCTGCTTGTGGGACATAAAAAGCATTCTGTTCCTGGCTCATTGAGTTGTTTCATCACCTTCATGCTACTTCTGCTCACCAGCCATTTGATTTTTCTCTTGTCTTATAGTCTCTATTCATCCTTTCTCTTCCATGATTTCTCACTATTTCTTTCTACCTATTTTATTCTTTAGGGCAGTCACTCTCCATTACCACCAACTTTTTCTTTTTCTTTTTTTTCTTTTCTTTTTTTTTTGTTTTGTTTGTTTGTTTTTGGTTTTTCGATACAGGGTTTCTCTGTGTAGACCTGGCTGCCCTAGAACTCACTCTGTAGAGCAGGCTGGTCTCAAACTCAGAAATCTGCCTGCCTCTGCCTCCCAAATGCTGGGATTAAAGGTGCGCCCACCACTGCCTGGCAAATAAATAACATAGATTACCCCAATGTAATGTAGGGAGGCCTTGTGGTACAACGGAAGTGCTTCTGACTCTAGATCAGGAGGTTGTGTGTTCAAATCAAATTGTGGTCATTTATCACTCTTGATTAATGGCTTTCTTTATAACTGTTCCACTTAGATAAGTAGCCCAAAGAACCAAATAACCCTATCAAAAAATGGGGTACAGAGCTAAACAAAGAATTTTCATCAGAAGAAATTCGGATAGCCGAGAAACACCTTAAGAGATGTTCAACAGCATTAGTCATCAGGGAAATGCAAATCAAAACAACCCTGAGATTCCACCTCACACCAGTCAGAATGGCTAAGATTAAAAACTCAAGAGACAACAAGTGCTGGCGAGGATGTGGAGAAAGAGGAACACTCCTCCACTGTTGGTGGGATTGCAAAATGGTAAAACCACTCTAGAAATCAGTGTGGCGGTTCCTCAGGAAATTGGGCATGTCACTTCCAGAGGACCCTGGCATACCACTCCTGGGCATATACCAAGAGGATTCCCCTGCATACAATAAAGACACATGCTCCACTATGTTTATAGCAACCTTGTTTATAATAGCCAGAAACTGGAAGGAGCCCAAATATCCCTCAAAGGAGGAATGGATACAGAAAATGTGGTATATTTATACAATGGAATACTACTCAGCAATTAAAAATAATGAATTCATGCAATTTGTAGGCAAATGGTTAGATCTGGAAAATATCGTCCTAAGTGTGTTAACCCAATCACAAAAGAATACACATGAAATGCAATCACTGATAAGTGGATATTAATGAGCCCAGAAGCCCTAAATACACAAGGCACAATTAGCAAGTCAAATGTTTCCCAAGAAGAAGAAAGGAGAGGACCCTAGGCCTGAAAAAGATTGGATCCAGTTTTGTAGACCCAGAACAGAGAAATCGTGGGGGGGGATGATTGGAGAATAGTTGGGGGGGGGAGAGGAATTATGGGACGTATGGTGGGGGTGAACTGGGAAAGGGGAAAGCCTTTGGAATGTAAACATAGAATATAGAAAATAAAAATTTAAATAAAAAAACTTGTAGTAGCAAAGAAGATGGTTGAAGTTAAGGACATAATATGTAAGTACAAATAAATTAAAAATAACAATAAACACAGAGGAATTCAAGTTCCTCATGTATTTTTATAAATTTTGTTAACAACTTCAAAAATGGATTATTCTCTCCTTTTCCTCTCTTATTGTCCTTTTTATCAATTTATACACCCTTCCTTATAGTTCCCATGCATAGTCATCTCCTTTGTTTGTGTGTGTGAAACACACTGAGTTTGATCAGAACTTTGCTACTATCCACGAGAGAATGGCGGCTAATCAGCAAGCACACACCTGAAGACACACTCTATGCTTGTAATATTTTCTGTCAGGAAATTGGATGACAATCCTCTGGGTCTATTAAAAAACAAAAAGTTAACTATGACAATGGCCTTTAAATTAATCTACAATGCAAAAAGAACTCATGTGTTAATTGCCGAGAAAGGTAAAAAAAAAAAAAAAAAGATACAGAAATAAGTAATTTAAAGGTAATTAACCTGAAATATTGGCAATCAGTTGAAATAAATAAAATGATACATTTATTTATATCTATTCTAACAATAATAAATTGATGCATGTAATAGCATGTGATTCCTTTTATAAAGCACTCTTCTTAGTTGTGTGATGTTTTTACTAGTGTAATTTTGTTGTTTGAACAGTTACATTTTCAGATTAAATGAAAGAGAAAGAGTAAGAGAGTAAGAGTAAGAGAAGAGCGCTTAAAAACTCTCGTGAATGTCAGTATTAGTCTCAGTGGCATTTCTAAGTAATGCCTTTCCTTATGAACAATGAGGATATGTGCCCTTATATTTCTGTGTCCCCAAGGGCTTCTCACAAAGGTTACAGTTCATGTCCGTTATTGAAGTTTTGTGGAGATAAATACCTGTGTTCCTTTCAAAGACTTAGATAGATAAGTATGTCTGTCAAATTGTACTCAGACTCTGTCAGAGTGAAGCATGACACACTTTCTCAGTCCCTGCCCTCTGCTTTTCCCTTTCTATTCTTTATGTGCAAGGTGCCTGTGAAATGTGTAAATATTCTGAATTGCCAATGATAGGGAAATTGAACCGAGCAAACTGCTTCTCACTCTAAGATTACACTCGTTAGAAAAGCAAGCATTTAGAGCCTTCTAGCACAGAAGTTCTCAACGTACAATTTTGTGAGGTCTATGTGTAAGGATGTAATTCAAATGCACAGATTTTAAAGTAAAACCAGATCCCTGAAGTTCAATAATGGGGTTCACTAATTAGGCCTCCCTTTGTGCACAATGAGTCTAAGTAACCAAAGCTGGTTATTTCTTGCAGTTCTCCTTCCATACCCTTTGGAGGATCTGGGATTATGCGTCACCACAAAGAAAGAATGAATGAATGTTTGAATGAATATGGGAAAGTAAAGAGTTATACAATACATGAATATTTTAGGACAAAAAAAGGGGGACATGAAAACAGTGATATCATGACAGTTTCTGTGCATGTTCTGCTTCCACTTCATTTTATGTAAATTTTCACGTTGAGAATATTGCATTATTTTTTGTATATTTGTGTATATTTCCCTTCTTAAAAACATCACAATTGAGTTAATGATGCTATTTTTTTAAAAAATAATTGCAATAAGTGGGTAATAATATGGAAAAGAGGACTCGATCCTTTATTCATTTATTTTTATGTATTTATTTTATTTTAAGTTTATTTAATCTTCCTTTTTTACACTCCAGATTTTCTTCCCTTCCTCCTCCACCCTCCAACAGTTCCACACCCCATACCTCCTCCCTGCCCCCCTGTCTCCATGAGGATGTCCCCAGATCCCAACCCCCACCCTACCAGACCTATAAACTACCTGGGGTTTCCAGTCTCTTGAGTGTTAGGTGCATCTTCTCTGACTAAAACCAGACCCAGCAGTCCTCTGCTGTATATGTACTGGGAACCTCATATCAGCTGGTGTATGCTGCGTATTTGGTGGTCCATTGTTTGAGAGACCTCAGGAATCCGGGTTAATTGAGACTGCTGGTCCTCCTATAGGGTCACCCTCCTCCTCAGCTTCTTCCAGCTTTTCCTTAATTCAACCACAGTGGTCAGCAGCTTCTGTTCACTCATTGCATGCAAATATCTGCATCTGACTCATTCAGCTGCTTGTTGGGTCTTTCAGAGGACAGTCAGGATAGGTCCCTTTTTGTGAGCGCTCCATAGCCTCAATAGTGTCAGGCCTTGGGGATTTCCCCTAAGCTGGATCCTACTTTAGTCCTCTTGCTGGACCTTCTTTTCCTCAGGCTCCTCTTCATTTCCATCCCTGCAGTTCTTTCAGACAGGAACAATTATGGGTCAGAGTTTTGATTATGAGATGGCAACCCAATCCCTCACTTGATTCCCTGTCTTTCTGCTGGAGGTGGGCTGTACAAGTTCCCTCTCCCCAATGTAGGGTGTCCCATATGTTTGGTCCTTTTAATTCCTGGGAGTCTCTCACCTCCCAGGCTTCTGGTACATTCTGGAGAGTCCCCCACAAACTCCTGCAATCTAAAAATCAAAACAAAATAAAACGAAGCAAAACAACCCTCCCAAAAATACAAATAGAAATTTGATTTTTATTAAGTGTTATAAAAAGTATGCATAGCTCTGTTAGTCTTTGTAACAAAACAGTATGTATATGAAACCTTAGTGGTTAGAAATTACAGGTGTGATCAAGGACCTTCACATAAAACCAGATATGTTGAATCTAATCGAGAAAATGAGAAAGAACTTTAAACACATGGGCACAGGGGAAATTTTCCTGAACAAAAGACCAATGGCTGATGCTCTAAAATCAACAATTGAAAAACAGGACCTCATAAAACTGAAAAGTTCTGTAAGGCAAAGAAAACTGTCAATAGGACAAAATGGTAGCCCACAGATTGGGAAAAGATCTTTACCAACCCCATATGCCATAGATGGCTAATATCAAAGATATACAAAGAACTCAAGAAGTTAGACTCCAGAGAAGCAAATAACCGTATTAAAAATGGGGTGTAGATATTGCTGTTCTTCCTATGGGGTTGCAAAACTTTCAGCTCCTTCAGTCCTTTCTCTAATTCCTTCTTTGGGGATACCATGCTCAGTCCAGTGGTTGGCATCCTCCTCGGTATTTATAAGGCTATGGCAGGGCCTCTCAGAAGATAGCTATACCAGACCCCTTTCAGCAAGCATTAGCAACTCAAATAGTGTCTGGGTTTGATAACTGTATTTGGGATGGATGCCCAGGTGGGAGAGTCTCTGGATGGCCTTTCCTTCAGTCTCCGTTCTACATTTTGTCTCTGTGTTTGCTCCCATGAGTATTTTGTTCCCATTTCTAAGAAGGAAAGAAGCACCCACACTTTGGTCTTCCTTCTTGAGCTTCATTTGGTCTGTGAATTGCATCTTGGGTATTAGGAGCTTTTCGGCTAATATCAACTTATCAGTGAGTGCATACCATGTGCGTTCTTTTGTGATTGGGTTATCTCACTCAGGATGATATATTCTAGTTCCATTCACTTGCCTAATAATTTCATAAATTCATCATCTTCAATAGATGAGTAGTACTCCATTGTGTAAATGTACCACATTTTCTATATCCATTATTCTTTTGAAGAACATCTGGGTTCTTTGCAGCTTCTGGCTATTATAAATAAGCCTGCTGTGAACATAGTGAACCATGTGTCCTTGTTATATGTTGGAGAATCTTTTGGATATATGCCCAGGAGTGGAATAGCTGGGTCCTCAGGTAATAGCTCCCAGGGAATAAGCCACCAAACAAGGAGTACACATGGTTCCAGCTACATATGTAGTAGAGAATCGCTTGTCAGGCATCAGTGGGAGGAGAAGTCCTTGGTCCTATGAAGGCTTGATAGATGTCCCAGTATAGGAGAATCCAGGCTGGGGAGGTGGGAGTGAGTTGGGTGGAGGAATACCCTCATAGAAGTAGGGGGAGGGAGGACGGGGTAGGGTCTATCCCCAGGAGGGGGGGGAACTGGGAAAGGGGATAACATTTGAAATGTAAATAAAGAATATATCCAGTAAAAAAATAATTTAATTAAGGCTTGATTTTACTCAGAGATTAATACACTATTTTCATGGCCATGGCCTCAAACAAGCAAACATGGAACTGGAGACATAGTTGGGAATTTTACATATAGATCAAAGTAAACAGGAAACCAGAAGGCAGAGGAGAGAGAGAGAGAGAGAGAGAGAGAGAGAGAGAGAGAGAGAGAGAGAGAGAGAGAGAGAGAGACATGAAGAGGAGACAGAGACAGACATAGACAAAGAGATGAGCACCATGGGGCCTAGCCTAGCTTAGACAAATGAAACCCCAAACCACACCCCTATTGACACCTTTCTTCCAACAAGGCCACACCTCCTCCAACAAGACCACACTTTCTAATCACATTCCCTAAGTTTTTAAATACCTGCAACCTCTTAGGGTCATTCTGTCTCAAACAATATGATCTAATACATCTTTCACATTCTAAACTTTTAATTCTTGTTTCCATTTCTACAGCACATGAAATACCAAAGAATCAAAAAAAATCTCATAGAGACATATGTATGATACATAATCACCTATAAAATTAATGTAGTATTTGCCATGTGATCCATAATCTACCTTGAGTTGTGGTTTGTAGAGGGTCATTCTTACGCTTTTATTGGGAATCTGTGTTTACTTATGCTGCAGGTCCTTGTCCTCAATTGGATTTTGATCTATCAATAAAAACAGCAGTAGTCAATGGCTAAGGATGGGGCAGGACACTGAGAGTTGTATGGGTAGGACAAAGAGAGAGTCAAGAGGACTGGGAGAAAGAGGGGGATGCAATAGCAGAGGAGATAAAACCAGCCAGTTATGTGTGTTTCCCAATAAGTGAGTCTGGCCACTTCCCCCACTAGACCTTCAGTAGCAGAGGCAGATTTCGGCTTGCACAGTCATTGTTAGCCAAGGCATTTAAGAATAACTGGTGTGTGTGTGTGTGTGTGTGTGTGTGTGTGTGTGTGTGTGTTGTTGTTTTCTTTTTAATTTTTTTAAATTAATCATTCCTTTCTTTTACATCTCAAATGATATCCCCACTTCCCCCTTTCCCCTCCAAAGTCCCCTATCCCACAACCTCCCTCTCCTCCCTCTCTTTTGCCTTTGTGAGGGTGCTCTCCCGTCCCACTCCTCCAGTATCCCCCTACACTGGGGCATCAAACCTCCAGGGGACCAAGTACCTTCCCTCTATTGATGTCAGAGATAGCCATTCTCTGTTACCTATGGATCTAGCACGATGGATCCCTCCCTGTATATTCCTTGGTTGGTGGTCTAGTCGCTAGAAACATTGGGTGGACTGGCCAGCTGTTATTGTTCTTCCTATGGGGTTGCAATCCCCCTCAGCATGTCCAGTCCTTCTGCCAGCTCCCCTACCAGGATCCGTGAGCTCAGTCTGATGATTGGCTCTAAACATCCATATCTGTATTGATCCGTTGCTGTCTGAACCTATTTGCTGATCTATGATGGGTCCTGGGCAGGAGCACAGGTGCATTCTGCCAGGAACTAAAAGAACTATAGACAAAACTCCACATTACAGTGGTTCATCCATGGAACACAGATAAGGACTCTTGCATGAGAGTACACTGTGATTTCAGCAGAGAAGATTGTTGAACATGAGGAAATTAGGGCAGTATTTGAAAGTTAATGGATACTTTTACATTTCACAAGTATCATTGTCTCCAGAATCTCTGTGCACAAACTGAGGAAACATTGGGTTTCTAATAGAGATGTAGTATGCAATTTAATTAATGAGAGAAAAAATTAAATAAGACTTGAAATCACTAAATCAATGAGATTTTTTGAACATATTCCTGGATACCTGGCTTTAAAAAATAATCATATTTTAGGGGTATAAAAATATTTAGAATGAAGAACTAGCACTAAATGATATAGTACTGCTATAAAATATACTTGCCTGTAATTCCAGAGGTTAAAGAACATTTAAATGACTTTTAGTGTGAGGATTAACATTCCTAATGCTTTTTCTTTTCTTTTCTTTCTTTCTTTTTTTTTTTTTTTTTTTTTTTTTGATTTTGGTTTTTTCGAGACAGGGTTTCTCTGTGTGGTCCTGGCTGTCCTGGAACTCACACTGTAGACCAGGCTGGCCTCGAACTCAGAAATCCGCCTGCCTCTGCCTCCCAATTGCTGGGATTACAGGCGTGCGCCACCACCGCCCAGCTCCTAATGCTTTTTCTGTCACTGTTAAACTTTCCTAATTATGTGCACATATTTTCTGCACATCATAGGCCACAGTTACACTGATAACTTAGATGATGTCATTGCTGTCTTGTAAGACTGTTTTAACCAAACCTAGGTTTTAGCTTGGTAGTTTGCAATGCTAGTGAATATATATTTTTTAACAGAAAACCTAACATGAACATGTCAAAATCCAGGGTATCCAAACAGACCCTTTCTACCTAAATAAACCTTTCACTATAAGTCTTTTTTAAACAGAATGTTTATCATTATATTAACAAGAATTTAAAATTATTAGAGAAGTAAAGAAAATGGAATATTTAATACATCCTTTGCAAACTGTGCACATAAGTTTTGAAAGTTGAGATATTATGCAAAAGGTATGCATATATACATATCTACACAAACTTTAGTTGCTTTTGAAATTAAAACGTTATTTTTCTAACAATCTGACAAGCAATATAAATTCCAAACTGTTTTTATGGTGCTTTTCCATTATTTTGTTTGTTGCTTGCTAATTACTTTTCTTGCCCAATTTCATTTGCAGTTTGAATAAATAAACTGTTACTTTCCGCCCGCGGGTTGCTAGACGAATAGTCAATATGTAGCTGTAATAAAATCATAAATTTCTTTGAACAGGCAATTTCCAACTTATACTTCCACAGAGGGTTTTTCAATTTCTGCTGTTAGAGAAACAACTTTATGCAACCTACAAAGTTTTATGCTCATTTATGAAGTTTGGATACGTGTAGATAAAAATCAAATGATTGGTTGTTACATTACAACATTTCAAAGAAGAAATTATATAAAAGTAAGGTATAACTCCTACATGCTTGTTGATTAATATAAATTTCAATATCAGTTAAAGAGCAAATTGAAGCTTGAGCAAGTGTTTAACTGCATGATAAAGGTGTATTGCATAGACCAAAACTTTGAAAAAATCTACTTAATTATGATCATTTTTTCTGATTTTGCATTTTGCTTTTATTCCTATGTACCAGTAAACCAGCGAAGCATAGTTATTGTGTGACAAGCATCAAACTCTGGGATTTTTAAAGAAATACTCACTAATCACTAAAACTCTAACAGCATTTGTGATTGCATCTGCAAACTTTTAATGAAAAATAAGTATATAAATTTATTTACAAATTGGTAGATTATATTAATACAAACTTAATAAAATTAAAGAGTATTTTGAGAAAAAGTGTTTTATTTGTGATTCAAAGCATTCAGTAATATTTCTTTCTAAATTCGATAGCTGTATAACTGGATAGGTACATGCCAAGAATAATATGCATCACAAAGATTTATCTATTACAAAGTTATGCCACACACCAAAAATATCTGGAAAATTTATTAACTCTATATAACTATATAGACATTATATATATACATATACATATATGTGTATATATATACACATATATGTATATGTATATATATATATATACATATATATATATACACACACACACAATAAGTTTTCCTTAAATAAATTAAAGTCATGGCTTTTAGTAAACCTTTGAACTATTAGCATGTAATCTAGTTATAAAAATGCAAATATTTACACATATTCATATATGATTCTTTTACATTTAATGAAAATTAGAGAAAGTTAAATTGTCTGATATAATGCCCCAAACAGTCTCATTCTATCATTAGAAGTGCCCATATTGTCTCATACTAACTGTAGGTGGATGTCTCCTCTTTTTATGAATTCTTTCTTAAGGGAAACATGAAGGTGAACATGATCTAGACATTCTTCTTATTCAACAGGTAAGAAATATTTCATAAGCTCTGCTGAGACTCCCCACTGCTTCTGATTTTAAATGACATTAAAGTGCATGGGAGTTTAGCATTTTTTTATTCACTAGGGAAGGAAAGAAAAGAGAGCAGCCAGACCCTATTAGTATGGGAAGATGTTTATAGAATAGGGTCATACTCTTGGGGTCATTGTTTTAGAACATTTTTTGGTAATTAGAATAAAATTTGCATAAACTTTAGATACTTGAGATGCTCAACTAAGGGACACAGTTTGAGGTCATTTGCAGAACTTTTTTATGATGAGCATCAAGAGAGTGATGAATGAGCTATAGAATTATAAACAATAAAGAAGAACTAAGAAAAGGCAAAATAGCTCTTTCGATACTTTCAAAGAGATTGTGAAAGGGAAAAATATGGAAACATAAATATGAAGAGGAAAGACAAAAGGAAATCATTATAGAAAACTACTTCCTGAGAGACAGATTTGTCAACAGCATAAAAATAAAGCATGATGTATAATCTGAATTTAATTCTGGAGAAATTATGTATGAATTTGTAAAGATCATTAGTGTGGGGTTATTTAGAAATACTACATATGTACAACTATAAAAATGGAACCAAATAGAAATATGGATTTCAGTGTAATATCCTGAAAGTTATTGAGAATAGTAAGATCTTAACCAGTATTTAAAGCAATCATTTTATTCTAACATTTGATTTAAAGAAATGTACTTTAAAGTAAATTGAAATAAAAATGCAGCAAAAAGATTTTTTTAAAAAAATGTTTCCTTGAAAATAATGTTCTTCCAAAAGATTAGAAGCACATTCTCCTAGAAATTTGAAGTTAGTAAAGTCAACTAACTTAGAATGAAATGACTTCCAGTAAAGAATAATATATGATGTTAAAACATATTCTTATAAAAACATATCCAGGAAAATTTTTAACACATATGAAGAAAAAATTTTATTTTATGTTAAAATGTTTATGAGATATAGGCAATTGATGGCATTTATAGATAATTAATTTAAACCATATTTTTAAATATTTTAAATCATTTAAATTTGTATTAGTAATCTCAGATGTAAAATAAAAGGAAGATTTAAGAAAGTGAACTCACCTTTTCTTAGGGCAATTTTTATCACTAACATGAATTTTATTAAACTTTTGCATGATGGGAACTTTTGCAGAAGGATTGCTGACAACAGATATAAGACAATATGAATGTTATGGATACCATTAAGTGCCTGCTTACTGTGATAAGTGATTAAAGTTGCCCTAAGCAGAACAGTGCATCACACAGTGTCTATATCCTAACTCCATTGTCATTCTAACTATTAATATCTTAGGTCATCATACAGCAAGAGAGAATAAATACTGCAAATTGAATAGAGTGCCTATCAGTAGGCTTTAAGCCTGTATATTCACTTAAATGATTTGGTGAGATTATGTAATCAAAAGAACTAAAAGGACAACAGATAAACTGTTAGTATTTTTGTTACACTGATAAATGTAGAAGAAATAACAATATACGGAAAGAAAGACTTATCTGGGCTTATAAATTGAGACACTTAAATGTGTGATGAACGTTCTTCATTTTCTGTCACTAGTGATATAAAATAACATGGCAAAAAAACAAGCTATGCCGGGCGGTGGTGGCGCACACCTGTAATCCCAGCACTCTGGGAGGCAGAGGCAGGCTGATTTCTTGAGTTCGAGGCCAGCCTGGTCTACAGCCAGGACTACACAGAGAAACCCTGTCTCAAAAAACCAAAAAAAAAAAAAGAAAAAAGAAAGAAAAAGAAAGAAAAAAAAGAAAAAAAAACAAAACAAGCTATGAGAGAGCAAAGTTCTACTCCAGATGGCACCTACAAAGCAGAGAGCTGGAGGTGGGGAGTGATTGCTTATAGTTACAAGTCTTTTCAAAGTCTTTCTTCATCTAGTACCTTAGCCTAGACTCTGAGATTATTTAATGCTGACTTTTCTCCTTAGCTAATTCCTTCTGTAAACATATTCACAGTCATTCCAGATCTGAGCTGTATGCATCTCCACAATCTCAAGTGTGACCAAGATCAAGACCAAGGAGAGTCAAAAGGAGAAGTAACTGTGTAAGAATCCTCAAATTAACAAGATGACTGGTTTTGAAGATTTAAGCAGTGCTAAGTCAAGGGATGGAAGGAACAGCAAAAATAGTTTGGTTTTGTTTTGTATTTAAATGTTCAAAGGTCAAAGGCAGAGAGAGACTCAGTTAAGACACAGTCGTGCCAAGACTCACATTTTAGATCAGTAACAGGATTGAAAATTTAGCCTACAGAACTGTAAGATCATGTTCTTCTGGCATTTTGTTTGGTGTGTTTGTTGTGTGTATGCTTTCTTTTATGATGATTTCTGGTTTCCATAATACAAAGATGATATAAAATTTGATTAACTTTTAGAAATTGTTTCTTTTTCAACTTCAACCCATAGCGTGTTCAAGCCCCATCTACACTGTTTAAATAACAATGAGGGCAATAAGAACTCAAAGTCAATACTGAATGAGCTTTGCACTGCCTCTGTAACTACATCTCACTCCTGTTACTTGTAAAGAGTTATACTTTTTTTAATCAGGTTAAATTGTTTATGTAATTTAGTCTGTGTTTAAGTTTTATGTATATGTTTTTTGATATAGTTGTACTACATGCTTTACTCATCTGAATTCATTGTATTTTGCATTTTGTGTTAAGAACAACTTATACTCATTGCTACTATGACCACTGGACTAATTCCGTTGGGAAAATTTGTCACTAGCATTTTAAAATATGTATTATATTTGATGTTTTTATATGTTACCATAAATATGTAGGAACAGTGAGATCATTTGAAATACAAACAAAAAGCCTTATATTCAAATTAGAGAATGAATTATACTTCCTTTTTAGCCTACTTACCTGAAGACATTATTGGTTTGAAGATTTCTTTATTTAATTTAATTTTATTTTTAATGGCATGTGGTTTATAACCACTTTCTGTGGTTACATGCATGTGTATTTGGTCAGAGGCAATAGATTCTCCAGAACTGGAGTTGTAGGGGGTGTGTACAGGGTGTGTACATGCACCCCTGCAAGTGTTATAACCAGTAAGGAACCAAAAAATCTAGAAGCAAGAAAGTAAACTCATTTCAGACCAACTTAATTAGTGATGGTTCAAACTTCTAGAGAATCTGACAACAGGTAGTTTATTGTAAGCATATCGAAACATGGTAAAATTTCAACAACAAAAAAAGTGTGTTTCTTGGTTTAATGCAATTGTTGGTTCATAGGACGGCATAAGTACTTCAAAACTCAAATTACATGTGATCATTTGCAAGGGTTCAGTTGCTTTAGAGTATAGGATCTGACATGGTCTATTAGAAATACAACAGAGATCTGTAGACTTTAAAGTACATGTGATATCTCCTCTAAGAATGGGTTCTATAGACTAAGAAACAAAACTAAACATAAGGATACAAAGAGAACATCAAGGATAAACTTTAAGTAAAATTTCGGTGAGGTTTGACTTTATAGATAAGAAGGTCATATAGATAATCAGGTCATAAACAAAACCATCCCCTCCCACCATTCTGAAAGGAAAACAGGTGTGTCCTCCTTTTAGGAAACAACCTTGTATAATTAACATTTCTGGTTTAAGAACCATTGTGTCCACAACAGTTGTGATGCCCTGTGATGTGTGTGCTGAGAGCCACACTTGGGTCATCTATAAGAAGAATATGTAATCTTAACCATTTAAAAATTATACTTATACTTCTTGAAATTTAGAGTACTGAAGATTGGGACTTGATGTTGATATTTTTGTCAGTAATAAAATAAAATGCTAGCATTTGGTTTTGCTGCCTAATAGAGTTTATATTCTGTCTCTGGTGATAAACATTTTCACTAGAAAGAAAAAGTAAGTTTTGAGGTTTAATTTCTTAGAAAATACAAATAATGAACATTACTTTCATATGTATGTTGGTACTTTGTATACTGCCATTGAGAAATGGATAACCAGATTTTACCCCATGCTACAACATATATAACATGATAGAATCTTAATGAATTGATATAAAATTAAGAATAATGACTTGCTACTAGACACTAACCAGGGTAGGGCAAAAGGAATTCTTATGTTCTCTGGCACAGCAGGATAATTTTAAATCATATTATTGTATTATATCACCCTACAAGTATTCTTTCCATTACATAAAAACTGTGTCTTACAAATCTCGTATCTGTGACTTATAAATTTAATAATTGCCCTTCTGTCAGCTCCTCCACCATGCTCCCTGAGTTCAGCCTGAAGGTTGGTTCCAAGCATCAGCCTCTACATTGGTCAGTTGCTGGCAAGACCTCCCCAGGAATTGCCACACTTGGTTCCTGTCCACAAGCAACTCTTGACCACACACTGTGTTGGTGTTTGCAGAAATGATATATTCCCATGTGGGGCCATTCTCCCATAAGCCCTTCCTCCAGTCTCTGTGCCATTTTTCGTCCTAGTTCTTTCTTTGGACAGGAACATTTCTGGGTTACAAAAAAAAATTCAGATGGATGGGTTGCCCCATCCCTCAACCAGGGGACATGCCTATCTGCTGCAGGTGATCTCCACAGGTTCTATCTCCCTCTTCTCTGCACTTTATGACTAAATTCAATCCTGTTGGTCCTGGGACCATCACGTTTCTCTGGTGACTGGTACCCTACAGTGGCTCTCCCCAGTTCACCATCCCCCTGCTACCTCTTTTGATTTGATTTTCTGACTCTCTGTACCTCTCTCACATCTCCTCCAGATTCTGATACTGCTACCCTTATTTGCTCCTCTTCCTTTCTCCCTCCCTTGTCCCCCTCTACTTCCATCCCCCACAATAGACCTGTTTCCCCCTCAATGCAGGACTAAAGCATCTACGCCCTGGTCTTCCTTCCTTCCAGGCTCCATATGATCTGTAGGTTGTATCATAGACATTATGAGCTTTGGGGTTCATATCGACTTATTAGACTACATTCTATGTGTATCTTGTAGGGGGATTGCAACCCCATTGCAAGAACAACATAGACTGCCCTGACCACCCAGTTCTCCCAGATACTAGGCCACCAACCAAAGAGTATACAGGGAGGAATCTATGGCTCCAGAAACATATGCAGCAGAGGATGGTCTTGCCTGACAACAATGGGAGGGGAGTCTCTTGGTCCTGGGAAGGTTTGATGCCCCAGAGAAGGGGGATTCTGGAGTGGTGGGGTAGGGGATTGTGGGTGGGTGTGTGAGCACTCTCATACAGGCAGAAAGGAGGGGGATGGCAGATGTGGGATGGGTGTGTATGTGGTAAGCAGAGGGGTAACCTGTAGTGAGGTATCATGTGAAATGTAAACAAATGGAATGGTTAATAATAAAAGAAAAAGAACAAATTTAATAATTGTAAAGCTATTTAAATGTTCTCTCTCTGTCTCTGTTTCTCTGTCTTTGTCTGTCTGTCTGTCTGTCTGTCTGTCTGTCTGTCTTTGATCTCTGTACCACCCTGTATCTGTCTTTCTATGTGCCTATATCTTTGTTTCTATATCTCTCTTATGTTTAGGTTTATGTTTCTCTATCTCCTCCACTTTTCTGTAACTGCGTCTGTCTCTGTATCTCTATGTTTCTCCCTGCCTCCCACATTCTCTTCTGGTTTTGAGACAAGCTATAGACCAGACGCTATCCTGAAGTGCCTTATGTTTGGATATCTCTTCAATATGTACAGTTGTCCTCCTATTTCAGCTTTTACGCTGCTATAAAAAGCCAAACTGAATAAGAGTCAGGAATCCTATCTTGCAACAGTGTTGAAATATCAAAGACATTTTTATTTAATCTAGTAGAAAAACTGGTACACTCATAAAAAGTGGGTATGCTAGTTTAATCATTGATTCTTTAAGTTGCTGAGAAGCAATTTAATCAAAACTTAATTATGCATGACAGTAAATTATTAGGTATGAAAAGCAAAATATCTGAAACTTGCTCAGGATAAGTACTGAAATTAAAGTACTTGTATGTCATTGTTTTGTTAATATAGCTATATTACAGTCTGGCTTAGTTTTAGGGCTAGAAAAATATTTTCAAATTTTTGGTTCTCAGTTGGTTGGCATAGCTAATTTTTAACCAGTCACTATTCATCCAATGTTTTATATACTTTTTATTTATTAAGTTATATATGCATTTTACAACCCAGCTGCAGCTTCCCCTACATCCTTTCCAGTCTCTTCCTCTCCCCTCTTCTTACCCACATCCACCCCTCCTCTACTTTTCCTCAGAAAGGGAGGCCTCTTACAGACATCAACCAGCCTTAACAGAAGACTTCTTCTCTTAAAACTTCTTCTCTTAAAGCTGGCCAAGGGTATTATTTAATGCTCAACAGTTAAGGGTTTCATAACTAGATCACAGGTAAAAGTAAAATTCCAGATGTATTTTCATGTATGATTTAGAAATATATAAAAACAACTTTAACTTTATTGAATAATTACATGTTATATTATTTTGCATTTCTGTTTTAGAATTATAGCTGTACCTTCATATGTCAAGATATGGATATATGTATCAATTAAAACATATACACACATACATGCATTATTTGTATGCATATGTATGATAGTTTCTTTTAACATACCACTCTGATATTTAGCATTTGCCAATAATATTTATAAGAGTCAATATATATTACACTTCACAGAGGCAGTATGTAGGAGCCATGAAATACTGGATGTGTGTAATGACTTATAATCCATAATTGTATAGGGCTCTAGTGAATTCCATCTCTCAAGATTGGAGAATTCAATGTCTTCTCACGAATAATTCACAAGTAGTCAATATTTTACTGATGTAATAACCTGACTGTGATCCTTGAGTCAGCTTGTGATGTAAAAATAATTAATTTCATTCTGTTCACATTAGAAATGATGGATAACATCATTTATCAGGGCATTGGGAAGTAATTTCAGAAATTTTATTTCATATTCTTAACTCCTTGGATACCTTAAAGTAAAGAAAGATTTATAGGTTTAGTAGTTTTCTGTCTATACAAAGATTTACAATCATTCTTCAGTGCTGGCTACATAATACTTATCCAGGCAGGTATTACAACAGTGTGTTTTTATTTATGGTATAACTATAATATTTGAAAACATTATATTAATATGTACTTTATATGCTTGGAAAATTCAGTCCATGAACAACTAATGATATCTGATATATAAAATTAGGGTTTGATGATTATAGAAGTTATCATTTTTAACATTTGAAGTTAGGCTTCCTAGAATTATTAGTCTTTATTACTCAACACATAATCAAAATACAACACAAATCCTCTATTTCTACTACCTTCCATTAGCATCATTTCAAATCTTGGACTGGCTTGACTTTGAATTTCATTTGTTCATTTGTTAGGGTTCCCTAAAGAAACAGAATTAATATAATGAGTATTATAAATATACATATATGCTCATCAGTATATAGACACACACATATATGGATTTATTAGAGTGATTGAGGTTATGGTTAGTGTTATGCTGCATGGGTATCTTCTGATGAAAATTATCTTGTAGCTTTTTATATAATGTTGAGTCTCTCCAATGTTGAATCTCAGGAGAGTCCTAGGGATTTGCCTATTTTCATTCTCAAGTAAAATGCCAGTGATGTAGGTTCTAATACCAGAAAAGAACAGGAAGAGGTCAAGAACAGAATACATAAACTTGCCTATGAAAGTGAGTACCAGCAGACCAAAAGCTAATGTTTCCTTTTTCTAAATATTTTTGTGCAACATGCCACAAGAAGATATAGCTCAGATAGAGGACAAGTCTACTAAGCACAGGTAATCCAAACAAGAAAATCACTCATGGGTACAATTGATCTTTAATTTTGATAATGAGTTTTATAAGTTCATTAATGTTTATAGATTAAAACTTCCTAATCTGTAAGCAAGGTTGCTTGTGCCCTCCATTTGAAACTCAGATCAACTGCAACCTAATGGCAATTCTCCTGCCATAGCCTCCTGAATGTTTCACTGCAGTCCTGATCCTTCACACCTGACTTACTTCATTTCTTATCAGTCTGACACATTTTGTTACTAAAATGAAGCAACGTAGAAAACAAATGTTTGGTTGCTAATTTTCTCCTGACTTATACTTACATGTATGTCATACACATAGGTAGTTTGTGTTCAACTGAATACTTATTAGATCTTCCTGGCAATGTGACTTTTCTAATTCATTATTTGTTCTATGATCCTGTCATCTGATTTATTCATGAGATCTACACACTTTCAATTTGCATTTGAATACGTTATGTTTTCTACCCTTTAAATTTTAGATAACATATATCTTGAATATAAAGTGTATGGATTTTAGAAATAATAGTAATAAATATAGCTGTGTTTTATTTTTGGTACTTATCTTGGGTTGTGTATTCAATAAACCTGACCTATTTAACTGAGATATGTGTCTCATGGTTTCCTGTGGTCATTCCCAGATAACAACACTGTTTCTAATTTATCAGTTTGTCTACCCCTCAATTAGATTCAAATATTAATTCTTCCCTCTAAAAATTAACCTTACCTACATCATTTGGGGGTAAAGTGCGTACTAAGGACATGGTTGGATTCCAGCCAGAAGGAATTACAGTGTACATCATATCTACTTTCCAGCTGGATCACACAGATCTAGAAGGTCTTTGGATGATCTTGCCACAGAAGCAGTTCTGCTGCATTAAAATTCCTCTGTAACATGCACCCACTAAAATTATTTTATGAGCTATATTATGAAATTATTCAGTTTCATTTTTTCTTTCTTTTATGTGTTTGTATATTTACTCTTACTCTCTTATTATTTTATTTATTTACATTTCAAGTGTTTCTCTGCCCTTGTTTCCCCTCTGAAAATCCCAATCACATTTCCCCCCTCTCCTTTGCCTCTAAGAGGGTGCTCACCACCCACCCACTCACTCCCACCTCACCCCTCTAGCATTCCCCTTCTCTGGGGCAACAAGCCTGCACAGGACCAAGTGCCTCACTTGCTAATTGGATTCCAGATAAGGTTATCCTCTGCTACATATGTAGCAGGAGCCATGGGACCACCCATATATACTCTGTGATTGTTGGTTTAGTCCCTAGGAGCTCTGGGGCATCTGTTTAGATGATACTGTTGTTCTTCCTATGGGATTGCAATCCACTTCAGCTCCTTCAGACTTTCCCCTAACTCTTCAACTGGGGTCCCTGAGATTTGTCCAGTTTTGGCTGTGAGTGTCAGCATCTGCCTTAGTCAAATGCTAGCCAGAGCCTCTCAGAGGACAGCCCTACTAGGAACCTGTCTGCAAGGAGTTTCATGGCATCAGCAATACTGTCAGGTTTGGTATATGTGGAGGGAATAGATCTCAAGGAGGGGCAGTCTCTGGATGGCCTTTCCTTCAGTCTCTGCTTGATTTTTTTGTTCCTACATTTCTATGTTTATCCTTTTGGGTCTGGGTTACCTCATTTAAGCTGATATTTTCTGTGGGACGATGAAAGTCAGCCTGTGTTCTGGTTGAGCTAGGTTTAAATCTAGGTGACTCAGCAGGTGTTCGTGCAAGGAACTGAAGGGCATTTGCCATGCTCCCAGACACTAGGATCCTGACAGGAGGCCTCAGCTCTCCATAATTCTGTGGCCATCAGTCGTGTAGGGCAATGTCCCAAGCTCCTCTACAGAGGACATGTAGCTTCAAGACATATCTCCACTTTAATGAAGAACCTTGTCTCAAGAGGTTCCTGAAGTCCTGAAAGGCTTAGATAGTTAGACTCTCCTTCCAAGACATTCCTCCCTGCAAAGGGTATTTAACTTTGGGCCCACCATGAGAAAGTGGGGTGTGTTTTACTTATCACAACTCTCCGTCAACAAAAAATGCTTTAAAACCATGGACTGCCTCTTCTTATCTGGCTCTGCCCTGCTGGAGCAATGGAGCAGGTCTTCCTCTAAAGAGCTGCATCTAGTCTCAAGCAGGACCCCCCATACACCCCTCCTGCTCTCCAAGCCTCATCTCCATCAAGCCAAGACTCCTGACTGAGCAAGCCGATGACTCTGAAGCTCTCCTCCCTCCACTTCTCCCTTTGGCCCCTGACTAGATCCAGCTGAGGAACCCAACTCCATTCTCAGCTTTTCCACAGCATCCATGGCTTCTTCAGTGTCCAAGTCTAAGAACCTGTCATTCCCAGTCTCTGCATGGACCGGGAACCCACAACCTTTGTAGAGAGCCTTATTGAGGTACTATGCCACCTGGTACGACTTGACGTCGACCAAGGTGCAGTTCCTCTTCCAGCCTCCCTGTACTAGCCATAATCCCCTCCCCATAATCCCCTCCATCTAAGGTGGAGCCCTCAGACCAAGGTGAAGACCATTATTCTTCAAGGACCTGCAGTTTCTGGAGATACACTAGCCACTTGTAGAGGAACTGAACCGGTTTTGAGGAGGAACTGAACTGGTTGAGGAGAAGCCTGCAGCCTTTGGGGGAATGGGTCTTTCCTGCCTATATATATTTGGAGACCTCTATTAAGCTTTGAGTCTTAAGCAGGAAATCTTGTCTTGATTCCATGTTTCTCCTTTCACCCTGTTCCCATCCCCAGCTTTCCTTCCAGGTAACCCATTAAACCGTTTGAATGTAGTCAAGGCTGGCTAAAAACCTCAGACTGCACTTCCCCACCCCTGGAGCGGAGTCTTGTGGCTCCACACAGTCCTATGCCCTCATGGTGGCAGCATGGGATGTGTACAGTCAAACTTCCAACGTCTGCTTTTCCCAGGCCAGATTTGGGACACCATTTTAACCCACAATTTTCTAGCTACATCAATTTCCTCCAAATTCAACCTCATTTTTAATGGTTTAGTAGAATACCATGTGTAAATATACTACATTTTCTCTATCATACTTTTATTGAGGGACATTTGGGTTGTTTCTAGACTCTGGCTATTATAAATTAGGCAGCTATGAACACAGTGGAGCATGTCTCCTTGTTATATGTTAGAGCTTCTTTTGGGTATATGGCCAGTAGTGGTATAGCTGAGTCTTCAGGTAAAACAATTTCCAATTTTCTGACAAACCACAACATTGAATTGCAGAGCGGTTATTCTAGTTTGTAATCCCACCAGCAATGGAGGAGTCCTCCTCTTTCTCCATACCTTTAGCATGTGAAGCTTTTGATCTTAGCCATTCTAATTAGTGGAAGGTAGAATCTCAGGGTCACTTTGATTTGCATTTCCCTGATGAGTAAGGATGTTGAACATTTCTTTAGATGCTTCTTGGTCATTTAAGATTCCTCAGCTGAGAATTTTCTGTTTAGCTCTATACCCCATTTTTTTAATTGAGTTATTTGGTTTTCTTGGAGGTTAGCTTCTTGAGCTCTTTATATATTTTGGATATTAGCTATCTATCACATGGGGTGTTGGTGAAGACTTTTCCCCAATCTTTAGCTTGCCAAAGAAACAAATCACATGACCATCACATTAGATGCTGTGAAAAATCATTTGAAAATACAACACCCTTTCATCTTAAAAGTATTTGAGACCAGATATCCAAGCCCCTTACCAAAACATAATAAAAGCAATATACAGCAAGCCTTTACCCAATATCAAATTAAATGGAGAGACACCAGAAGCAAACCTACTAAAATCAGGATAAGACAAGGATGCCCACACACTCTCTCTCTATTCAATATAGTACTCAACATTCTAGCTAGAGCAATAAGACAACCAAGGAGGATCAAGAAGATATAAACTGGCAAAGAAGAATTCAAGGTATCACTATTTGCAGATGATAGGATAGTACACATAGGCAAGCCCAAAAATCTACCAGAGAACTTCTACATATGACAAACAACTTCAGCAAAGTGGCTTGATACAAAATCAAATAAAATCAGTAGCCTTTCTTTATTCAAATTTCAAGCTAAGAAAGAAATTAGGGAAACAACACCCTTCACTATAGCCACAAATAGTACAAAATATCTTGATGTAACTCTTACCAAGCAAGTGAAAAATCTGTACAAGTACTTCAAATCTCTGAAAAAAGAAATCAAAGAAGACATCAGAAGATAGAAAGATCTCCCATGCTCATTGATGGATGGGATTAATATAGTAAAAATGGCCATCCTACCAAAAGCAATCTACTGGTTCAGCACAATCCCATTGAGAGGTACTGGACCAACTGCCAGTCTCTATGTAGAAAAATGAAAATAGATCCATATTTATCACCATGCACAAAGCTCAAGTCCAAATGGATCAAGGACCTCAACATCAAACCAGATATACTTAATTGAATAGAAGATAAAATTGGATAGATCCTCAAACTCATTAGCACAGGGGGAATTTTCCTAAACAGAACTCCAGTGGCTCCAGGTCTAAGATCAAGAATTAATACATGGGAGCCATGAATCCCTCCATGTACTCTTTGGTTGGTGGTTTCATCCTTGGGAGCTCTGGCTGGGTTTTTTTTTTTTTTGATATTGTTGTTCTTCCTATGGAGGAGCACCCTCATAGAAGCAGGGGGGGATGTAATAGGGGGTTTGTGGAAGGGAAACTGACAAAGGGAATGACATTTGAAATGTAAATAAATAAAATACAATAAAATAATAAAAGAATTGATAAATGGGACCTCATGAAACTGAAAAGCTTCTGTAAGACAAAACACATATTCAATAGAACAAATTGGTAACCTTCAAATTGGGAAAAATAACCTTCATTATTTTCCTTTTAGTGAAAATTGTATAGTATTTCATAATATATGTTATTCCTTGGCCATTTATACTAATTTTACCTTCTCTTAGTATTTTTATTGATTTTAACTTCTGTTCTTCCTCTTCTCCCACCAACCCACATGTTCCATTATAGACCGTTTTCTCATGTTCATGGCTTTTCTGCTTGTTTTGCAACTCACAGATTTCAACCAGGACCATCCATATGATTTGGTGAATGTGTGAATTTACAACACTCACACATCTACAGCATTCTGAGAACCAATTGTATGTGAATGCTCAGCCATAAACAGGATCTCCTATCAGTATATTAGCCACAGGAAATATCATCAAAGAAGTTAAGATGAGAATGTAACAGCCAGAAGTGTAAAATACTGTCTTCTGGATGTCCCAAAAACATTATAATCATGACCTCACAGAATCTACTCATGCACTAGCCTGCATTAAGGATGAACCTGTCATCCCCTCACCATGGGTCAAGGGGGAGTTTAAGATTCAGGAGCAGTCACAGTCACCTTATATTTGATACTCCCATTTGAACTTATCAGTTTCTAATAGATATGTCCTTTTCAATTCTTCTTTCATTTATTTATTTATTTATTTGTTTATTTATTTATTTATTTATTTATTTACACTCTAGATTATATTCCATCCTGGTCTACCCTCAGAATGTTCCACATCCCTTACATCCTCCCCACCCCACCCCCCATATCCTGAGTATCCCAGATGAAGTCCCACAGCTGCCTCTGGGAGCTCAGTGGACTCTGGACCCATCACCTGCCAAAACCCTAGTCCCTCCTCAATTCTTAAAAACATCTTTATCTCATGACTTTTGGCCTTAACTGTGCCATTACACCCTGGCTGCAAAGTCTTCTAGTAAACCTCAGTCTAATCTAATAAAAGCTTAGTCATATAAGAAAGCTAATTTCCTAATGCTCTTTCAATAGTCTGTTACATATTATAAAGTTTGAAATTTCTTTGTGATGTATTCTACAGTAGTTACTTTTATGAAATTATTGGTTTTTATTTAGTAAATGAAGTATAAAACTCAGAATTTTACATTATAATTATAGTAATTAATGTGATAATGTGAACATAACAGATTTGCTGTAAAGTTTTTACTATCTTAAATGTTAATAAAGTTACAAAATCATAATATTTAATTTAAAATTACTAATAAAATATTGCAATTGTATGTTGCTGCAATCAGTCAAAAGAATCCTTAGACTTATTACTGTTGCCCTCATTTGTGATAATTTTGCTTGGGTATTATTAATATTTATGCATTTCTTAAACCAATAAGTAAAGTGTGCTGCCTACTTAAATCAGACCTCAGAGTAAATAACAAGTTTGAGCAACCATAAAATGTGACTAAAGGCTTTGATCACTAAAACACTGTACGAAAGAAACAGACTCAATTATAAAATGTCCTGCTTGGTGTAATGATCTACTGGTAATTGCTTTATATTAAATAAACAAAAAAGAACTATTATATATTAATACAGTCACAGTTTATTATATCTTAGACAGATATTCTAATCAATAGTGACAACAACTGAATAGATTGGGTACACCCAAAGGTGCTATTTATTAATTTATCTTAACAAATAATGATGTTATGTCAAGGTAAATTATGTTCCTTCATATGTTGCAGGGTAATTTTTCTTTAAAATTTCAATCAAGGCTGATGTACATTCAATTATACATCTTTAAAATGTAAATTATTTTAGATCAATATTACTATTTTTTAGGCCAATGTGATTTGTGCTGGATTTCAGTGATAGTTTGTAATATAATAAATAATAATATCATAAGAAATAAAATCAAATGCTTTGGCCCTATAAGTGATATTTTGTGATATGTACAATAAATTCTTTAAGTTTCTTAAATAGTAATATTAGAAATCTATTTAAATTGGTTACTATTAATACATAAATAAATAAAACAGTATACTTTGAAAATTTTAACTGCATTTCAATGAATAATGAAAAAAGATAACAGTGATATAAGAAATATCTTTAAAATATAAATAAAAACACTTAATATTTTGTCCATTTCCGTATACACAAAATAGCACATGTAAATAGAAACCTGCCAGGAAATCTTCAAACATTTTCAACTCTAATTTTTGATACTTTTCAAAAGTTTCTCAGAACATCTCTGTCTAAGTTTTTATACGTAAAATATCTTTTACCTTTAAAGTTATTCTACCACGTATTTAAAATATTTCTCCTAATTTTTTTTGCATTCTCTGCAAAATACTTCATTTTTATTTCTAATAAAAGAATAGCAAAGCTGATGTGCATGTATATGTCTGTGTGTTTATGTATGTGTGCATGTCTACAAATCTGTATATATTATATATATATTATTTTTAAATATAAAATTTTGCATAAGGAAATTAATGGTCTGACTTAAAACTTTACATCATAACATATACAAATGGATGTGTACATATAAGCCAAATTTGAATTTCTTTCTCTCTAGTGATGACCTACTCTCATATGAATACGTATGAATCAATATAAATAGGTATTAAAATGAATTATAAGTATACAAGTTTGAATTTAGAAAATACCATGTGACTTTATTAGAGATCTGTAAATGCATTGCATTGAAGATGTGTATTAAATCTCTCATTTAAGAAAAATGTAGTGAGTTTTAAACCATTTAGCTGAATGACTCCCGTGACACTAATACAAGTGATACATATATTTTATATAAATTTGATGATTTGTTATTATATCTTTATCCATGTGTTGATTAACTTCATGAATTCTCTTGACTTGGTACTTCTCTTTAATGTGTAAGGTAGAGAAAATCATATGTAGTGTCTAAGGACATCTATTCTTAAAGGGCGTCAGCAATTTCTTAAGGAAATTTAGATTGTTAACTAAAATATTCTGTGGAATATAGGGTAGTAAAAGAACAGCTCTGTAAAAAGAAAATATTTATAGCTAATTAATCTTTGAATTGCAATTGTCAGTAAAAACATACAATTCCTCCTGTTTTATTTTTTCTTTTTAAGAGTAACTTATGTTTCAAATATGAAGAGTTTAGTCTAAAGGCTTCATAGTTTCAGAATTTTGAGGTCAAGTAACATATCAGAACAATGATTACATTAGATTCTCCTATCAGTATAAGGTTATCTATTTTGTTTATACTTGTTCACATTACTCTAGCAGTCCAGAAAATCTGATATTTGAAAAGGACCCACATTTTTAACGTTGATGCAATGAACAATGAAAGCAAATGAATTTCTGATATGCATGTCAAATTCTGACTTGACTTCTTGAAGTTCTTTTTCTAATACTAGAGTTCAGAATGTTCAAGTAGCCAACAAGCATCGCATCACCTGTCCTGTATCTTAGAGCATCTATGAGTACTTTTCCTTAACTCCCAGTATGCCAGCTGTGTGTAATGTTTCCCTCATAACTTTTGAAGTAATTGGCAATTACCTAAGGACATCTCAACAATGTTGCTTGAGATGAGCTGTACTTTGTCATTTTTCACATTGCTCACCCTCGATCAACACATATATGTCAGAGTGAAAAACGTTACACAGAAAAATATTCTTTAAAATGCTCAGAATATACTAGAGCTCATTATAAATGCTACCACAAGTCTTTTTATCCCTTCCTTTTTATTACACTGTAATTATGAATACCATAAGTATTCTGCATATACTTCCACTTGGATTAAACTAAGATGATAGTAAATATGCTATTACATTACATTTTATGCTTACATGACCATCATTTGTGTATGTACATAACAACTCCAATATACTTGTTAAATGAGGGAAATGAATGAATGAATGAATTCCAAATTAATAACTTATGGGAAAATAAGAGTTTCATGAATAATGAGTGTGGCATACTTCCAACCACTCCCACCTATCATCTGTGATCCTTTGCTGCAGTAAGGTGGTAATTTGAATTTCCATTCAAACTCATCTACTGAGCCATCATCAGCTCTTTCTCTATGTCTCATATAATTTTATCTAAGAAAATCAATTCCCAGACAGTAATTTCATCTTCAGAAAAATATCCTAATCATTTAAATAATATTGTGTACTCAGTATTAAGACTACATCACCAAACTATTTGAGTATTTCATAAATTTACGGAAGAAATTTTGTCATAGGCATGCAAAAATCGATTTGTGATAAACAAATTGACAAAAGGGCCAACATATTTTTGGATACTTTGAAAAACTATCTGCACATTCAAACATGATGCTTAATCATATCATTATAATGATGAGCTTGTCAAAACACGGAACAATTATGTTATGAATAGAAGGTTGATTTTATGTTTCAATTTTAATGGAAATTAGATATTTGAATTCTGTTGAAATATGTCTGTCTGGTTTAATAATTGTCAAATGCATGTTCAAATTGAGTGACCTAGCCAATTATTTATACAAAAGTAGCTATTAAGAGAATTTTTAAATACATAAGAATAGTAATGGCAAATCTTATGAATATTTAGTTTTCAAATTAATCAAAAATCAACTTCTATTTTATATTCTGTGGAGTTATTAATAGGTGATTTAGACTATTGCTAATGACTATTGCAAGGAATCACTCATAAAACACAAAAATACCACAAAGAAAACATTAAATTTATTAATTTTATAGTAGTAGGTAAATATTTTTATTTTTATGTAATAAATATTTTATTATTTGAAACTAGAGTATCTAACATGCTCTCAGAGGTGATAAAATATTACATTGTATTTTGTTTATTTTTCAATCTTTCTACTCCCCTACTTTTACTAGATAACTTCAGCATTCCTATATCCAAACTGGATTAGGCAATGTATAGTGAATATGTGGGAAAAATTTAATAAGAATGAGGATAATCATTATTTCACAATCCTAATTTAAAGAAAATGAGTATACATTTAGGTTCTAAGAGTAAATGGTATTTCACGAGAATTGGATGTAGAATTTTCTCTTTTCTTGACAGAATCATAAGACTGCCCCACCAAGATAGCCTACTATTATGGCATCTTAGGATTTTCCAGGTGAACAGAGCAACTATGACACAAAAGTTAACACACACTTAAGTTACTGAGAAGTCCATCCTTCTAAGTTGTAATGCTAAGTAGAAGCAGGAGTCTCAGAAAATCTGGGGATAGATATGTCAATAATTCAATGATCATAAGTGAGGATAGCAATGATATGAGCTATCACTCAAGGAAGAAAGGCGTTTTATCCAAACCTGGAGCAGGTATGTAATGTCTTTGCACAGGGAAGACAGAAAGTGACTTTATTATTATTAATTACGGTATATGTTTAGATTCCAAATGTTGTCCATTTTCCTGGTCCCCCTCTATGAGTTCTTTGTCCCATGTCCCCTCCACTTTGCTTCTTAAAGAGTCACCCACCCACTCCTGCCTCACCTATCATCACCCTGCCCTGTGGCATCAATTTTCTACAGGATTAGATGCATCCTTTCCCACTGATGTAAGGCAAAACAATCCTTTGCTACATATATAGCAGGGGCCACAGACCAGTCCATATATACTATTTGGTTGGTGCTTTAGCCTCTGGAAGCACTGGGGGGGGGTCCAGTTGTTCTTCCTATGGGGTTGCAATCCCCTTCAACTCCTTCTGTCCTTCTCTTACAGAGGGGTCCCTGACCTCAGTCCAATGGTTAGCATGTGCATCTGGTTAGTGTGTACATCTGTCTCAGTCAGCTGTTGTTAGAGCCCCTCAGAAGATAGCCATGCTAGTCTCCCAACTTGGGCCTGTCTCAGAATGGTATTTTCTTCAGTCTCTGCTGTATTTTGTATTGTATGTTTTCTTCAACATGTAACCAATCAGTATCTTGACAATATAGTCAGCCGAACGATCGGCCTAAAAAAAAAAATCATGAATTTTGCTGACAAATGAATGGAACTAAAATATAATATGCTGAATGAGGTAACCCAGACCCAAAAGGAATGTGTGGTATGTACTCACTGGAAAGTGGATATTAGCCAAAAATTTCAGAAAGTGAGTCTGATAATTTCATCAATTCAAAGTTTGTGCCCTCAATTATCTAGATTGATAGTCAATCTATGAAACAAATTAACATAACATTATCATCACAAACTCACCCCTTGCAAATTAAATCCCAATATTTAATACACATTATAAGTTAAACTGCTATTCTAGTTTTTGTTGTTGTTGTTGTTGTTGTTGTTGTTGTTGTTGTTGCTGCTGCTTATAATTTGGGTTACAGTCTGTCATTGAATGGAAGTCAACGCACGACAGCCTACAGCTAGCCATATCACATTCACAGCGAAGAACAGAGTGAACCGAATACATATGTTTCCTTCTTGCCTCTTTTGCTTTTCTAGCTTTCTTCAATATGTATCGTTCAGAGCCTAGCCCATGAAATGGTATCCCTATATCCTTGTAGGGCTTGTTGTTTCTTTGTCTCACCTACTTTTCTATTTATATAATAATACACCATGACAGAGGCAACTTATAAAAGAAAGTATTTAGGTTGGGACTTATAATTATAGTAAGTTAGAGTCCATGATAGGGAATCACAGGTATAATGCCAGGGAAAGTTAATAACTTTACATATTCAGTGGCAAGTGGCAGGCAGACAGTAAGACACTGAGAATGCTCAGAGTATTTTGATGCATCAAAATCTACATACGTCCTCCAATAAACCCACACCTGCTAATCATTCTCAAATAGTTCTATCAACCTTGTTTGAAGTATTCATGCATGTGAGCCTATGGAGACACATTTACAGCAATACATTCCAGTCTCTGTCCACCAAAAGATTACAGCCACATTAAAATGGAAAATGTAGTTAGCCAACTTCAAATGTCCACATGATCTTTCACAATTTAACACAGTTTAAAAGTCCAAAATATCTTCTTAGACTCAAGGTAATTCCTCAACTCTAACCCACTGTAACAATGAAAGCAAAGGAAAATTACATAATTTGAAAGTATGTCCTTGCATAGAATCTGCATTACTGTTCCCAAAGACAGATATGGAGTCACAGTGAAAAAGAATTGTACCAAATACATGACCAAAATCCACCAGGGCAAACATTGAGTTCTGTAGCTCCATGCCTGATGTCAAAGGGTTTGCATGGCTTCAGTCTTCTTTCAGCTTTGCAGCATGAATATACTTCTTTGTCTAAGTCTATTTACATGCCCTGTCTGCAGCTCTCCATGGCAAATGTCTAACAGCTCTGGTACCTTGAGCATCTCAAGCTCTTCAATGGCACTGAGGCTTAAGTATTACATTTTCACTCAAGGGCTTCTTGGAACTTCTGTACAGGGAAGCAGCTCTTCTTAATGGTGAAGGTAATTTCCTTAATTCCTGTCTCCATTATGACTCTAAAGCCAAAGCCAAGTGGAAAACATTGAATCATGTTTACATTAAGATTTTCTTTCTCCTTGTTTTTATTTTTTACAAAAAGGTAATTCCACTGGTCTTTCTTTTTTTCCCACAAGCTATAAGCTTTTTCACAAGCTATCTTGGTGGAGTTTGCCCTGTGGACAGTCTTCACTTTATTGTATTTCACATCAGGACTCTCCTGATAGCTTTCAGCACAAGTCTTGTTGATCCCATCATAATTCCTCACACTCTACCTGCTCTAAACTCTACATTTTCTATTCCTTTCTTGTAGACCTGCATGAAAATGGTTACTAATAACCACATAATGGAGCCAATGTTTAGCTGTACTAAAATTTAGCAATTTACTGTACTTAGCAATTTAGCCTCAGCCATATTCAAAAGACAAGGTCACAAGTCAAAAACATTCACTGCCAAAATATTTCAGCAATGGATGGCCCTGTGTGGTCCATATCTCCCATAAACACTCCCATAGGCCAACTGATCTAAGGTAATCAAATTAGTACATGTATGGTGTGTATTTACATCCTTGAGTTCTACATAGTCCTTTTATTAAAGTTCAGAAAGTAGTCCATCATGAACTCATCAGAACATGAGTATACAGTAAGATATTTTTTTCTCATTGACTTTCTCTTGTCTCAATGATAAATTAGCTTTCTGCACTAACCTATCATTGCATCTGGTGTTACTTTTTCTGCATACTTCCCACCTCACCTGTAGTGGTTCATATAATATACAGTCTTACAGTAACATTGTAGGTCCGAGTTAATGACTCAGAGAATATTTCTATCAATACAAGTATTTGCTTTTCATCATGATCACAGCCTCTCCTCTCCTTTCAGGGTCTCCCTCACACACATGCCCTCACTCTTACTCTCTCTCTTTCCCTCTGAGAAGAGTGGGCCCTCCACTGCGTGCCAACCCATACTACAACAAGTCACTGCAGGACAGGATTAAATAATATTAAAGCTCAATAACTATTCGTGATATCATAGAACAATGCCTGACAGTATAGAAGGAGAAGAGATTTCTTTGAGGCAAAGATATATAGAAATTTAGTAGGAATTGTTTCTTGTATTTAACTTAATATCTTACCAAATAATTATAAATAGTTATAGTAATGGCTTTTTGACAGAGGCCAAGAAAACCTACATCTCATCTAATTAAAGTACAGCATGATGCTAAAAAGACAACTCGCCTTAGAAGTAGAATACTAGAAATAAAAGATTTCTTATTATTTATCACTAATCGATACTATTCAAAAATCATTTGATAACTCAATGCTTGCAAACGTGGTTTAAAATATGTAAATTTAGTCAAGGAATAACACTATTACTCATAAAATGTTTGTAATGGAAATAAGAAACAAGTTAACTTCCTAGGAATCCTATACTCTTTCAAAGTCCATCTGATTGTGGAAAAGGCAAGTAAATGAGTTCAATAGTAATGCCAGTTTAAGCCTTCAGGTAAGTTAAAAAAAATCATGTTCCTTCTGATTTTGGAAGAGACTTTAACAAAATGGATGCTTTCTATGGCATTTAGAGATAAATATATTTTATCCAGCTCACCAAATCTAATCAATGATAATATAAATCTGAATAGTTTCACTAGTAAAATTAACTATCACATCAAGAAAGTTATATAAGATTTCAGTACCAAGAATAATTTGACATATACTTCTCCATGAAATTTAGAAATTTTAATAAATTATTTACAATGTTAGATAAATATGGGAATTTTCTTAATTTTAGATAAGTAAAAGTACTGTACAAAAAGCTATGATCATAGTCTATTAAAGACATGAAACAAAAGTATAACCTCATTACAGCATTGTATGTTGATTTTATCTATTGCCAAAGCCACAGTATCCTTATATCAGAAACTCTAAAAAAAAATTAGTGATATGCATTACTAAAGGATCAACTCTCTAAGGCAAAAGAGACTAAAATTTTCATTTTGAAGATGTTCTTACTTTGCTATGATTCAGTTTGAGATCAAACAAGTATACATTGGAGGATCTTTCAAGTAAATGTGAACTAGTTATCAGTAACATGGTAGTAGTAGTTGCAGAGCAAATTGAGAAGAGGGAAATAGGTTTATAAATCTGAAGGACAACATATACAGATTCTAAAATAGCAGATTTTGAAGTCCCAGGATTGGAAACATGGTTGACCATAAATATTGTAACAGGTAATATATATTTATTAGTTCATCCAAGATACTAAAATGATATAGAAATCTGGTCTTACAAATGATAGAGATATTATGAGATTGTGCTTATTAAATTTTGATCTTCGTGTTGGCAATATTGGTGTTCTGTTCACAAAATCTTCTCCTGTGCTAATGAGTTCAAGGTTGTTCCTCACTTTCTTTTCTATCAGAGTCAGTTTATCTAATTTTACGTGAAGTTTTGGATGCCTTTGGAGTTGAATTTTGTGCAGAGCAAGTATGTACTATTTCATTTTGACTAGCACCATCTGTTTCCTGTTTTTCAACATGTATTTCTGGTTTCGTTATGAAAAATCATGTGTCCATACTGTGTGGATTTATGTCAGTGTTTTCAGTGAACTCCATTGATCATGTGTTTGTTTATAGCAATCCTAGGTGGCTCTCACTGTTACAGCTCTGTATCACTTGCAATCAGGAATGGTGAAAATTCCACCAGTTTTTCTTTTATTCAGGGTTGTTTTAGCTAGACAGGGTTTTTGCTTTTCCATATGACATTGAAAACTGTTTTATCCATTGTCAAACACTAGGTAAATTGTTTTATAATTTAATGGGGATCAAATCTATAAATTGCCTTTTGTAGAATGGTCATTTTTACTGTTAATCCAATGAGTTAGCAAACATGGAAAGTTTTTCCATTTTCTAGTATCTTTTTCAAGTTCTTTCTTCTGAGGCTCAAAAATCTTAACAAAATCTTTCAGTTGCTTGGTTAGAGTTACTCAAGGAATTTTGTGCTATTTGAGGGTATTGTGAAAGGTGTTGTTTCCCTAATTTCTTATTCAGTATATATCTCACATATATAAAAGGGCTACAAATTTCTGGAAATAAATCTTGTATCCAGCTACTTTGCTGAAGGTGTATATCAGATCTAGATGTTCCCAACTAGGATATTGTGACTTCTTTGTGTCTAGTTTGTATACATTTGATTGCCTCAGATGTCTTATTGATCTAAGACTTCAAGTATGTTACTCAATATATATGGAGAATTGAAAACCTTAACTTGTTCCTGTTTTTAGTGGTATTGGTTTGACTTTCAATTTATTTAATTTGATTTCGACTATAAGTTTGCTATAAACTACTTTCTTATGTTTAGGTACTTCCCTTGCATCTTTGCTCTCTATAACTTTTATTATGAATATGTGCTAAGCTTCTTTAAAACAAAAGAATACCACAATTTTGACATAGTGGTAGTCTACAGAATGGGAAACAATTTTTTCTCAACATTCCATAAAGGACAAATATCCAAAACATAAAAAGAACTAAAAAGAAGTATATTTCAAAAAACAAGTAATCTAATTAAGAGTGGAGTAGAGATCTAAGTAGAAAATTGTCCATAGAGAAAACTCAAATGGCCAAGAAACAAAGATATTTTCAACCTTCTTAGCCATCACAAAAATCAAATCCAAGCTTTAATATTCCACCTTACAATTTTCAGAATAGCTAAGATCAGTAATGCAAATGATAGTTCATGCTACTGACTATGTAGGATAAAGACAAGACTGATTCATTGCAGGTGGGTGTATAATCTTGTGCAGCCACAATGGAAATCAATATGTTGGCTCCTCAAAGAGCTAGAAATGAATCTATCTCAAGATCCAGCTATACCACTCTAGGGTGAATAACTATAAAAAACAGTATATGCCACAATATCTTTCTAAGAAATATCATTACATAGTACTGGTAAGGAAAACAAATTATTCCCAAGAGACCAAGGGCATATATAACTAACCAACTTGTTCTAGATTAGCAAAGTGTAAGAAAGTATGATAGTTTTCTCAGCCAATTTTTCTTACTGACAGAAAGGAATTAGTGATTACAGAAAAAAGTTTATTTATTTTATTATCTATCCTTACAAGTAATCTTAAAAGAATTTTAAAAGAATAACAAATCTGAACTTTTATATTAAAAAATGAGTAATATCTACTTTAAATCCCCAGAATGCATATCTATTCATCAGCAATTTTTATTAATCATATCATGAAGCTGAGGACAAAAATAGGGATAGGGAATCAATCATCCAGCCTCAGTGAGAGTCACGTCACACAGTGCTACCATTGTTCTTGTTACCTGACCATAAGAAGTCCCTAGTTTAACTAAGAATAGTGTACCTTTCTGAACTTCAAATTGTTCCCTAATATTAGCTACATCAGAGCCAAGATCAAAAGCATCTGTGCTTAGATTTACTAAGAATTTTATTTTCTAAGGGCGGTGGTCATTGCTGACAATCTATATCTCTAAGTTTTTTCTTAGGATGGTGGCAATTGAGTCATTAATCTGCTCTAGCAGCAAAACCTGAAAGATCAAGCACTATTCTTGTGAGTGCCAGAGATACTCACAAATGAGGATAAGAAATTAACCTCAGTCCCTGCTCCCCAGAGATCCTCTTCCTTTTAATTTTAAATTTTCCTTTGGGCCACCAGTGAAAACCAAATATTTAAACATTGTCAAAATAGGAAAGCTACAATTCATTTGTGACCTTCAATAGACACTAACATCAAGACATGGAATAAAATCAGAGGACATTTCAAATTATTTGTATGATAATCTCAGTTATGTGGTTACTGCTAGAGGAGGACAGTAATGAGAATCTGTAGATGAAATCATGAAAATACATACACATACATATGTTTGAATTTGAATGAGTTATAAAGATGTGTATATATAACTGAATAAAAGGTACCTCAATAAGACCTTTAGTCTTCCTCAATTTAATAACTTTAAATTATATTTCATAACCAGATGTTTTTAGTAATGCTATTTTGAAGGTGTTTGTTAAGAAGGACAGACAAACATACTCTTCATGTGTAATTTATGTCTATCAATTATTATTTATGGACAGAAAAAATAGTCAAGAAATCATAAAGGATGAAGTTAATTTAAAGAATATTCAAAAAGCTTAGCTCATCTTTTTGGTGTCATCACTTTAAAATCCAGCCCTAATAGAAGAGCTGTGGCTTTTCTCTGTCAAATAATCCTTGCAGCAAACATATCTAAACTGTAAAAGGAACAAACAGACTAGATAACTATAACCAGCCATCTTTGAAAATAGATTAATGCAGAACTTTCTGTTAATATTAATGTAGGCGTAATTTAGAAAGCATTGTTGTGTTGCATCATCCATCATTGACATGAAGTATACAAAATAAATAAGTAATTAAAAACACATTTGTTATTTTATATGAACCTACTGTTCCATTACCTAAAAGACTTGCTAAAAAGAAAGGAATCAGTTCTCAAAATTTAACATACCTATTACAGTACAACAGCACTTAATAACCAAAGTTATAGAGTACTGAATTTGCAATCTAAGGTTAATCCATTGATTCTATTGTGTGCACTGTTAAAGGAAGAAAATTTTGTGCTTTTTTCTCCACTACATGCTCTATAGAAGATTTCAATGCCTTACTTAATTTTCACAGGGAATACGAAAGACAGAAAATGTTATTGCATTTCAAAGAAGTAAACTAATGTCAATGTTCTATCCCCTAGATGTTAATACTTAAAACTTGAACCTGGAGGGTTCTGGTGTTCATACCATAGTCTATAGTTACAAAAATAACAAGCAATACTTTTAGACAATAGTTAAGGATTTCTTGTACACCTAAAACTGTATCATCATTGTTTCAATCATTTAACTTTAAGGATATTTACCTCACAATACCTCACATTCTGATTTGTTTATTTGCAATAATTTCTACAGTTTTAAAATGAATCATCTATATTCTCATGCATATTTCAATTATTGCTACTCTTTCTTTATAATGTATTTTCTTACTACATAGGGAAATCAATGATGATGGAGATATATGAAAAACTATGATCAAAAAATAAAAATAATAAACAAAAATACCAATTAGAGCTACAAAACTAAAAGTAAAAAAGAACTTTATTTTTTATTGAAAATATTTTCTTCTCTCATAAGATACATCCTGACAACAGTTTCCACTGCTCAGAGCTCCTTTTACCTCCTCTCTATTCCAGAAATACTCAACTCCCTGTTTCCTCACAAGAAAAGAACAGGCCTGCAAGAGAGGACAGCCAAAATCGACAAAATAAGATACAGTGAGGCCAAGGGGGTGGGGGGAAGCCCTTATAACTAGAGTGGACAAGACAGCACAATAGGATGAAAGAGTCTAAGAAGCAGGAGAAAAATTAGAGAAAGTCCTGCTCACACTATTAGGAGTCCCTCAAGAAACATCAAGCTAATAGCCACAACATATACACAAAAGACTTGGTACAGAGCCCTGAAGGTTGCCCCATCTTGTTGCTTTAGTCTCTGTACATCCACGTGAGCCCTCCTTAGTTTATTTGGTGGGCCATGTTCTCATAGTGTCCTCTATTCCCTATGAATCCTACAATCTTTGAAGGAGAAAACTAGACAGCAACCCACCCACTAAACCCTCTACTTCCAATGAGTCCTGCCTTTAAAAAGTCCTGGGGCAATGGTGTCTCCGAGCTCATGGATATAACCAAGCAATGTTTGGTTTAACTTGAAGCCTATGCCACAAGAGAGAGCAAGTCCATGTTCTACAATCACTGCTTAGACAAGAATCAGGGATTGGATACCCCAGTGACCTAGGGTAGAACTAAACAGGACTGGAAAAACAAAGCAAATGAAATGATTTCTAATAATTTTAATATTTTTCTCATTGATTAGTGTCTAGTCCAGTTGTTGTCATCAGAGAGGCTTCCTCCAGCATCAGATGGGAGCAGGGTCAGAGAACCACAGACAGGCATTATTCAGACAGTGTCTAAATCAGATGTCTCCTTCAGGTCTCTCCTCTATGAGACTGGGAAACCGTGCTGAAGAGGAGAAGAAAAGATTATAGAAATAACATATTTCTTTACTGTGAACTCTTTGAGCTAATCATTGATCTTCTTTATTCAGGTTTCTATCTGTACCAGTAAGCACATCTGCATTTACTTCAACACTTTCATGACCTAAATAGTATGGGTGATCTTGATTCATATTAAAAAGCTTAAAATAAAAATGAGGCCTCACCTTTTTTATAAAACTATCATCCAAGTCAATAAAAGGTAGTCAGTCCATGGATGACGTAAGTTTAGTTTTTAATTTAACTTAATTTTTGATACTTATTCACTTTACATCTCTCCCACATACCCCCTCCCACAATCCTTCCCCCATTTCCTCATTCTACACTGAGGGGGTACCCACTCTCTGGGTATACTCCTACCATGGCTCTTCAAGTCTCTGTGAGGCCAGATAAGGCAGTCCAGATAGAAGAACATATCCCACATACAGGCAACAGCTTTTGGAATAGCCCCTGTTCAACTAGTTAGGGACTCACATGAAGACCAAACTGAATATCTGTTACATGCATGTGGGGAGGCCTAGGTTCAGCTCATGTATGTTCTTTCATTGGTGATTTAGATTCTGAGAACCCGAAGAGTCCAAGTTAGTTGACTTTGTTGGTCTTCCTGTGGAGTTCCTATTCCCTTGGTGGTCCACAATCATTCTACCTATTATTCTATAAGACATAAAACATATCTTTGATATAAATCTATCATCCTATTCAATTAAAGGTATTCGATCCATGGATGACTTAAGTTTTGTAATTCTTTAATAATTTCAGCATAATTGACATAGCATACATGTTATTGATGCACTCCTTAGAGTGAGATAATGGATATCATGGGAAAAGTTATATATTACATAATATAAATATAATGTATAATATATATTTCTTTTTAAAATTATTTATTCACTTTATATTTCCTCCTTCCTCTCCTCCCAGTCCCTCCCTCTTAACTCCCTCATAAAATCCTCCTGAACTTCTCCTTAGAAAAGTGAAGGCCCCCCAATGGATATCAATCAGCCTTGGCATATCAACTTTCAATAAGTAAGACTGGGCAATTCTCCAATTGAGTCTAGACCAGGTAGTCCAGTTAGGGGAAATAGATTCAAAGACAATGTAGTCAGATAGCACCTGCTCACAAACCTGTTTTCCTTTGATAGTTTTCCTTGACTGTTGTTCATTTTCCTGTTTGGTGTACCTTATTTCTCACGCTATCTTTATTAGGGAATGGTCATTCTATAGAAAAATCCATATATGATATATTAACATTTTTAAAAATGTTAATGAATAAAAGTGGTAAGGATTTAGAAAGGAGTTAGGAGAGGGAGAGCCATAAATAGACTATATTTTGTGAAAGAAAGTCCATTTCAATAAATGAAGAAGTAAAATTTAAAACTAAAGTTATTTGAAAGTGTTTTCCAAAAATGAATAACAGCATATCTAAATAAAGATATTAATAAAAACCAAGCTGGTATATACCAAACCATATGTATGTAAACGTGGATACCAAGCTTGTATATAACAAAATGTAACAAAAATTATCTCTCCTTGAAATCCTGTGTAAATATTTCTAAGATGAGGTTTGCTTCCCAGTGTTTCAGGAACTTCAACAGGACACATCCATAATTATAATTTCTTTTGGTACTTTCCTGACTTATTAAAATAAAACCATATAACCCACATATTTCAATAAAAATAGAATTATGTTAGGTTAAAAAAAAGATGTATACTTATCTATTTTCAAACCTTAGATGACTTTTTGAAATCAAACTGCCAATTAAAAATACACATTGGAACATTATGAAGCAAGTGGTCCATAAAACCTATTCTGATACTTGTATCCCGGTGCCTTGTTACAGCACTATTGTTGGGTGACAGTCTGATTGATTGCTCTATGATATACCTCACAGTGCCCAAAGCAGTGGGTCATATAACCAGAGAAAAGAGAAATTCTGGAATTTGGTTACATCTGTGACCTTGGTTGCTAATGAATACTGTAGGCTCATTAACTACAATTGGAACATTTTAAAATTAATTGCTTTTAGTTTAATGAAGTTTTTTTCTTGGAATAATGTTAAACATCACAATAAACTTGTTAAGTACTGTTTATTACAGACAAACTGCGACCTTGAAAAGGTTTTGTTTTCCCATTTAGTTTTAAACTCAATATCATATATAATACAAATGAATATTATTATTTTCTTTTAAGTTGATATTGATACTTATATATTATGTGTTACTTATATATTATGTGTAGGCTTATATTTTTCAAAACTCACTTTAATCGGGGTTCTCAAATGCATTGAACTTCCTTCTAGGCCACTGTAGGGAAGAAAAGACATGGTAAATAGGACAAGGGGCTATGAATGAATATGTTTAGAAGTAGTTCTTTGGGGTGATTTCAAACTCTGTCAGATTATCTAGAGACCAATTCAGTAGTGTCAGGATACCAAACACAAATCAGCAGAGGTGGCAAAATTCAGCAGAAACAGTCAGGGCTCCACTGAATCAGCACAAGTCAGTGTGACTGAGCAGAACCAGCTGGGACACCAGAAGTTTTCTGTCACGCCTCTTTCAATGAATTAAAGACTCAAGACCAAGGAAGTGTTGCAAAGGTAGCTATGTAAACACCTCTGTCACTATCTGTTGAGTCCTAATTATACTCTCTCCAAACATCATGTGTCCTCTCATTGGTCATATTTAGCAAAACATCACATGAGTCTGCTTCAGAAAAGCATCATGTGAATCTGCATCTTATGCCACAGCCATAAATTTCTACTTCCCTTGTGAGTCATGCTTTTATTTCCAGTTATTTTCTATCATATGTCATTCACTCATATATATATATATATATATATATATATATATATATATGTGTGTGTGTGTGTGTGTGTGTGTGTGTGTGTGTATGTATAAAATTCCCTTCTGAAATTTCTTTTGTTAAGATTTATGGTTTTATTTTAGTTTATTTGGCCATATGATTCCCATATTGCTTGGGGTATCAAACAACTGCCTTAATGCTATTGCATCCAGAGAGGACTGTATTTTAATTTATATACTTGTAGTAATAAGAATAAACTATGAAGCTGTATAGTGGTGGTGCATAATCCCAACTCTTAGGAGGCAGAGGCATGCCAATTTCTGAGTTCAAGGCCAGTCTGGACTACAGAGTAAGTTCCAGGATAAGCAGACCTACACAGAGAAACTCTGTCTTGGGAAACAAAAAAGAAAAATTATGGTCAGGATGTAATAGATAACAGAAGGATAGATAGATAGATAGATAGATAGATAGATAGATGAGAAACATAACATTTTATAATTTTAAAGTCTATCTGTATTAAGCTTTTATGTGAAAAAAGTATGAATTCATGTCAATATGACAAAGGGTCAATCAAAGCTTGAAATGATTTATTTGTTTTTTATTAGATATATTGTATATTTACATTTCATTTCCCTTGTATTGGTTCCCCGCCCCCCCCCAAAGATCCCACATGCCCTTTTCCCTCTCCCTGCTCCTTCATCAAACTCTTCCCACTTCCCTGTTCTGGTATTCCCCTATACTGATGCTTTGATCCTTTCCAGCACCAGTGTCCACTCCTTTCTTCTTGTCTGACATCATTTGGTATGTGAATTGTTTCTTTGGTATCCCAAGGTTCTAGGCTAATATCCACTTATCAGTGAGGGCATACCATGGGTATTCTTTTGAGACTGGGTTACATCACTTAGTATGATGTTCTCCAGCTCCATCCATTTCTCTAAGAATTTCATGAATTCATTGTTTCTAATGGCTGAATATTATTCTATTGTGTATATATACCACATTTTTTTGTATCCATTCCTCTGTTGAGGGACATCTGGGTTCTTTCCAGCTTCTGGCTAATATAAATAAGGCTGCTATGAACATAGTGGAGCATGTATCCTTATAGCATGCTGGTGAATCTTCTGGGTATATTCCCAGGAGTGGTATGGCTGTGTCCTCCGGAAGTATCATGTCCAGTTTTCTGAGGAACCGCCAGACTGATTTCCAGAATGGTTGTACCAGCTTGCAGTCCCACCAGCAGTGGAGGAGTGTTCCTCTTTCTCCACATCCTTGCCAACACCTGATGTCTTCTGAGTTTTTAATCTTAGCCATTCTGACTGGTGTGAGGTGAAATCTCAGGGTTGTTTTGATTTGCATTTCTCTAATGACTAATGATGTTGAACATTTTTTAAGGTGTTTCTCAGCCATCTAAATTTCTTCAGGGACTAGACAAGGCTGCCCCCTCTCACCATATCTCTTCAATATAGTATACATTGGATATTAGACTTCTGTCAGATGTAGGGTTGGTGAAGATCTTTTCCCAATTTGTTGGTTGCCAATTTGTCTTTTTGAGAGTTTCTTTTGCTTACAGAAACTCTGTAATTTTATGAGGTCCCATTTGTCTATTCTTGATCTTAGAGCATAAGCAATTGGTGTTCTGTTCAGGAACTTTCCCCCTGAGGCAATGTCCTCAAGGGTCTTCCCCAGTTTCTTTTCTATTAATTTAGTGTATCTGCTTTTATGTGGAGGTCCTTGATCCATTTGGAGTTGAGCTTAATACAAAGAGATAAGAGTGGATCAATTCTCATTCTTCTGCATGTTGAACTCCAGTTGAGCCAGCACCATTTGTTGAAAAGGCTATTTTTTTCCACTGTATGTTTTCAGCTCCTTTGTCGAAGATTAATTGGCCATAAATGTGTGGCTTTACTTCTGGGTCTTCAATTCTATTCCATTGATCCACCTCCCTGTCACTGTACCATTACCATGCAGTTTTTAACACCACTGCTCTGTAGTATTGCTTGAGGTCCAGGATATTGATTCCTCCAGAAGTTCTTTTACTGTTGATGATAGTTTTAGCTATTCTGGGTTTTTTGTTATTCAAGATGAATTTGGGAATTGCTCTTTCTAACTCTATGAAGAACTGAGTTGGGATTTTGATGGGGATTGCATTGAATCTGTGTATTGCTTTTGGCAAGATTGTCATTTTAACTATATTAATCCTGCCAACCCACAAGCGTGGAATATTTTTTCATTTTCTGAGGTCTTCTTCCATTTCCTTCTTCAGAGCCCTGAAGTTTTTGTCATATAAATCTTTCACTTGTTTGGTTAGAGTCACACCAAGATATTTATATTGTTTGTGGCTATTGTGAAGGGTGTCATTTCCCTAATTTCTTTCTCAGCCTGCTTATCCTTTGAGTATAGAAAGGCTACTGATTTGCTTGAGTTGATTTTATAACCAGCCATTTTGCTGAAGTTATCAGTTGTAGGAGTTCACTGGTGGAGTTTTTTGGGTCACTTAAGTATACTATCATATCATCTGCAAATAGTGATAGTTTGACTTCTTCTGTTGCTACTATGTTTCCAATCCAGTTCCCAGGTAAAAGAAAGCTCAACTCAGCGGTTAACAAAACAAGCTACAAACCTAGACTGGGCAGGCCTCCCACTCCACTACTCTGTTTCAATCTATATTAATCCCATACAACTTGCAGAAACTCCAGGCCCCGAGCTTCTCTCCCTGCCACCTCTCTGTTTCTCTTTTTCTGTTTCTCACCATTTCTTCTCTGTTTCTTCTCCATTCTTCTCTCACCATTGCTCCTCCTCCTCCTGTTTTATACCCTGTAGCTCCTCCCCTAGACTCTCTGCTACTCCCACTTTCCTCCTGCCCAATCATTGGCTCAAGCCTTTATTTGAAAAGTTAAGGTGGGGAGGTGGTTCACAAGGCAACTCCTCATCTGCAGCCCCTCTGAGGAGTGGAATTAACATCAAAGTATGAGCCCAGGGCTCTCCACAACATTCTTCCTTTCCAGTTTGTATCCCTTTGATTTCCTTATGTTGTTGAATTACACTAGCTAGTAACTCAAGTACTATATTGAAGCGATATGGTAAGAGGGGGCAGCCTTGTCTAGTCCCTGATTTTAGTGGGATTGCTTCCAGTTTCTCTCTGTTTACTTTGATGTTGGCTACTGGACTGCTTTAGATTGCTTTTATTATGTGTAGGTAAGAGCACTGAATTCCTGTTCTTTCCAAGACTTTTAACATGAAAGGATGCTGAATTTTGTCAAATCCTTTTCCAGCATCCAATGAGATGACCATGTCTTTTTTTTTCTTTGAGTTTGTTTATGTAGTAGATTACGTTGATGGATTTCTGTATATTGAACCATCCCTGCATCCCAGGGATGAAGCCAACTTGATCATGGTGAATGATCATTTTGATGTGTTCTTGGATTCAGTTGGCAAGAATTTTACTGAGTATTTTTTGCATCAATGTTCATAAGGGAGATTGGTCTGAAGTTTTCTTTCTTAGTTGGATCTTTGTGTGGTTTTGATATTAGGGTAATTGTGGCTTCATAGAATGACATGGGTAGTGTTCTTTCTGTTTCTATTTTGTGGAATAGTTTGAAGAGTATTGGTATTAGGTCTTTGAAGGTCTGATAGAATTCTGCACTAAAAACATCTGGTCCTGTGGTTTTTGTTTGTTTGTTTGTTTGTTTGTTTTTTGGTTTTTGTTGTTGCTGTTGTTGTTGTAAGACTTTCTATGACCCCTCCTATTTCTTTGGGGGTTATGGGACTGTTTAGGTGATCTATTTGATCCTGATTTAATTTTGGTATTTGGTGTCTGTCTAGGAAATTGTCCATTTCCTCCAGATTCTCCAGTTGTGTTGAGTATTGGCTTTTGTAGTAGGATCTGATGATTTTTTGAATTTCCTCAGTTTCTGTTGTTATATCTCCCTTTTCATTTCTAATATTGTTAATTTGAATACTGTCTCTGTGCCTTTTGGTAAGTCTGGCTAGGGGTTTATCTATCTTGTTGATTTTCTCAAAGAACCAACTCCTGGTTTTGTTGATTCTTTGTATGGTTCTCTTTGTTTCAACTTGATTAATTTCAGCCCTGAGTTTGATGATTTCCGGTCTTCTACTCCTTCTGGGTAAAATAGCTTTTTTTTTGTTCTAGAGCTTTCAGGTGTACCATTATGTTGCTAGTATATGCTCCCTCCTATTTCTTTTTGGAGACACTCAGGGCTATGAGCTTTCCTCTTAGCACTGCTTTCATTGTGTCCCATAGATTTGGGTATGTTGTGCCTTCATTTTCATTAAATTCTAAAAAGTCTTTGATTTCTTTCTTTATTTCTTCCTTGAATAATATTGAGTAGAATATTGTTCAGCCTCCATGTGTATGAGGATTTTCTGTTGTTTTTGTTGCTATTGAAGAATAGTCTTACTCCATCGTGATCTGGTGGGAGGCATGGAATTAGTTCGATCTTTTTATATTTGTTGAGGTCTGTCTTGTGACCAATTTTATGGTCGATTTTGGAGAAGGTACCATGAGGTGCTGAGAAAAAAGTATAGTCTTTTGCTTTAGGATGAAATGTTCTATATATATAAATATCTGTTAAATCTAATTGGTCCAAAGTTTCAATGAGTTTCCTGGTGTCCCTGTTTAGTTTCTGTTTTCCTGATCAGTCCATTGAGGATAGTGCAGTGATGAGGTCCCCCACATCATTGTGTTAGGTGCTATGTTTATTTTGAGCTTTAGTAAAGTTTCTTTTATGAATGAGGGTGCCCTTGCACTTGGAGCATAGATGTTTAGAATTGTGAGTTCTTCTTGGTGGATTCTTCCTTTGACTAGCTTCTGTGTCTCTTTTGATGACTTTGGGTTGAAAGTCAATTTTATCTGATATTAGAATGGCTATTCCAGCTCGCTTCCTGTGACCATTTGCTTGCAAAATTGTCTTCCATCCTTTTACTCTAAGGTAGAGTTTGTCTTTGATTCTGAGGTGTGTTTCCTGTATGCAGCAAAATGTAGGGTCCTGTTTCTGTATCCAGTCTGTTAGTCTATGTCTTTTTATTGGGGAATTGATTCCATTGATGTTGAGAGATATTAAGGATAGTGATTATTTCTTCCTGTCATTTTTGATGTTATTTTTGTTTTTGAGTGGTTATCTTCTTTTGAGTTTGATGGAAGAAGGTTAATATCTTGCTTTTTCTTGGGTGCAGTTTCCCTCCTTGTATTGGAGTTTTCCTCCTATTATCCTTTGTAGAGCTGGGTTAGTGGAAAGATATTGTGTAAATTTGGTCCTGTCATGGAATATTTTGATTTCTCCATCTATGTTGATTGAGAGTTTTGCTGGGTATAGTAGTCTTGGTTGACATTTGTGTTCTCTTAGGGTCTGCATGAGATCCGCCCAGAATCTTCTAGCTTTCATGGATTCTGGAGAGAAGTCTGGTGTGATTCTGATAGGTCTTCCTTTATATGTTACTTGGCCTTTTTCTCTTACTGACTTTAATATTCTTTCTTTGTTTAGTACATTTGGGGTTTTGATTATTATGTGACACGAGGTATTTCTGTTCTGGTCCAGTCTGTTTGGAGTTCTATAAGCTTCTTGTATATTAATGGGCATCTCTCTCTTTAAGTTACAGAAATTTTCTTCCATAATTTTGTTGAAGATATTTGCTGGCCCTTTAAATTGTAGATCTTCACTCTCATCTATCCCTATTTTCCTTAGTTTTGGTCTTCCCATTGTGTCCTGGATTTCCTGGAAGTTTTGGGTTATAAGCCTTTTGCATTTTGCATTTTCTTTGACTGTGGACTCAATGGTTACTATATTATCTTCAGCATCTGAGATTCTTACCTCTATCTCTTGTATTCTGTTGTTGATTTTTGCATTTACGACCACTGATTTCTTCCCAAGGTTTTCTATCTCCAATGTTGTCTCCTTTTGTGATTTCTTAGTTGTTTCTACCTCTGTGTTCAGATCTTGGATGGTTTTGCTCAGTTCCTTCATTTGTTTGTTTGTGTTTTCTTGCAATTCTTTAAGAGATTTTTGTGTTTCCTCTTTCATGACTTCTGCCTGTTGATTCAAGTTCTCCTGCATTTCTTTAACTGATTTTCTCATTTCCTCTTTATTGGCTTCTGTCTGTTGGTCCATATTCTCCTGGAATTCTTTAAGTGATTTTTGCTTTTGCATTGTAAGGACTTCTACCCTATTGATGTTCCCCTGCATTTCTTTAAGAGATTTGTTTATGTCTTTTTTTGTGTTCCTCTAGCAGCATCATGACCAGTGCTTTTAAATCTAACTCTTGTTTTTCTGGTGTGTTGGGGTATCCAGGACTTGCTGTGGTTGGTGAATTGGGTGCAGATGCTGCCATATTGCCTTGATTTCTGTTAGTAACATTCCTACGTTTGCCTTTTGCCATCTGTTTATCTCTGGAGTTAGTTGGTCTTTTTCTTAGTGGTTGGTGTTTGAAGCTCCTGTGAGCCTGGTGTTTGGTGTTGCTGTCTTAGAGGGTGTCCTAGCTCCCGAGGTGGAGACCGGGAGGTTTCAGTTACTGGGCTCTGAATTACCTCCTCAGCTCTGCTAGCCTGGATCCAAGTCTTCCCCAGGCTTGCTGCTGGACCTGCAATTGGCCCCCCACAGTTTCCTCCCGGCCTGCCTAATTGGCAGCTCTTATGAATCAGATCTTTTTTAGTTCTTTTACTCCACAGATCTGGGCTTGTCTGTTAGATCTTTATGGTGCCCTGGGCTCCTCTGTTGGTTCTCTATGGTAACCTGTTCAGTGACCTGAGGGAAGATGGCGGCCTGGCTGCAAGCCTGCGAGCAGGTCCTCAGTGATCAGAGACAGTCTCTGAGCTGTAGGTGCACAGAACTCCTGCCGACCTCCTTTGGCTCTGGGCGCCAGCAAAAGCCTGCCGGGTAGCCATTGCTAGGCTAAGTCTCTGTCCATGCACCTGAACCCAGCTGCCTGCAGGCAGTCTGCAGTGACCTGAAGGCGAAATGATTTATTCAAGAAAATAAATAAATTTTTAACTTACTTCTGAAGTGTTTTCTGAGTCCTATGGTTTTTTTTCAATTTATAATTGTCTGATAAATCTCCACATTACTCTCCATAATGACCCTACTAATTTGTATACTCACCAGTGAGTGGTGTATAGGGTTCCTCTTTCTGACATCCTTCCCAAAGTTTGTTGTTAGATTTCTTCATAGTAGCTTGTCCTAGCTGGATGCCTCACTGCCATCTTCACACAGGGTAGAATTATCTAAATTTAAGATTAAAAAAAAATCTGTCAGATTGCTTTTAGACAAGTCTCTAGGCAATTTTCTTGACTAAATGATTTCAGAGGGAGGACTCAATTATTGTGAGTGTTGATCTATCTTGGCAGGTGGCCCTATAGTGTAGAGAGCCTTATTGGGGTGCCATGCCACCTGGCAGGAACTTGACATTGACTAAGTTCCTCTTCCAGGCTTTGAGCAGGAACTCCTGTGTTAGCCATAATCCCCTCCACCTAGGGTGAAGTGCTCAGACAAAGGAGAAGCCCATTGTTCTTCAAGGACCTACAGTTTCCTGAAAAACACTAGGCACCTACAGAGCAACCAAACCGGTTTTGTGCCAGAGTTTCCAGCCTTTCTGGGGAGGGTTTCACTCTGCCTATGTATTTGGAGTCCTCCATTCAACCTTGAGACCTTGAGCAGCAGGTGTTGTCTTGGTCTGGATATCTTTTTGCCACCTTCCCATACATCCACAGCTTCCCTTCCAGGTAACCCATTCTATGTAGCTGAGGGCAGTTGCACTGTAGTATATGAGAAAACATCTGAAAGGCAAGCTAGTAAGTAGAGTGTCCATGGCTCCATTTCATGCCTATAGATTCCTGCCTCTATATCTCTGACATGAGTTCTTGCCCTAGCTTAAAAGTGTAAGTTTTGCAGGATTTTATTCTTTGTAAATTTGGAATACATTCTAATGGCAATATTAGATGAGAAAGAAGGAAGAGTATGCAAAAGGACAATGAGATATGAAGGGGGAAAACATCTGGAGAAGGACCTACAAGAGGAGACATTCTGGTAGCAAAGACATAGGGAAAAATAGGGAAAGAAAACCATATAATAAACCACATGTGATAATGGTATGTGATATATGATGATGTTTAAAAAATGAAATATTTAGAAGTATTCCATGTTGTCCTGGTAAGAAGTTGCATATAGTCTTTATTTTCTTTAAAACACATTGGAAACATTTTAATTGTTACATGGATGTTAGGTCAAGGGTCAGACATAAATGCAAACAATGGATAGCTTTCCAAAGGGACAAAAAGAACTGTAGATAATCTGGCTCTGGTGTTATAGCACTTTAATTCTGTTCATCATCAAAGTCAGTAATTTGGTCTTTAGATTCCTCAACACAGGTACAGACTTCTTTTATTACTTTATTTATGAATGTGAGGACTTTTCAGTTACCAAAATGTCTAACTCAAATCCTAAGTAGAGTGGTTCTAGTACCACTGCCTGTGTGGCTTAGGAATCATGTTGGAACATTTTATTTCCTCTTTCACTTGCAGACTCACTTTTGTCTATAGTTTTATATGAACTCTGAATTCTTTTTTTTTTTATTTTATTTTTCACTCCAGATTTTATTCCCCTCCTGGTTCACTTTTGACTTTTCCACATCCCATACTTCCTTCCAAACAATTTACAAAAAATTTAAATTTTTTGATATAATTCCATCCAGATTCAGTAATGTGTAATATTTGTGCTAGAAACTATAGTGACTGATATAATAAAAATATTAATTTAAAAATTGGTATTTCATTAAAAATTATTTATAAATAAAATAGATCTTACAGTTTTGTGTTAAAATTAACCATCAAATTAAATACAAGTTTTTTCAGGTATATTTACTACATCTAAATCATACACCTAATGTGTGCTAGATTATAGGTAAATCAAGACAAAGCCTCTTGACTTCTCTTAGCTACTTACACAACAGTTACGTTTCAGACTAAAGCCTTTGTATCTGCTTTCCCAATGCCAGAAAGAATATTGCCATTCATCTTCACAATGGTCTTTCTTTTGTTTATTCTAAATTAACTAAACTGTGAATTTTAACTATATTAATAAGAAAGTTCTCTCCTCAATCATTGTCAGTGATGATATATTTGTCTTTGTATTAACATTCATCATATCATAAAGTAATTCATTCAGTAGTTCATAAGCTCTGCTTCTCCTTACTTCTACTAAGATACTTAGAAATAATCTCAGAAAATTTGCCTATTTTGTGTTTTGTTCACAGTTCATTTCCTATACTAAAGTAATATTAATAAATGATAATTTGATATCAGTCCTTGGTGGGGAGAGAAGAGTCTAGAAGATTGAGAAAGAAGAAATGATATTTGGGGAGATAAAAAGAAGATATGAGAGGGAGGGGTGCAAATGGGGGAAGAATGAGTAGGGGAAAAACAAGAGAATGACAAAATACACTAATTTTTTTTTCCTTTATCTTAGGGTGTTAATTCATCAAGTGCTTACAAACTTGCTATAGTAGTTTTCCTGAGATGAATTCATCACATGTCTAAGAAAGTCATCCCACAAAATATCTGCAGATAATTCTAGCATTCAGTTTTTTAAATGCTGAAGAAACTTAAGTCCCAGAATTTCCAAACAGACATTTCATCCAAGATTTTTACTCCATTTATATTATTCAGAGAGTTGGCTTCATTTTTTAGCTCTATCCTTTCTTAGTAAGGTTTAGACCTGATTGTGAATGTTTCAGATAGAACCCTCCTACAAGAGATTTTGATTTAGTGTATGTTAAAGGCCTGGGCATTTTAGCACCTTCATACATGGTTCTAAGAATTTATTTGTATATATGGATTTTCCACGTCAAGCATCTTGCAAATATTAACAAAGAATAATTTTCTTCCTTGCAGCCATAAGCTATCTAGACACACAGTTCAACTAGATGCACAAGTCTCCATAATATAACAATAAGAAAGTACTGCTTGAATGAATTACAAAAGTATTATTCAACTATTTTATAATTGATTTACAGATGATTTAGGATATTATGGAAGCAATATGAATTGAGTAAAATCCAGACTTCAACATTTGCTTTCTGATCTTATCCTGGGGATAGAAACATGTGAAAAACTACTTCCCAATAATTCTGGAGAGCAAAAGCATGCACCAAATGCCAATCAGTCACACAAAAGAAGAGTAAACAATCAATAGTGGACAGTTTATATGTTGATAAACTGTGGTTCTCTGTAGGTTAAATGTACTAAATTCAGTTTAGAATTAGTAAAGCCCCAAGAGCAGTAAAACATGTATTCCAAAATGCTTCTGCATTGATACCTAAAACACAAGATAATTAAGAACAATTACCACAGGATGGCTTCTATACTTCTATCTAAACATTAAGTGGGGGAAAAAACTAAGAGAAAGTATTCTTAGGGAATAAAACAGGATCCAGAAAAGGAGAGAAAATTACGGGAGATATTAGAGAGAAGATGGGAGCTAATGAACACTTCTATGTGACAGTCAAACATATTTCTTACTTTGCCTTCCCATGAACTCACAGTTACAAAATTGTGTTTTAAAAGACACTGAACTAATTTCTTCTTTGATAATAAAACCCTGCTGCGTTCCCTGTTAATTTACTTGATTCTTTCATAATGAAGGCTAAGAGGCCTTGTCGTTTAAATTTATTTCCTTCTACAGATCCTGCCATTTGAGAAAAGTACTTAAAACTTAAGAAAATCTCACTTGATCATTCACTTATTCAGTTTACCCCAAAGGAACAATCTCTTATGCTCATGTTTATCTAAAAATAATTGATCTTAGTCTCCTGAGTCATATAATGAAAATTTGCCTCAATATATGCATATTTTCACTCTCAAAAATGTCTAAGAGGGATGTTCAATTATGTGAATTCACTGAAAATTCTTTCACAGCCAAGGTGGTCTGTTCTGATTTACTTATAATTCAACATTTTATTGTTGCTATAGTACAAACAGAAAAATCTGTAACTGCATTGTATTAAACTTTAATAAACTTAAAATTATGTGTGAACATACAAATGCATAAATAGGTTAATTCAATTGAACATTGTCAGAATTATATAGAAGAATCCAGGACATAGTTGGGCTGTAATTTGTATGAGATCTGCTCACACTACAATGAGCACTACCTTACTTAATCTGAAGAATACACATTCTTCATATCAACTAATGTCCCCATAAGCTGAGAATATGTAGTGAAATGTCTATGTTCTCTATGACCCATTCAAATGGTAACATATAAGAAGCCAAAACTATTACTATCTATTCATTTTTCATTTTAAATACATTTAATATATTGTAATACTGACTTACATATTAAAACACTACCATGTTTTCATTTGACTTTAAAAACCATTCCACTAAATTAAACATCACTCAGTAATAGTCAAATGGAAATATAACACTGATTTTGCTGAAGTAGGGTGTCTAGAAGCCACTGCTTTTGAAGATCATACAAGGATTAGAGTATTTTCATATACCAAGCAAATATGATGTAAAGAATTTTCATATATAACCCAAATTATTTGTCATAGTATAACATTAAAAAAGTAGAAAGTGTAGGAAGGAAATATATAGGGCATTTTTGTCTGGATTAAGATGTTTGGCTAGTACCTGATCTAAAGAAAAAGAGTGGCAAATCTAATTACTTGATATAGCAGGTACTAGAAATGTTAGGTACCTCAAATGAATCTCATCAGTCATGTTAGGTGAATTCTTTTAAACAAGTAAGGCTCATTAATTAAGATGTCATTGAATATAAATGAACAAGATATATTAAAGGCACTGAGGCAGTGAAGAAGTGATACAAAATAATCCAAACTAGGAAAAGTAAAAGATCTGTATGTGTGTGTGTGTGTGCATGTCTAAATTTTGAATAATGTCAATAATTTCTATAAATAGGGATTAAGTTTGTTATGATATAATGGCAAGTTCATGAAAATCTTTAATGAAAGCCTTCTTAATCTTTTAATGATTAACCAATTATGATAACTGGCTGATCATGTTTTGAGTTGAATTGAAAATTATGTTCAATATTATGTGGAAGTAAAGTCATTGGACAAGTTACTAAACTTCTAATTTTTAAGAAAGACGTATAAGAGAATATTTATTTGTAAATTATCACATAAATAATTAGAAAATATTTTAATGGTAAATAAGAAAGTATTTTAGGTCATTGTTATTTTCAAGTAAAAAGAAAATTAGTATTTAATATCTGTGATAGTTTAACATGCTGGTTTCAACTTCAGTGGACCACATTTTTAGTGATAAGAATAAGAATGTGAAGTTGAAAAGGAACTAATTTGGGAAAAGAAAATAATTCAATTAGGATTAGAAATATTCTAGGGTAGAATTATCTGAGATGTTAATGCAGAATTTACACCAACAAAACTGGAGTCTAGTATAGAGCTAAGCTTAATGGAACACAGTAATCATCAGTATTAGCATGACCCCGTATCTGACATGTAATTTAAGCCCAGATCTCAGGCTGAGCTCTGGTGTTTACCAGAATAACTCAAGCATTTTAAACAGAAAGTAATTGCCTTATCATTTCTTTCTAGTGCTCAGCATTTTAATATTTTCTGTGGTCACCAGACAAACCCAGGAAGCAAATTTTAATTGACTACTACTATATATTCACAGTACAGTTTAATAGAAATTACCATGAAATGGAAGACAGAAGTCAAACTACAATTTTGGTTCAATATTCAAGTACCTATAGTTAAACATGAGTTATTTTTTAAATGAAATATTTTAAAAGTGGATGCCATGGATTCAAAGCAGAAAAACTCATCAACTTTTCTAAAAGCTCTGGTGCAAGTCCCCAGAAAAGCAAAACTTGAAAATGAATACCTGAAATTCAAAATATTTTTAAAAAATATTAAAAATTTTTGATTAAATGCGGTGGGGAAATATATAAAGAGAATCAAGTGTGAGAAACTTAATATAAGTCAAAAGAAAGAATAAAGAACACTAGAAAGTACTAAGGTGTATGGTCAGGAGTGCAGTGAACACAGGAATGACTGAGCAACTGGTACAGGGTCTGAGTCCAGGCTCCACCTGCACCCAGGAGATGGGCTGTTCCACAGCCATCTGTGCACCTATGTTGTCAGAGGAGAACTGGTCTTTAGGAAGTGCTTTGACTCACAAATTTAGGGGTAACATCACCATTTTCTCTCTGGCAACTCTGCAGGCAGGTAAGGCCAGGAACACAGGGAACACAGGAATGGCAGAGCAGCTGGGACAGGGTCCTTTTCAGGCTCCATCTGCATCCAGAAGCCAGGCTAAGCCACAGCACTCTGTGGCAGGGGAGAGTTGGTCACCCAGGGGTGTTAAGACAGGCTTGCAGGCCCACAGGTGGGACAAGAGACAGCCAGAGACAAATGGACCACCTAACACCAGAGATAACCAGATGGTAAAAGGCAAATACAGGAATGTTACCAACAAAAATCAGGGCAACCTGGCATATTTTGAACCCAGTTCTCTCACACCAGCAAGTCCTGGATACCCCAATACACCAGAAAAACAAGATTTGGATTTAAAATTAGAGCTTATGATGCTGATAGAGGACTTTGAGAAGGCCATAAATAACTTCCTTAAAGAAATACAGGAGAACAGGAAGAAGCCCTTAAAGTATTACAGGAAGGCAGAACCAAATAGGTAAAGGAATTGAACAAAATCATCCAAGATCTAAAAGTGCATGTAGAGACAATAAAGAAATCATAAAGAGAACCAACTCTCTAGATAGAAAACCTAGGAAAGAAGTCTTGAGTCATACAAGCATCAACAGCAGAATATAAGAGAAAGAAGAAAGAATCTCAAATGCAGAAGGTACCAGAGAAAGCATTGACACAACAGTCAAAGAAAAGCAAAATGCAAAAAGCTCCTAACCCAAAACATCCAGGAAATCTAGGACACAATGAGAAGACCAAACCTAAGGATTAAAGGTATAGGAGAGAGTGAAGATTTCCAGCTTAAAGGGCCAGTAAATGTCTTCGACAAAATTATAGAAGAAAACTTTCCTAATCTAAAGAAAGAGATGCCCATGAACATACAAGAAGCCTATAGAACTCCAAATAGATTAGACCAGAAAAGAAATTCCTCCTGTCACATAATAATTAAAACAGGAAATACCTAAAAAAGAAAGAATATTAAAAGGAGTAAGGAAAGAAGATCAAGTAACATATAAAGACAGACCTGGCAGAATTACACCAGACTTCTCAACAGAGACTATGAAAGCCAGAATATCTTGGGAAGATGTCATGCAGATCTTAAGGGAATACAAATGTCAACACAGGCTACGATACCCAGCAAAACTCTCAATTACCATAGATGGAGGAACCATGGTATTCTATGGAAAACAACAACAACAACAACAACAACAACAAAAAAACCAAATGTACACAATATTTTTCAAAAATCCATCCCTTCAAAGGCTAATAAATGGAAAACAGCAACAAAAGGAGGGAAACTACACACTAAAAAAAAAAAAAATCAAGAAATCAATCTTCCTTTAACAAAACAAAAAGAAGAGAACCACACAAACATAACTCCTCCTCTAATAACAAAAATAAAAGGAAGCAGCAATCACTTCTCCTTAATACCTCTTAATATCAATGGATTCAATTCTCCATTAAAAAGACATAGACTAACAGACTGGATACATAAACAGGACTCAAATTTTGCAGCATAGAGGAAATTCACCTCAGGCACAAAGACAGACACTACCTCAGAGTAAATGGCTGGAAAACAATTTTGCAAGCAAATGGTCCCAAGAAACAAGCTGGAATAGCCATTCTAATATCGTGCAAAATCAAATTTCAACCTAAAGTAGTCGAAAAAATAAGGAAGGACACCTCGTACTCATCAATAGAAAAATCTACCAAGATGAACTCTCAATTCTCAACATATATGCTCCAAATATAAGGGCACCACATTCATAAAAGAAACTTTACTAAAGCTCAAAGCACACATTGCACCTCACACAATTATAGTAGGAGACTTCAACACTCTACTCTCATCAATCGACAGATCAGGAAAACACAAACTAAACAGAGAAATAGTGAAACTAAGAGAAGTTATGAACCAAATGGATTTGACAGATTTCTATAGAACATTGCATCCTAAAACAAAAGAATATACCTTTATCTCAGCACCTCACGGTACCTTCTCTAAAACTGACCATATACTTCTTCACAAAACAGACCTCTGCAGACATAAGAAAATTGAAATAATTCCATGTACCTTATCAGATCACGACAGACTATGACTGATTTTCAATAACAACAAAAACAGCAAAAAGCCCACATACACATGGAAACTGAACAACATTCTACTCAACAATAATGTGGTCAAGGAAGAAGTAAAGAAAGAAATTAAAGATTTTAATTTTAGATTTTAGATTTTAATGAAAATGAGGGCATAACATACCCAAACTTATGGGACCCAATGAAAGCAGTGCTAAAAGGAAAACACATGGCTCTGAGGGCCTCCAAAAAGAAACTGGAAAGAGCATACACTCACAGCTTGACAGCACATCTGAAGACTCTAGAACAAAAAGAAGCAAATACACCCAAGAGAAGTAGAAGGCAGGAAATAAACTCAGGGTTGAAATCAACCAAGTAGAAACAAGAAGAACTATACAAAGAATCAACAAAACCAGGTGCTAGATCTTTGAAAACACCAGCAAGATAGATAAAACCTTAGACAAACTAACCAGAGGGCACAGAGAAAGTATGCAAATCACCAAAATCAGAAATGAAAAGGGAGACATAACAACTGATAATGAGGAAACCCCCAAAAAATCATCAGATCCTACTACAAAAGCCAAGACACAACAAAACAGAAAAATCTAGATGAAATGGAAAATTTTCTAGACAGATACCAGGTAACAAAGTTAAATAAGGATCAGATAAATGATCTAAATAATCCCATACCTTCTAAAGAAATAGAAGAACTCATTAATAGTCTCCCAACCAGAAAATGCCCAGAACCAAATAGGTTTAATGCACAGTTCTATCAGACTTTCAAAGAAGACCTAATATCAATACTCTTCAAAATATTCCAGAAAATTGAAACAGAAGGAACACTACCCAAATCGTTCTATGAAGCCACAATTTTTCTGATACCTTGCCACGGACCGACTCAGTCGGAACACACACACCCGTGGGGAAATCAGGGTCTTTGGTATGCAGGAAGGTACAGGTCCGGCGAATGACAGACAGACACACACAAGATCTGAATGCGTCTGAATGCACTTTACTGTTCTGAGGCAGGAATTTTTATACACACAAGTTGGTATTACATTACTGAAGAAAAAATGTATCCAGGGAAATGTTTACAAAGAATGGTTACCATGAGTATCTGGCACAAGGAAATACAAAATCAATCAGGTATGAACGTTAGAGAATACACACAAAGTCATCGCGTCCCTCTGTAGTTAATGATAAACTAGTAGTTCAAGAGTTCTTGGAAACACTATGTTTGCTATCTTCTTGTGAGACTCCCTCAGGCCTACTTAGAAACTTTACTTAACTGATGGTTTCCATGTCAGAGTGCCAAAGCCAGCTAACTATACAAATAATATAAATTGTTGGGAGGTTAGTTCTTTAATGTATCTAGGTAACAACTGTACAGCTGATCAAAAACAAAGCAATGGATCTCTAGAAGATAAATCATGGCCAGTGCTGTAGCTCAAAGAATAAACTCTCAGTGAACCATCACGCCTGGATGCTCGCACCTCCGGCTAGCAGGGACATCTCGTAAGTAAAGGAACAAGTCAGAAACAAGGGTCACACAGACAAAGCTTGCCATGAGAAATTCAGCTCAGCCCTATCCCCGGCCAAGGAGGCTCACAGCGACATTCACCTTGAACAGCCCTGCCAAACAAGGCTTTTCCCAGTAAATATCACACAGCTTCCACCGGGATTACAGCTTGGCTGCGTGAAATTACGGTGTCCAAGAGATGCGTGTGATAATACCTAAACCACACAAAGTCCCAACAAAGAAAGAGAACTTTAGACTAATTTCCCTTATGAATATCGACGTAAAAATACTCAATAAAATTTTCACCAACCAAATTCAAGAACGCATCAAAACAGTCATCCACCATGATCAAGTAGGATTCATCCCAGGGATGCAGGGATGGCTCAATATATGGAAACCCATCAACGAAATCCACGATATGAACTAACTCAAAGAAAATATCCACAGGATCATTTCATTAGATGCTGAGAAAGCATTTGACAAAATCCAACACCCCTTCATAATAAAAGTCTTAGAAAGATCAGGAATTCAAGGCCCATACCTAATCATAGTAAAAGCAATATACAGCAAACCAGTAGCCAACATCAAACCAAATGGAGAGAAACTTGGAGCAATCCCACTGAAATCAGGGACTACACAAAGCTGTCCACTCTCTCCCTACCTGTTCAATGTAGTATTCAAAGTCCTAGTCAGAGAAATTAGACAACAAAAGGAGGTCAAAGGGATTCAAATTGGAAAGGAAGAAGTCAAAGTATCACTATTTGTAGATGATAAACTTATCTTATACTTAGAAACTAGGGCACCGACACCCTTCACAATAGTCACAGATAATATAAAATACCATTGGTATGACTCTAACTAAGCAAGTGAAAGATCTGCCTAACAAGAACTTCAAGTCTCTGCAGAAGGAAATTGAAGAAGATCTCAGAAGATGGAAAGATCTCCCATGCTCATAAATTGGCAGTGTTAATATAATACAAATGGCCATCTTGCCTAAAGCAAAATGGGTTTGAAAGCTATTCTCAACAATAAAAGAACCAGTGGTGAAATCACCATCCCTGACTTCAAGCTATACTACAGAACAATAGTCATAGAACAACATAGTATACTTAAGTGACCCCAAAAATTCCACCAGAGAACCCCTAAACATGATAAGTAACTTCAGCAAAGTGGTTGGATATAAAATTAATTCAAACACATCAGTTGCCTTCCTGTACTCAAAGGATAAAGATGCTGAAAAAGAAATTAGGGAAACAACACCCTTAACAATAGTCACAAATAATATAAAATAACTTTGATGTGACTCTATCTGCCTAACAAGAACTTCACGTACCTGCAGAAGGAAATTGAAGAAGATCTCAGAAGATGGAAAGATCTTCCATGCTCATGAATTGGCAGTGTTAATATATTACAAATGGCCATCTTGCCTAAAGCAATCTACAGATTAAATGCAATCCCCATCAAAATTACAACTCAATTCTTCATAGACTTAGAAAGAGCAATTTCCAAATTTATCTGGAATAACAAAAATCCCTGGGTAGTGGAAGTTGTTCTCAACAATAAAAGAACCACTGGTGAAATCACCATCCCCAACTTTAAACTATACTACAGAGCAATAATGATAAAACAATGACAGGCAGGTAGATCAATGGAATAGAATTGAAGACCCACAAATTAATTCAAACACCTATGGCTACTTGATCTTTGACAAAGGATCTAAAAGCATCCAGTGGAAAAAAGTACTTTTAACAAATGGTGCTGGGACAACTGGCAGTCAACATACAAAAGGATGCATATTGATCCATTCTTATCTCCCTTTATAAAGCTCAAGTCCAAATCACCCATGACCTCCACATAAAACCAGATACACTGAATCTAATAGAAGAGAAAGTGGGAAAGAACCTCGAATACATAGGCACAGCCAAAAATTTCCTCAATAAAACACTAATAGCTTATGCTCTCAGATCAAGAATTAACAAATGGGACCTCATAAAATTACAAAAGTTCTGTAAGTCAAAGGAAACTGTCAATAGAACAAAATGGCAACCAACAGATTTGAAAAACACCTTTATCAATCCTACATCCAATAGAGGACTAATAGCAAATATTAGACTCCAGAGAACCAAATAGCCCTATTAAAAATGGGGTACAGAGCTAAACATGGAATTCTCAATTGAGGAAATGCGAATGGCTCTAAAGTACCTAAAGAAATGTTCAGCATCCTCAGTTATCAGGGAAATGCAAATCAAAACAACACTGAGATTCCACTTCACATAGTCAGAATGGCTAAGATGAAAAACTCAGGGGAGAGCAGATGCTGGATAGAATGTGGAGGAAAAAGTAACACTTCTCCATTGTTGGTGGGATTGCAAGCTGGGAAAACCACTCTGGAAAGAAGTTTGGTGACTCCTCAGAAAATTAGACATAGTACTACCTGAGGACCCAGCTATATTAATTTGGGCATATACCCGGAAGATGCTCCTACATGTAATGAGAACACATGTTCCACTATGTTCATAGCTGCCCTATTTATAATAGCTAGAATCTGGAAAGAACCCAGATGTCCTTCAACAGAAGAATGGGATACAGAAACTGTAATATATATATACACAATGGAGTACTATTCAGCTATTAAAAAATAATGAATTCATGAAATTCTTAGGAAAATGGATAGAAGTAGAAAGTGTCATCCTGAGTGAGGTAACCCAATCACAAAATAACGCACATGGTATGCACTCACTGATAAGTGGAAGTTAGCCCAAAAGCTCAAAATAAACAAGTTACAATTCACCCAGCACAGGAAGCTCAAGAAGAAGGACTTATGTGAGGGTGCTTTGGTTCTTCTGAAGAAGGAAACAAAATACTCACTGGATCAATAAGGGAGACAAAGTGTGGAGCAAAGACTGAAGTAAAGGCCACCCAGAGACTGCCTATCTGGGGATTCATCCTATAAACAGTCACCAAACCCTGATAATACTATGGACTAAAAGAAGTGTATACCGCCAGGCAGTGGTGGCACACCCTTTAATCTCAGCACTTGGGAGTCAGAGGCAGGGGGATTTCTGAGTTCGAGGCCAGCCTGGTCTACAAAGTGAGTTCCAGGACAGCCTGAACTACACAGAGAAACCCTGTCTCAAAAAATAACAACAAGAAAGAAAGAACAAAAAGAAAGAAAGAAAGAAAGAAAGAAAGAAAGAAAGAAAGAAAGAAAGAAGTAAAGAAGGAAGGAAGGAAGAAAGGAAGGAAGGAAGGAAGGAAGGAAGGAAGGAAGGAAGGAAGGAAGGAAGGAAGTGTATACCAAAAGCAGGCCATGGTTGTCTCCAGAGGGGCCCTGCCAGAGTCTTGCAAATACAGAGTTAGATGCTAGTAGCCAACCATTGGTCTGGGCATGGAGTCCCCAATGGAGGAACTAAAGGAGTTTACAGCCCCATGGGAAGAACAATGATTTCAGCCACGCAGATTCCACAGGACTCCCAGGGACTAAACCATCAACGAAGGGGTACACATGGTTCCAGCCAAAATTTTGGCAGAGGAATGCCTTGTTGGGCATCAGTGGGAGGAGTGGTCCTTGGTTAGGTGAAGGCTCAATAGATGTCCCAGCAAAGGGAAATGGAGGGGAGGGAGGTGGGAGTGGGTCAGGTGGAGGGGCATATACATGGATGAATAGGGGTGTGAGGAGGGGATGGGGGTCTTTGAGGAGGGGGGAAATCAGGAAAGGGTTTACCATTGTTAATATAAATGAAGATGATATTCAATAAATAAAAAAATGGTGTACAGAGCTAAACATAGAATTCTCAACTGAGGAATAACAGATGGCTGAGAAGTACCTAAAGAATTGTTCATCATCGTCAATAATCTGGGAAATATAAATCAAAACAACACTGAGATTCCACCTTACACTAGTCAGAATGACCCAGATCAAAAACTCAGGGGACAGCAAATGCTGGAGAGGTTGTGGAGAAAGAGCAACACTCCTCTATTGCTGGTGGGCATGCAAGCTGGTAAAGCCACTCTGGAAATCAGTTTGGTGGTTCCTGAGAAAATTGGACAGAGCACTACCCGAGGACCCAGCTATTCCACTCCTGGGCATATACATAGAATATACTCCAATATGTAATAAGGACACATGATCCACTATGTTCATAGCAGCCTTATTTATAATAGCCAGAAGCTGGAAACAACCCAGATGTCCCTCAACAGAGGAATGGATACAGAAAATGTGGTACATCTACACAATGTGTACTACTCAGCTATTAAAAACAATGAATGCATGAAAGTCTTATGCAAATGGTGGAGCTAGAAAATATCATCCTGAGTGAGGTAACCCAATCACAAAAGAGCACACATTGTGTGCCCTTGCTGATAAGTGGATATTAGCCAAAAATCTCGGAATACCCAAGATACAACTCACAGAAGACATGAAGCTCAAGAAGAAAAAAGACCAAAGTGTGAATACTTTGATCCTTATTGGAAAGTAGATCAAAATACCCATGGCTCACAGACAACAAACAGACTGAGCATAGGGACCCCAATGGAGCAGCTAGAGAAAGGATCCAAGGAGCTGAAGAGGTTTGTAGGGGCTCCGTGGGAGCAACAATGATTTCTACCAACCAGTACCCACAGAGTTCCCAGGGACTAAAGCACCAACCAAAGAGTACACATGGAGGGACTCTTGGCTCCAGCTACATATGTAGCAGAAGATGCCCATTTCAGATATCAATGAGAGGAGAGGCCATTGGTCCTGTGAAAGCTTGATGCCCCAGAGTAGGGGAATGCCAATCAGGAAAGTGGGGGAAGAAGTTGGTGAGCAGGGGTAGGGGGAATGGTATAGGGGCTTTAGGAGGAGCAATGAGGGAAGGGGATAGATATCATTTGAAATGTAAATAAAGTAAATATCTAATAATAATATTAAAAAATACCAAGGTGTTGTTTGTTCTAGCAACAATGGAATATCTGCATCTAACTTACAGTCTGAAACATGAGTCACAACTCAGGCAACATAAGTTATCCCAAACAATGATTTTAGAGATTTCTAGACACTAAGCAATGACGAAGAGTGAACCTGAGGAATGTAAATCAAATTGAGTTGAATCACTGCTTGACATGTTTAAAGGATGAAGACTTATGGAATGGGATTCAAGGAAAGGAATTGATACTTACTCTTGCTAGTTTCCTGAGCTGAGAGGAGAGCCCTTCATCCCTAGCCTTTAGTACTGAGTATCAGTGCTTGCATATGCGAAATTCCTAAGGATTAAAAAAACACTTATGTTGGCTAACAATTCCTAATTTCAGACTTTAGTAATAGGGATCATGCAAGTTGCCATTTGAAGACCCCAGTAGCCTGCTCCAGAGATTTCACTGATTTACAAAGGGAAAACATTACAGACAGTTTATGATGAAATCATAAAGAAAGTCCAATACCAGACTGACACTTTCAGAGGCACTTAGCAGTGATGTCAGAATTCACAAGTGCCTGAGTGCATAATTCTTGCTCCACTTCCCTAGGAGATTTAAATTCTTTTGTTATGATTCATTATTGTCCTTAATCGGATCCCTATTATACAGGTGTTTCACACAAAGAGGAAACACAGACAGGATTTATATAGTACTGCTCTATGACCATTTATCACTCAACTTGCCCTTGTGAAAGGTTGCACAGGATTGCCTTGCAGAAGGGCGATAAAACAAAAACCAAAGAATAAACAAACAAACAACAAACATGAGTCCTGGATTAATATTTTTTTTATTTTAATTTTTTCTTTTTTATTGAACATTTTATTTATTTACATTTCAAATGTTTTTTTTTCCTTTGCAGGCCTCCCCTTCAAAAACTCCCTATCCCATCCCATCTCCCGCTGACTCTATGAGGGTGCTCCCCACCCACCCTCCCACTTCTGTTTTCCTGTGCTCTCTAACCACCTACCTACCCACTCCTGTTTTCCCACCCTGGCATTCCCCAACAGTGGGGCATCCAGCACCCTCAGGCCCAAGGGCCTCTCCTCCAACAAGGCCATGCTCTGTCACATATGCAGCCAGGACCATAGGTCCCTCCATGTGTATTCTTTGGTTGGTAGTCCAGTCCCTGGGAGCTCCTGGAGGTCTGGACAGTTGACACTGTTGCTCCCCCCTCCATGGGGCTGCAGACTCCCTCAGCTACTTCAATCTCATTCTCCAACTCCTCCATCAAGAACCATGCCCTGGCAGATCCTCTCAAGAGACAGCCATAATAGGCTCCCACCAGCAAGCACTTCCCAGCATCCACAATAGAGTCAGGGTTTCATGACTGTCGATGGGATGGATGCTCAGGTGTGGCAATCTCTGGTTGGCCTTTCCTTCGCTCTCTACTCCATACATTTTCTCCATATTTCCTCCTTGAGTATTTTGTTCTCTCATCTCAACATCACTGAAGCACCCACACTTTGGCCTTCCTTCTTCTTGGGATTCATATAGTCTGTGAATTGAATCTTGGGTATTCTGAACTTTTGGGTTAATATCCACTATTCAGTGACTGCATATTATGTGTGTTCTCTTTTGACTGAGTTACTACACTCAGCATAATATTTTCAAGTTCCATCCATTTGCCTGCCAATTTCAGAAGTCATTGTTTTTAATAGCTGAGTAGTACTCCATTGTGTAAATGTACCATATTCATGTATCCATTCCTCTGTTGAAGGATATCTGGATTGTTTCCAGCTTCTGGCTATTATAAATATGGCTGCTATGAACATAGTGGAGCATATGTCCTTATTACATATTGGAGCATTTTTTGGGTATATGCCCAGGAGTGTTATAGCTGGGTCCTCAGGTAGTGCTATGTCCAATTTTCTGAGGAACTGCCACAATGATGTCATCAGTGGTCTTTCCAGTTTGCAATCCCACCAGCAATGGAGAAGTGTTTCTCTTTCTCCACATCCTTGCCAGTATCTACTGTCACCTGAGCTTTTGATCTTAGCCATTCTGACTGGAGTGAGGTGGAATTTCAGCATCGTTTTGATTTGCATTTCCATGATGACTAAGGATATTGAACATTTCTTTAGGTGCTTCTTGGACATTTAAGTTTCCTCAGTTGAGAATTCTCTGTTTAGTTCTGTTCACCATTTTTATTATGTTTGTTTGGTTCTATTAGCCCTTTATCAGATGTAGAATTGGTAAAAAAAACTTTTCCCCATCTGTTGGTTGCTATTTTGTCCTGTTGATAGTGTCCTTTGCCATACAGAAGCTTTGAGATGTTATTATCCCATTTGTCGATTTTTAATCTTAGAGCATATGCCATTGGTGTTCTATTCAGGAACTTTTCCCCTGTGCCCATGTGTTCAAGGTTTTACCTCATTTTCTCTTCTATTAAATTCAGTATATGTGGTTGTATGTGGAGGTCCTTGATCCATTTGTCCTTAAGCTTTGTAAAAGGAGACTCATCTTGGATCAACTTGCATTCATCTACATGTTGACTGCCAGTTGACCCAGCACCATTTGTTGAATATGCTCTCCTTTTTCCACTAGATGTTTTTTAGGTTCTTTGTCAAAGATCAAGTGATCATAGGTGTGTGGTTTCATTTCTGTGGCTTCAATTCTATTCCATTGATCTACCTGCCTGTCTCTGTACTAATTCCAGGCAGTTTTTATCACCATTGCTGTGTAGGACAACTTGAGGTCCCCCAGAAGTTCTTTTATTGTTGAGAAAAGTTTTTGGTATGAAGGGTTTTTTTATTATTCCAAATGAATTTGAGAATTTATCTTTTTAACTCTGTGAAGAATTGTGTTGGAATTTTGATGGGGATAGCATTGAATCTGTAGATTGCTTTCAGCAAGGTTTTTATTTTTCTTTTAAAATTATAATAAAATTACACTTATCACTTCCTTTCACCTCTCCAAATATTCCCTTATAGCCCTGCACACTCTTCTTTAAATTTATGACTTATGGCCACTCTTCAGTAATTGTTATTGTTTTTACAAACAGGCTGTACAGTCCTTACCCTCTTACTTATATGGATTTTTAGGGGTGATCATTTGGTGCTGTTTTCTTGAAATGTACATGTAGGTTATAAATGCAATGTTGATGCATGAGAGTTCCCTGTGGCTGACTCAAATGCAGTGGTGCATAGAAAACAGGTAATTAAATTGTGATGTACATATTATATAGAGACGTTCTATATTAATTGCAGGAAGAACAAGCCTGCGATGTGAAAATATGCATGTCAAAAGCAATCACTAAGCAGACTGACTCCTGATCTATGCAACCAAACTACATGTATATCATATGTTATAAACAAATAAATAATGTGTGAAAGGAAGATAATGAACCTCCTTAAGTGATTAACAACCTGAATATTCTTGCCACACTATCATCTCATATTATATCACAATTCAAGAAAGATACACATTGCTTGATGAATGAAGGGAAGGGGGCTGTGTATAGAGGGTTCATGGGCTGCATGTATCTACATTCACAAATATTTATCCTCACATATAATGGAAATAATCTTTTAAAAAATGACAGCTTAGGTAAATAATTCAGTGTGTGAGATGGGACTTCTCTCCTCATAAATGCATAGAAAAAACCTCAAGTTCATCATGCTGTGGTCTCAGTATCTGGAGTACAGACAATATGGATCTCTCTTATCCCCATTCCTACTGACCTACATAGTAAAGTATTAATCTCTCCTCACAAACATGAGGTCTCATGATTCGAACTTCTACCAGTCTATAAATACTTTTGGAGACTATCTCAGTGAACCTTAAGTCATAAATTTTACCCTACATTGAGAGACTAGCAGATCAAACTAAACTATTTTATTGAGTGAGTTTATAGATGCTATGGATCTGAGCTACTGTTCTGTATTGGCAAAGGTGATAACAGGTCCACAGTCCAGGGCATCCACAGACCTATCTATGGGCTTCTATCCATAGTCATGATCATGATCTGTGGTAGACAATTGTGGTGGTTTGTATATGTTTGGTCAGGGAGTAGAGCAACTAGAAAGTGTGGTGTTGTTGGAGTAATGTGGCCTTTGTGGAGGAAGTGTGTCACTGTGGAAATGTGCTTGAACATCCTCCTCCTAGTCACATGGGTGACTATTTTTCTATCTGCTTTTGGATCAAGATGCAGAACTTTTGGCTCATCCAGCCCCATGTTGACCTGGATGCTGCCTTGTTTCCAATTTGACAAAGTACTGAACCTCTGAACTTATAAGCCAGTTTAATTAAATGTTGTCCTTCATAAGAGTTGCCTTGGTCATGGTGTCTTTTCACAGCAATGGAACTCTGACAAAGACAACAACATTTTACTGAATAGGCTACTTAAATTTAAAAAAATAAACAATTTAAGAATCATACAATGAACAATAATTGAGACATTGGAACAAGTTATAATAACATGTACTATTATTTGTTTTCTTAACCATAACAATTAAAGATTTCCTTGAGAAATTTTTGCATTTTAAAGAGTATATAATAGATGATATCTATTGATGGAAATATGGTCTGGTGAACTATTTTTTATCCTACATTACATCTTATAAATATACCAAGCTTTCCACAATTCCCACTACAGCTGAACCTATAACTCTAAGCTACTCAAGTAAATTGATCATTGTGCATTTTCCCAGTTCCACCTTTCCTCTTAACTTTCTCCAATCCCAAAGACATAATTAATCTGTAAACAATAAAATGGTAAGTACTGTAAGACAATGTACAGAGATTAATAGACATTGGAAACTGGTGGAGGAATACCCACACTTTTGTCTATAAAATGATAATATTGGAAATGATCCTATATATTTCCTATTTTAGGCTTATTCCTGAATACTCTGTGAAATTGTCTGAAAGTGGACATTTATTTTTCCCTCTGTGCTTACTGTGCCACTCAGTCCACTTCTCACTCTCTAGTGTCCTAGGCTATATACTTTCTATATGCTAGTCCTTTTATAGCTTCCCTGGGGGATTACTTAAAGAAAACAGATACTGCTTATTCTGATACTACTAATATCTCAAAAAATTCTTGTTATATAGTGACACTTAATACACATTACTGTCAAAAAGTTAGGATCATTGGTCTTTAATGAAGAAAATATTTAAAAAACATTTAATATAAGGACAGTAAAAACGATAACAAAAGGGCTGGAGAGATGGCTCAGTGGCTAAGTGCACCACTGGCTGCCCTTCCAAAGGTTGTAAGTTCAAATCCCAGCAACATGATGGCTTACAACCATCCATAATGAGATCTACTGCCCTCTTCTGGGGTATATGAAGACAGCTACAGTGTACTTACATATAATAAATAAATAAAATATTTTTTTAAAAAAATGATAACAAAAGAAATAATATATATTTGGGCTTATACTTCTTTTAAGTAGAAAAACAATTAGATTAATGTAAAATAAAATACCTAGATAGATAATTGATGAATAGGTGGTAAATAGATAAATTAGATACACACAGACAGATAGATTAAATAAATAAGTAGGTGGAAGTTAGATGGATAAATAGATAATCAGATGATAGATCAATACATCACAAAATGATAGATAAATGATAGACATAGATGTTAGGTAGTAGGATGGAAAGACAAATGATAATAATAAGTAAATTACATATGATTGATATTTAGAAGATAGATGATATGAAAAGATAGATGATAGAAAGATGAAAATAGAGACACATAATGAACAGAAGCTGCAAATGTATGTGAACACACAAATATAGAACAAATATGGAAAGATAGCAATAGTGCTAATGATTACTAATGACTATTGAAATGTCATTCCTTCATTATCTTCTTTCCTCTCATAACTAATTCTAAAATATGATGCTTTGTATATCTGTATCTTTTATTCTATCCTTCTTGAAATCATTTTTGTTAAATTGTTTCTTATCTTTGAAAATGTAAATGTACTTTTATAATTTTATTCGTATATCAATCCCTAGATTACATTCACTTTTTTTCTAGCATCTCAGCTTCAGATCAAATGATAGGGATGGCAACCTCCCTTGCCTCACTGTGACGATGGAAGTAAGACACTCTCCTTTCCTTAAAATAGTACTCAGAGCTCTAAGGACATAAGCTATTAAAAGGAACATGAGGACAGAAAGGAAGTGATTAACAAAGATATCTCACAGCAAAACAGTGACCTGAAATTTTAATAGTGAGTCTTCAGTATTACTTCTTCTGTTTTATTCTCAATGTCAAGTAAATTATATGCTTAGAATAGTACAGAGCTTCTTCGTAAGTACTGATCCTATAAAATAAATATGAGACCATGAATACCACTTTTTAAGAAGATTCATATTGCCATGTTTTGATATAGGTTTTTATTTATATTAAGTCTTTGTTGTATTTCAGAGACTTTTACTTGATATGAATACAATATGTTTTTTACCTACTGGCATATGAAAAGAAAAAAAAACAAAATTCATTATTTAAATTGTTGTTTTCATAAGTAAATGCATAAATCATAATATTGTTACATAAATTTAATATAAATGAGTATCAAGTATTTAACCAAACAGGCATGTATATGAATATTAACAATACCACTGAACTCTTGAGCTATTCACATTTTAGAAATAAACTTTTAATGTGAAATTATAATGTGGTTGTGTAAAATGATATTTACTTGCTAAAAATATGTTTATTGTTCCCTAGATTTACATGTATATATCTATAATATTGCCAAACCATAAAATTCTGTTTTCAGGTAAGAAAGAATGGCTGATACTAGAAGGAAATTTAATCAGTTTGACATTCACTCAAGAAAGTCTGCTAGTTGCCAGGTACTATTTGGATCTTTAGCTATTTAGAGCTATGATGAAACCCACTAAATTTTGTTGAAAAGTAAAACCCCTTGCAAACATCTTTAGTATAGCAACACAAGGTACAGTGCTTATATTATGGTTCATATATCTTGCTTATTGCTAAGTATTGAAATGAGCCAAACACCAGCTCTCCCCTCCTGCTTTAGCTAAATGGTGAAATAATCACCATTTCTATCTTCAATATTTATATTAAGTTGATCTATATCTACATATGTGCTGAAATAAGCATAACAATAACATACAATTTTAATTTCTGAAACCTATTCCAAAATCTTGCATTTCTGTATGTTTTTTTCAAAAAAAGGAAAAGAAAAACAAATTTTACCTTGTTTTGCTTGTTGAAGGCACTATTAATGCAGTAATTTATATGTGCTATACTCATAGATATGAAGAGGATTTTAAGTGACATTTAAGAAAATAAAAGGATTTATTGTCTATGTCTAAATCTAAATTCCAATAAACTCAATATGAAGCTTAGGTAATTCTCATTTTACATTAGAAACTGAGTTTGTTTTCTCATGGATATCTCCGAGGAGACATAATGTGACAATCTCCATGGTAAAGATGAAAACATAGCTCTAAGCAAAGTTGCTCTTGCATCGCTTTCTTTGTTCCCTTTCTTTCAAGCAGTCTTACTCTGTGCTGTGGCATTTGCATACCTAAGGGAGATTGATAATAAGTCCTGGTCTTTGTGCTTTCACCTGCTCAGAAAGTAAAGTGTGTGCACTAAGAATAAAAGCTTACTGATATGAGCAGATTCTTTCTGTGCCATTCTCTGCAGGACGATAGGTATAGCTTTGGGATTAAAGGATCTCTTTCCCTTTAAACCTGCCACACTGGTGGCTTTGTCTCTTTAAAATCGGCTCCAAATTCATAAATGATAGGATTGCATGACCAATCTGGCAGGAGGAATTAATTTCTATATTGAGTGACACATGAAAACTATTCTTCACTATTTCAAGATTAGAAATTCCAAAAGGATTTTTGGAAAGGACAAGCAGTTTGCTCCTAGAAATACTACTAAAGCCTTGACCTCTCTTTCAGATTTAGTATCCTGTTGCATTATTCTGAATATGGCAACTACTAATAAGCTGGTACTCTGAAATCCATTCACAAACAAAGCAGCTGGGCATCTATGACATTATCAAATCAATAAATATTATTTCATATCAGTGTTTATAAAGGTTAACCTCCAAGTGAGAAGAATTAATGATGGAGGCAGTTTCTGCAGTTATGTAGCATGGAAGCTGAGCTCCAAGCAAAATCACTCTTGTTATTCTCTGTTTCTCTTCTTTCAGCTAATCTTACTTTGTGCCCTGGTGTCTGTATACCTAAAGATATGAAATTTGTTTTTGTTTCTTGTTGGTGGTGTTTTGTTTTGTTTTTACTATGTTTCTTTTTTGAGAAAAGCAGATATGCTCTCAAGAGTCTCAAGAAGATCCAAGCAATGAAAAGCTTATGTTCATGCATGGCTTGTGGTAGACACCTTTAATCACAGCATTCAGGAGATAGCTATGCAGATAGATCTTTGAGTTCAAGGTCTATCTACAAAGCAAGTTGCAGGATAGCCAAACTTAAGACAGCGAAGGAGCTGGCAAACAGAAAACTGGTGATAATGTAATAAAACAAGGATGGGTGGTATGTTCCAGCTCCAGCAAGCAGCAGAACTTGGTAGCTTCAGTCATCAGATTTAGAGTCAATGATAAGAAGGGGTTACTGGAAGAGTTGATACTGGTTATCTAGCACTAAGAATTTAGGCAGGATTAAGAAGACACCAGCATCACTGAGGTGAAATCTGAGAAATATTTTAGTACAAAGAAGCTCTGTTCCAAAGATAGCCAAAGCTGTACCTTGTACTTCAGCTGGACTTGGTAAGGTTTAAAAATTACCCAGGTAGTACAGGTTTTGATGGCATGAAGGGTTCATGGAGAACAGCTGATGCTCAACACTGGGGGAAGACAGAAAAAGCCATTGGTGAAGGTTCAGCCTCAGTTGCTATTAATGGCCCAGGACTGAATGTGTCATGCAAAGAAGTTGAGGCTAAGCACTATGAAGGGAGCCTATGAAGGACTATAGGTGAAGCCTAGTTGCAGTGGAAGACTCCAGGAAGTTGAAGATACCAGTCCCATGGAATAATCTCCAAAACAGCAGCAGCAGTGGAGTGGAGTTAACCAGAGCCTAGAGTGCTACAGAGTACAGAGCTGGTGATGTGACCTACGTCCTTTGGAGGAGACCAAAAGATCATGTAACAAGGATCTCAGGCATTGTAACAAGAAACTATGAAGTTGAAGTAGAAGTTGCCTTGGAGACCGCAAGATGTTTGAGTTGCCAGAGACATGGGATACCTACTGAGGAAAGATAATTATATGGAGTGCTAACAGCTCACAAGAAAGAATTGTATTATAGTCAACAAAGCTGAAAGAAGTTGTACATCAGACACAGAGATGTAGAATTTTGAGTTTTTCCAGATGGTGTTTGGTCTTACTTTGGTCTAGTATTTTCTCACCATGATGCTTTGGATTAGTAATATATATCCTGTGATATTCGAGGAATGTGATCTACTTTTTGATTTTGACTTTATATGGGATTGCAGTTAAGAGACTGCATGAATCTCAAGAAAGACCTTGAACTTTTGACTTAACATTGTTGAGACTGCTATAGACTAATAGGACTTTTTAATTTGGACTAAATATATTTTGTATTATCCTATAACTAGCTGGGCCTCCACATACTCATGTGTTTGAAGAAGCCTCTGGGAACCATCAAGTGTAATATAGTGGTTCCCATATTGGGAGTGGCAGTATACTTGTTGGAGTACATGTGCCTTTATTGGAGAAATTTTATCTCTGTGGAGATCAGCTTTGAAACCCTCTTCCTAACTGCCTGGAAGACAGTTTTCTGCTGGCTGCCCTCTGACCTAGATGTAGAACTCTTGGTTGATAAGAGAAATACAAATGAAAATTACTGTGAGATCCCAACATATGCCCATCAGAATGACTAAGATCAAAAATTCAAGTGACAACACAAGCTGGAGAGAATGTAGACCAAGAATAGCATGCCTCCATTGCTGGTGGGAGTAAACATATCTACAAACACTCTAGAAATCAATTTGGTGACTTTTTAGAAAATTGGGAATAGTTCTTTTTCAAGCTTTATCTATACCCTTCTTGGGCACATAACCAAAAGATGATCCAACATACCACAAGGGCATGTGTTCCACTATGTTCAGAGCACCTTTATTCATAAAAGCCATAAAGTGGAAACAGCCTAGATGTCCCTTAACTGAAGAATGGATAAAGAAAAAGTGATACATCTACACAGTGAAATACTACTCAGCTATAAAAAACAAAGACATAATGAAATTTGCAGGCAAATAGTTCTATTTAGAAAATATCATCTTCCGGAAGTGTCATGTCCAATTTTTTTAAGGAACCACCAGACTGATTTCCAGAGTGGTTATACCATCTTGCAATCCCACCAACAGTGGAGGAGTGTTCCTCTAGTACCTGTTGTCTCTTGAGTTTTTAATCTTAGCTATTCTGACTGGTGTGATGTGGAATCTCAGGATTGTTTTGATTTGCATTTCCTTGATGACTAATGATGTTGAACATCTCTTAAGGTGCTTCTCAGCCATCTGAATTTCTTCTGGTGAAAATTCTTTGTTTAGCTCTATACCCCATTTTTAATAGGGTTATTTGGTTCTTTGGGGTCTAACTTCTTGAGTTCTTTGTATATTTTGGATATTAGCCCTCTGTCAGACGTGGGATTGGTGAAGATCTTTTCCCAATTTGTTGGTTGCCATTTTGTCCTTCTGACAGTGTCCTTTGCCTTACAGAAACTTTGTAATTTTTTGAGGTCCCATTTGTTAATTCTTGATCTTAGAGCATAAGCTATTGGTGTTCTGTTCAGGAACTTTCCCCCTGTGCCGATGTCCTCCAGGGTCTTCCCAAGTTTCTTTTCTATTAGTTTCAGTGTGTCTGGTTTTATGTGGAGGTCCTTGATCCACTTGGAGTTGATCTTAGTACAAGGAGATGAGAGTGGGTCAATTCACATTCTTCTGCATGTTGACCTCCAGTTGAACCAGCACCATTTGTTGAAAAGACTATCTTTTATCCACTGGATGATTGTAGCTCCTTTATCAAAGATCAAGTGCCCATAACTCTGTGGGTTCATTTCTGTGTCTTCAATTCTTTTCCATTGATCTACTTGCCTGCCACTGTACCAATACCATGCAGTTTTTGACACAATTGCTTAAAAAAAAGAAAAGAAAAAGAAAAAAAAAGAAAAAATATCATCCTGACTTAGGTAACCCAAAAACAACAATAATTAAATAAAACTGTACTGTAAATATTCATATTTCTCAAAACTGAACTTAATAATAATATGATCACCTAAACTTTTAGACTTTCAGAAGTAATAAACTATGTCCAAATTAATGTTGTACTGTAGTGCAAACATAGGATATACTCATCTTCAAATTAATATTCAAAGTTGAAAGAATGTTAAGTATAAGTAATCTCAAGTGTCTCATGCTCCCATTCTCCTGTTTATGATGATTGATGATGACAACTAAGATTGTTAATTCATTACTGATTAATGAGCCTCTGTGCTTTTCATTATTGAAAGTTCTTGCAATTAGGTTTGCTTACATGTATGAATTTTTGTTTTTAGATAATTTTAAATTTCAAAAATCATGGAGTAGCAAAGTAAAAGTCCTTTCATGCTTAGAATTAGAGATATGTATTGAAGATGCATATTTGCTTTGCATGTTTGCTGAAAACAAATATAAAAGCCAAAGTTGAGTCTGTAAGAACCTGAGTGTGGTTGCTCAGAACACAAAAACGTCAACAGAGAGACAAAATATAAATAACTGAAATGTAGTAATTTGCTAAGAAATCATATTTTTCTTTCTTAAAATATCATTTATTAAATGTCTTAAGTTCTTAATAGGTTAATATAGAATCAATTTATATGCAAAAGCATACATTGAAAATATTAAATCTGTCTATAGAAATATTATACACTGGGTTTGGAAATACAAGCTTTCATTAGAAAACTAGATAATATAAATAATATTTTGAATAAAGAAAGTAATTACGATACTTTGCATTCAATGACAAAAAAATCTTTTAAGATCCTACTTAATTTATCAATAACTAACAATATTTCATATAGTACACTGGACAGTTAAAAGAGGTTCCATGCTCTGACTATCTTAAGCTACATATATTTTTATTTTTAGTTTCAGGTGTTTTATTTTCTTCAATAAAACTGGATGCTTATGCAAAAAAACTTTTTTAAAACTTAATTAAATAGTGTATCATTTAAGAAAGGCACGAATGTACACATACTAAAAAATGTGAACAATTTGGTTTTTAGTCTGTTTATAAGTTAACATTTTTAAATTTAAAAAGTTTCAAAGGATGGTAGCAGTCTAGAATTCATTTTACTACCTCATGTATGTCCTATTATTCTAATTGGTTACACAGAATTCCACATAATACTTGTCAGCTTTTGAAAAGTTAACTTTTGAAATGATTAGCATTAATTTAGTTGGTTATTTTCTAGTATATTTGATGAGCTAGAATAATCTGTATGTGAGCATTCTGAGTATGGGCAAGTGGAGAGCTAAAGAAGGCACTGCTGTCCTCCCTCAACACTCAGCATATTCCTGTGACAGAACAACTACACATAGACTTTAAAGAACACAAGATAGTCAAGTAGATTTATAAAAACAAATTGAATAACAATTGCTAAATTGATGTTTAAAATACCTATAGAGTTGTTAAATCATGTAAAAACATTTCTTAAATATTTTTACAGCTTTATTTAATGAAGAATATTCTTAGTATGTTGCCAACTTCCAAAAAATATTAAACAGCATTATCTTGGATTTAGCCTCATTTTATCCATGTTTTAGACAATTTACAAATTGGCCAAATATTACTTGAACAACCTTTAAAATCTGCTCTGAGAAAACAATATGGCCACCATGTCTAGGTCAGTCTACATGTAAAGCATGAAAGGAAAATGAAAATAATTAGGTTGAAGGGAATATAGTAGAACATACATCATATAAAAGAGAAGGGGTCAAGATTAAAGATCAGATGGATTAAGTGAGGAGAAATATAGGAGAAAGGGACATGAGGGATATAGTGCAAAGAAAACTAAGGACCTATAGAAAAGGCAACAGGAGTGTATACTTGGTTCTTTTATTTAAAAAAAGTAAAATGAAAAATTAATTTCAGTAGATGGACATGCATGAGTGAATAAAAGTCTCTTCTAGAGGCAGTAGATTTTCAATGAAAAGCTACAGTTCCAAAGTTGAGTTACTTCTGTACAATCTGTTGGCCTGGAAGACACCTGAGCCATGCAAAACAATATGGGCAAACAATATTATGCTTTGTTCCCCAGAATAATTAGATGATAAGAATCTCTTGCTCTGGATCCACATGAATACCAAGCTGTACCTCTGCTACATATGTGTGGATAGGGATAGGTATATCCCATGTATGTACTTTGGCTGGTGATTCTGTTTCTGAAAGTCCAAAGGGTCAATGTTATTTATTTTATTCTATTTTGTTTTATTTTTGTTGTTTTTTGTCTTCCTATGAAGTTCTGATCCACTTCCTTCTATTCTTCCATAAGAGTCCCCAAGCTATATCCACTGTTTGGATGTGCGTGTCTGTATCTGCAGTTGGTGGGTGGAGTCTCTCAGAGAACAGACACATTAGATTCATGTCTAGAAGCATAACATAGTATCATTAATAGTGTCAGGGACTGGAGCTTGCCCTTGAGATTGGTCTTAGTTTGGAATGGTTATTTATTAGCTGTTCTCTCACTCTCTGTCCATCCGTAATCCATGCATTTCTTGTAGACAAGATAAATTTTGGGTCAAAATATTGTGGGTAGGAACTGTGTTTCCTGTCTGGCCAAAGGAGATAGCCTCTGGAACAAGAGCTAGCCTAAAAGCGGTTGCTTCTGCATAGGATATGTACTTCTAGCTGGGCTGCCTTGTCTAGCCTCAATGAGAAAGGATGTGCCTAGCTTCATGTTGAATTGATGTGCCAGAGTGAGAGGATACCCAAGGGAGCCCCATCCACCCAGAGGAGAAGCGTAGGGAGGGTATAGGTGAGTGAATGTAGGAGGGGGGTGATTGTGAGAGGGGCAGTGAGTGGGATGTAAAGTGAGTAAGTAAAAAACAATAATAGTAATAAAAGTAAAACTTTAAAACACAAGAATTTCTTGTTGAATATACCATATGATGACAGGATATAGGAAAATCAAATTGGAGCCGAGATGGGGTTTTCTCTTTTCTCTCTTTGAGAGAATTATTACCAATAACCTTACTTAGATATGGACTGTGTGTACTATCTACAATTCTAATACAGTCTCATATATTGACCATTTTCTAATTGAACTTGAGGCCTTAGTGAAGGGGGAAATCTAATGCCAGCAGAATAAAAGCCTCTGTGTACTCTTTAATATCAGGTCTTATCCACCTATCCTGTATTTGAATACATTACATTTACATTGAATAAATTACAATTCAAGAAAAGATAAAGTGATTATCATGTAAACATTCTATTCTTTAATTTTATGATAAACGTAAGTTGGGAAAAATAGGTTAGGTCATATTGATAAGCAATATTCATTTCATTTTACAGAAATTAATTCCTAAGTAATGTATGCCCTGTGTATGACATGAATTAACATTTAAATAGAACAGCAAGTCTTATATTTAACATATATTTAAATACAACAGAGGATAATGATCTCATACCTAATCAATTTGCACACAAAATGAGTAAAATATTGCAACCTTCCTTATGCATGATAGTAAATGCACTGTGAAATATTTCCTAGCTGTTCTGAGAAGTTGTTTATAACAGTAGTGATTATTTAGGTCATTTTGATACCCAAATATGGTTGTTATCATTTTTAATCATACATTTTAAGTTTTAACATTGAGAATCAATTTGAACACTTAAGAATGTTAATAACCAGCATATTTTTCAATTTCATTTTTAGATAACCTTTAATTATCTCAATAGAATTTAATAACAGTTTATTTCATAACAATTACTGAATTAAGAAAAAACAAGACCTTATAATCTCATGATATTTTTATCTTGTCCTTTGGAAACAGACACTGAGAAACAATTAAGTTACTTTCAAATAACTTTAGGAAGTTATGTAATGTTAAGCAGCACATTTAGAAATGCAAAATTGCTGAGTGCTATGATTCATATTTGGAGAGCTCCCAAAACTAATTATAAATAAAATCAGATAGTTTGAAATTAATTTTATTTATGTTCTTAAACTATATTTTCAGTTCAAAAAGGCAAATTAGAAGCAAGAATAGAAAACTGAGAAATGTGCAATCTATTGAACTATAACAAAGGAAGAGAAGAAAAGAAATGTTTAATTATGAAGTGAAGATGACTCAGAAAATTCTAAAAGAGGATTAGTCATCATGAATTAGTAAAATAATGTGGAAAATTGTATTTTATTTATAACCAAAGATTACTACAATAACATGACAAATATTACTATACAACAAAAATAATTTTCATGAGAGCTATTTCAAAATGTTATAAATTTCAATATTATAAGCATGTTTTGATGAAGTATTATAATTTTGAAAAATTTTAAGTTTAATTTTTAAAATATATTTAAGTTGGCAAGTTGACAGACACTTGTAGTCCTAACTCAGATACTGAATTAGGAGAATACCTGTGCTTTCATGAGTAGATTGGATTATATAGTGTGCTTTTTTTCTATATTCTTTGTTTATATTTTAAAGGCTTCCCCTTTCCCAGTTCCCCCCCTCACCATATGTCCCATAAGTCCTCTTCCCTCTACCCATTCCGCAATCACCCCCCAACACACACCATTTCTCTGTTCTGGTACTCTCCTACAAATCTAGATTTAGTCTTTTCCGGACCAGGTACCTCTCCTTCCTTTTTCTTGGGAATCTTGCTTAGCTAATTGTGCCTTGAGTATTCAGAGATTCTGGGCTCATTAATATGCACTTATCAGTGATTGCAATTCGTGTGTATTCTTTTGTGATTGGGTTAACTCACTTAGGATGATATTTTCCAGATCCAACCATTTGCCTACAAATTGCATGAATTCATTTTTAATTGCTGAGTAGTATTCCATTGTATAAGTATACCACATTTTCTGTATCCATTCCTCCATTGAAGGACATTTGGGTTCTTTCCAGCTTCTGGCTATGATAAATAGGGCTGCTATGAACATAGTGGAGCATGTGTCTTTATTGCATGCATGGGAATCCTCTGGGTATATGCCCAGGAGTGGTATGACATGGTCCTCTGGAAATGTAATGCCCAATTTTATGAGGAACCACCATACTGCTTTCCATAGTGGTTGTACCAATTTACAATCCCACCAACAATGGAGGAGTGTTCCTATTTCTCCACATCCTCACCAGCACATGTTGTCTCTTGAGTTTTTAATCATAGCCATTCTGAATGGTGTGAGGTGGAATCTCACAATCAACAAGATAGATAGACCCTTAGCCAGACTAACCAAAGGGCACAGAGACAGTGTTCAAATTAACAAAATTAGAAATGAAAAGGTGGATATAACAACAGAGACTGAGGAAATTCAAAAGATCATCAGATCCTACTACAAAAGTCTATACTCAACACAACTGGAGAATCTGGAGGAAATGGAAAATTTCCTAGACAGATAACAAATACCAAAATTAAATCAGGATCAATTAGATCACCTAAACAGTCCCATAACCCCCAGAGAAATAGAAATGGTTATAGAAAGCCTCCCAACCAAAAAAAGTACAGGACAAGATGGTTTTAGTGCAGCATTCTATCGGGCCTTCAAAGAAGTCCTAACACCAATACTCTTCAAACTATTCCACAAAATAGAAAGAGAAGGAACACTGCCCAATTCATTCTATGAAGCCACAATTATGCTTATACCAAAAGCACACAAAGATCCAACAAAGAAAGAGAACTACAGGCCATTTTCCCTTATGAATATTGATGCAAAAATACTAAAAACCACATGATTGGTCATCTCATTAGATGCAGAAAAAGCATTTGAAAAAAATCAGTATCCTTTCATGATAAAACTCCTGGAAAGAACAGGATTTCAAGGCCCATACCTAAACATAGTAAAAGCAATATATAGCAAACCAGTAGCAAACATCAAAATAAATGGAGAGAAACTTGAAGCAATCCCAGTAAAATCAGGGACTAGACAAGGCTGCCCTCTCTCTCCATATCTTTTCAATATAGTACTTGAAGTTCTAGTGAGAGCAATTAGACAACATAAGGAAGTCAAAGGGATACAATTTGGAAAGGAAGAAGTCAAACTATCATTATTTGCAGATGATATGATAGTATACTTAAGTGACCCAAAAAACTCACCAGAGAACTCCTACAGCTGATAAACAACTTCAGCAAAGTGTCTGGTTATAAAATCAACTCAAGCAAATCAGTAGCCTTCCTGTACTCAAATCACAAGCAGGCTGTGAAAGAAGTTAGGGAAATAACACCCTTCACAATAGCCACAAACAGTATAAAGTATCTTGGCATGACTCTAACCAAACAAGTGAAAGATCTTTATTACAGGAACTTCAAGTCCTTGAAGAAAGAAATCGAAGAAGACCTCAGAAGATGAAAAATATTTCATGCTCTTGGATGGGCAGGATCAATATACTAAAAATGGCCATCTTGCCAAGAGCAATCTACAGATTCAATGCAATCCCAATCAAAATCCCAAATCAATTCTTCATAGATCTAGAACAAGCAATTCTCAAATTCATTTGGAGTAACAAAAAACCTAGGATAGCTAAAACTATTCTCAAAAATAAAAGGACTTCTGGGGGAATCAATGTCCCTGACCTCAAGCAGTACTACAGAGCAATTGTGTTAAAAACTGCATGGTATTTGTACAGCGACAGGCAAGTAGATCAACAGAATAGAATTGAAGACCCAGAAATGAATCCACAGAGATATGGTCACTTGATCTTTGATAAAGGAGCTACAACTATCCAGTGGAAAAAAGATAGCCTTTTCAACAAATGGCGCTGATTCAACTGGAGGTCAACATGCAGAAGAATGTGAATTGACCCACACTTATCTCCTTGTACTAAGATCAACTCCAAGTGGATCAAGGACCTCCACATAAAACCAGACACACTGAAACTAATAGAAAAGTAACTGTGGAGACCCTGGAGGACATGGGCACAGGGGGAAAGTTCCTGAACAGAACACCAATAGCTTATGCTCTATGATCAAGAATTGACAAATGGGACCTCATAAAATTACAATGTTTCTGTAAGGCAAAAGACAGTCAGAAGTACAAAATGGCAACCAACAAATTGGGAAAAGGTCTTTACCAACCCCACATCTGACAGAGGGCTAGTATCCAAAATATACATAGAACTCAAGAAGTTAGACCCCAAAGAACCAAATAACCCTATTAAAAATGGGGTACAGAGCTAAATAAAGAATTTTTACCAGAAGAAATTCAGATGGCTGAGAAGCACCTTAAGAGATCTTCAACATCATTAGTCATCAGGGAAATATAGTGCTTTTAACTAGTTGCCATATGAGATACAAAATAAAAGACATTATTGTAATAGTTAATACAACTAATAAATTATCTTCATGGTAACTGTGTTTGCCAATAGTCACTTGCAAATAAAGAAGGTTGTTAGGTTTTCTTCCTGAAAAGTTTGGTACTGATGGATTCTTGGAAGGTAGGGTAACTCTCTTCAGTTGTATACCCAAGAGTGAGACTACTAGACTCCACTAAATTATTCTAAACCCATGGTCACATAAATGACCTTAATTATAATTAGTGGATCATAAAACAAAACAAAATGACACAAGTGCGGGAAAGGGACTTGTAGGAAAGACAAATGTTGAGGGCTATTAGATGTTGAAAAAAAATTAGACCAACATTTGTGCTTAAAAATAACTTTTATTGGCTAATGTAGTTGTTACCTGGGAGGATTACTGCTGAATAAGATCACCCTTTCTTGTTTTATCTGAACTCTGCTGGCTGGTTCAACTCAACAGTTCTGACTCAAACTACTGCCCATTCTGACTGATTAAATCTGGCTGTTCTCAGCTTCTTATTAAATTGCTCTGCTTGGCCTTAAACTAACTCTGGAAATTTGTTCTAATCTTCTGGCTTCTTCCTTTTTCTCTAACTTCAATTACCTCTGCGATCCTCTAAAGAAATGCATGGTCCTATAAATAAACTCAATTCTCACTGCACTGTACTTACTGCATTGATCCTCAGCTCACTGATGTTCTTTCCCTCTGCTGCTCTTAAATAGCTTCTCTTTCCTGTGTTGCACTTGTGAGAGTTGGGTATATCTTGGTCTGACTCATCTATCAAATCTTTCTCTGATTTTCACTTTGTCTTCACTTCAATTACATATCACTTTCAAATATGGCTGCTTGTTTCTACAAACTAATTTTACCAATGTGAGATATGGACATGTTTTTATTCCAGCCAAAGGATGTAAATATGTGTGCCCTGTCTGCATCACAGGCAGATCACACAGAACTAGGTCTTTGAATGTAATTCCTTGCCAGAACAGTCATTTTGTTGGATTAAAGTTACTCTACAATTGTGAAATTGTCAACAAATTTATTTATTGATTAAAAAATAAAATATCAGGAAATAATAATCAAAAGATAGTTTTAGATTATCAAGCCTATAATCAAACCAACCAACAATTAAATAAATATAATATGTGTTAATGGTATAAAAACAAGTTCTATGCATATAACTTAGATGAGAAAATTGTAATATTTTATTAACAAAATATATTTTATTAATTAAAGAAACTACTTTATTAGTATTTTAATGATTAACTAATGTGACTCAAACTCCAGCATGTCTTTCAAATTCTAAGATGTTACTGGCTTCCCAAAAGGAAATGTAAAGAGAAAGAATATATAAAAAATTCTTTAAATGTTAAGTTAATATTTAAAAGTTAAGAATATATCAGACAATATTCTTTCATAGCAAAATAAGTAAAAATCTTGGGTATTAAAAAGAAATACTCATGGAGCAGATGTGACAATATGGTCTGGTCTCCATCTGCACAGTGAAGCTAAGGCTGTCCACAACATTCCACACCTGGAAAGAGCTGGGCTCCCAGGAGTGATCCCCCTCCTAAACCCACATATGACACCAGCACTTTTGCTCCAATAACTGTCCAAAGAAGAACCTGCCAGGAGCACACTAGACACAAAAACAACAGAGGAGCTGGGAACAGCATTCTTCCAATCTTCATCTGCACATCAGCCTGAAGAGAGCTGGTCTCTGCAGGAGTGCTGACACACCTAAGATAACAGGCTCACAGGCCCACAGAAGGGACAAGGTCCAGTCAGGGACAGCAAGACCAACTAACACTAGAGAGAACTAGATAGTGAGAGGCAAGCCCAAGAACTTAAGCAACCCAAAACATGGCATCATTAGAACCAAGTTCTCCCAACACAGGAGGTCCTGGAAACCCCAGCACACCAGAAAAGCAAGATTCCAATTTAAAATCACATTTCATGATGTGATGATTATAGAGTTATTTAAGAATGACATAAATAACTCCCTTAAAGAAATACATGGAGAACAGAGATAAACAGGTAGAAGCCCTTTAAGAGGAAACAAAACAATGCCTAAAGAATTACAGGAAAATACAATGAAACAGGTGAAGGAATTGAACTAAATTATCCATGATCTAAAAATGGAAACAGAAACCATCAAGAAATCACAAAGGGAGACAACCCTGGGGATAGAAACCTAGAAAAGAGATAAGGAGCCATAGATGCAAGCATCATCAACAGAATATAAGAGATAGAAGAGAGCATCTCAGGTTCAGAAGATACCATAGAAAACACTGACACAACAGTTGAAGAAAATACAAAATGCAAAATGTTCCTAACCCCAAATATCCAGATAATGAATATAAGAAGAAAAAACCTAAAGATAAGAGATATAGAACAGAGTGAAGATTCCTAAAGGGTCAGTAAATATCTTCAACAAAATTATAGAGGAAAACTTCCCTAACCTAAAGAAAGATATTCCCATGAACATAAAAGAACCCTACAAAATTCCAAATAAACTGAACCAGAAAAGAAATTCTTCTCCTCATATAATATTCAAAACACTAAATACACTAAACAAAGCAATAATATTAAAAGCAGGAAGGGAAAAAGAGGCAGACCTATCAGAATTCCCCCCAGACATCTCACCAGAGACTAGAAAAGACAGAAGATCATAGGCAGATGTCATACAGACCCTAAAAGAGAAAAAAAATGCCAGCCCAGACCACTATGCCCTGATAGCAAAACTATCAATTACCATAGATGGAAAAACTAACATATTCATGACAAAACAAATGTATATAATATCATCCCACAAAAACAGCCATTTGAAGGATAATATAAAACTCTAAACAGGGATGGAAACTATACCATAGAAAAAGCAAGAAATTAATCTTCTTACAACAAACACAGAAGGTAGTTACACAAACATAATTCCACCTTTATAGAATTTTATTTTACAAAAATGAAAGGAATCAACAAATACTTTCCTTAATATCTCTTAGCATCAAAGAATATAGACTAACAGACTGGATACATTAACAGGATGCACTATTTTATTGCATGTAGGAAACACACCTCAGTGACAAAGAGAGACACTACCTCAGATTAAAAGGCTGGAAAACAATTTCCCAAGCAAATGATCCCAAGAAACAAGCTGGAATAACCATTTTAATAATAAATAAATTGACTTTCAACCAAAAGTTATCAAAAAAGATAAGGAAGGACACTTTATACTCACCAAAGGAAAATCTACCAGAAGAAATCTCAATTCTGAGCATCTATCTCCAAATGCAATGGCAACCACATTCATAAAAGAAACCTTACTAAAGTTCAAAGCACAAATTGCACCTCACACAATTATAGTGGGAGACTTCAACTCCCCACTCTCAGCAATGGACAGATCAGAGAAACACAAACTAAGCAGAATCACAGTAAAACTAACAGAAGTTATGAAACAAATGGATTTAACAGATATCTACATAACATTTCATCCTAAACATAATCTATAGAACATTTCTTCTCAGTACCTCATGTTACCTTCCCCAAAATTGACCATATAATCAGTCACAAAACAGGTCTCAACAGATAAAAAATGATTGAAATGATCCTATCATTTCTTCAATCAGATCACCAGGGACTAAGGCTGGTCTTCAATAATGTCAAAAACAATGGAAAGCCCATATATACGTGGAGACTGAGCAATGATCTCCTCAATGCTAACATAGTCAAGTAATAAGTAAAGAAATAAATTAAAGACTTTTTAGAATTTGATGAAAATGAAGGCACAGCATACCCAAACTTATGGGAAACAGTGAAAGCAGTGCTAAGGGGAAAATATATAGCACTGAGTGCCTCCAAAGAGAAACAGGAGAGAGCATATACTAGCAACTTGACAGCACATCTGAAAGCTCTATAACAAAATGAAGCAAATATACCCAAGAGGCATAGATGACAGGAAATAATCAAACTCGGGGATGAAAACAACCAAGTAGAAATAACAAGAATGACACAAATAATCAACAAAACTAGGAGCTTGCTTTTTGAGAAAATCAACAAGATAGAGAAACTTTTAGTGGGACTAACTAGACTAAACAGAAGGCACAGAGAGACAGTATCCAAATTAACAAGATCAGAAAGGAAAAAGAAGACAAATCAACAGAAAATTAGCCAATCCAAAAAAAATCAGATCCTATTACATAAGCCTATAAAATTAACTCAAACAAATCAGTAGCTTTCATCTACTCAAAGGACAAATAGGATGAGAACGGAATTGGGCAAACAACTACCTTTGCAATAGTCACAAATAATATAAAATACCTTGGTATGACTCTAACCAAGAAAGTGAATGATCTGTATGACATGGACCTCATGCCTTTGAAGAAAGAAGTCGAAGAACATCCCAGAAGATGCAAAGATATTACATGCTCCTGGATTGGCAGGATTAATATAGTAAAAATGCCCTTCTTGCTGAAAGCAATATACAGATTCAATGCAATCCCTATCAAAATTTCAACTCAATTCTTCATAGAGTCACAAAGAGAAATTTGCAAATTCATTTGGAATAAGAAAAATCTTAGGAGAGAGGAAACTATTCTCAACAACAACAACAACAACAACAACAAAAAGAACTTATGGGAGAAATCACCATCCCTGACCTCATGGCGTATTACAGAGCAATAGTGAAAAAACTGCATGGTATTAGTCCTGAAAGAGTCAGGAAGATCAATGGAATAGAATTAAAGAGCCAGTAATGAACCTGTACATGTATGGTTACTTGATCTTTGACAAAAGAGTTGAAACCATCCAGCTGAAAAATCATATTCAACAAATGCTTTTGGTTCAACTGGATGTAACCATGTAGAAGAATGCAAATCCATCCATTCTTATCTCCTTGTGCAAAGCTGAAGTCCAAGTGGAGCAAGGTATTCCACATAAAACCAGATACACTGAAAATAATAGAAAAGAAGTGGAGAAGAGCCCTGAACACATGGGCACAGGAGAAAATTTCCGGGCTTAAGCTCCAAAATCAAAAATTGACAAATGAGACCTCATAAAATTGTAAAGCTTCTGTATAGCAAAGAACACTGTAAATAGGACAAAATAGCAACCAACAGATTGGGAAAATTTCTTTTCCAACCCTATATCTGATAGAGGGATACTATCCAATATATACAAAGAAGACCCCAGAGTACCAAATAACCCTATTAAAAATTGGATACAGAGCTAAACAAATAATTCTCAACTAAGGAATACTGAGATTGAAAAGCCTAAAGACATGTTCAATATCCTTAGTCATCAGGAAATGCAAGTCAAAACAACCATAAGATTCTACCTCATACTAGTTCAAAATGGCTAAGATCAAAAACTCAGGTGACAGGAGATGCTGATGAGGATGTGGAGAAAGAGGAACACTCCTCTGTTGTTGTGGTATTGCCAGCTGGTATAACCACTGTGGAAATAATTCTGGCAATTTCTCAGAAAATTGGATATAGCTCTACCTGAGGACCCAGCTTTAACTCTCCTTGGCATATACCCAAAACATTCTCTAACATTTAACAAGTACACGTGCTTCACTATGTTCATAGCAGCCTTATCTATAATAGCCAGAAGATGGAAAGAACCCAGATGCCCCTCAAAAGAGGAATGAATATAGAAAATGTGGAACATTATTGTAGTGGCTATTCCTGGTTGTAAACTTGACTATATCTGGAATGAACTACAATCTAGAATTGGAAGGCTCACCTATGAGCCTAATCTGGAGGCTCAGAGATATAAGTTTTTGACCTTGACTTAGCATGGAGATCTTGAAGCATGGTGGCTATGGATTCCAGTTCAAGATCATCTGGGATTAAAGGTGTGGAGACATACACCTTTAATCCCAGATTATGGCTATGGATTCTAGTTCAAGATCATCTGGGATTAAAGGCATGGATACACACACCTTTAATCTGGGCTACACCTTCTACTGGAGACATATATAAGGACATTGAAAGAAGGAAGACTCATTCTTCCTTGCTGGCTTGTCTCGTGGGATTGAGCAACTGCAAGATCCTTGGACTTCCATCCACAGTTGCTGCTGACTATTGTTGGGGAGTTGGACTACAGACTGTAAGTCATCGACAAATTCCCTAATTACATAGAGACTACCCATATGTTCTGTGACTCTAGAGAACCCAGACTAATACAATTATACAATAGAGCTATTAAATACTCAGCTATTAAAATCAATGAATTCATGAAATTCATAGGCAAAAGTGTGGAATTAGAAAATATCATGCAGAGTGAGGTAACCCCAAAAAAAGAACACACATGGTATGCAATCACTGGTAAGTGGATTTTAGCCCAAAAGCTTAGAATACCCAAGATACAATGCACAGACCACATGAAGCTCAAGAAGAAGGAATATCAAAGCAGGATGCTTCAGCCCATCTTAGAAGTGAGAACAAAATATTCAAGGGATGAAATACAGAGAAAAACTGGGGAACAGAGACTGAAGTAAAGGCCATCCAGGGAGTGCCCAACTAGGGGATCTGTCCTATATACAGACACAGAACCCAGTCACTATTGCTGAAGTAAAGAAGTGCTTGCTGACAGGAGCCTGATATAGCTGTTTTCTGCTAGCCTGACAAATACAGAGGTTATTTTTACAGCAAACCTATTGGACTGTGCACAGGGTCCCCATTGGAGGAGTTAGAGGAAGGACTGAAAGAGCTAAAGGGGTTTGCACCACTTAGGAAAAACAGAATATCAACTTACCAGAGCCCACAGAGCTCCCAGGGAATAAATCTCTAACCTAAGAGTACACATGGAGGGACACATGCCTCCAGCTCCATATGTATGTGGGAGAAGAGTCCCTTCATCCTGGCAAGTCTTGATACCCCAATATAGGAGAATTCCAGAGTGGGGAGTCAGGAGTGAGTAGGTGGGTGGGTGAGATTCCTCATATAAGCAGGTGGAGGAAGGATGGAATAGGGGATTTCTGGAGGGGAACCCGAAAAGGTGATAACATTTGAAATGTAAATAAATAAAATGTCCAATAAAAATACTCAATTTTATCACCTAACATTATTACCAAAGTGAGCAGTTGTTTCATAAATGTAATATTTTGTGTCATTTTTTATTTGCTTCATTATCTCTTTGTAGAAGAATAATTTGCTTTTAATCATACTGAAGAAATCTATATAACCAGCAGGAACCTGACCTAGAACTCATTAATACTTTCAGTTATTTTAAAAGCAAGATTCAGTAGAATTGAAAATCATTGTTAATGATCACTTCACATTAAGTATTCTAATGAGTTAGCATTCCAAGAACTTGTCCTGCTCACTCAATTTTCTGGGGAAGACCAAGCTGCCCTGAACAGCCTGCTGTCCCAGAAGACCTACATTGTGCCCCCACCTGCCCACTCACCTTCATCAAACCTGCGAAGTCTGACCCACAGAGATTTACCTGTCTTTTTCTACCTATCTTACCTGCTTGCTGAGTACTCTGGGGCTCCTGTCCTGAGCAATTAGGTATCCCCAGTGGATTTCCATTCTCCAGATACCTCTCTATCCACTTTATTCAGACCTATGGATCCTGAACCATACAGATCTGATGATGAGGAACCATGCAACCCAAGGATACATCAGAGTCATGCAGTACTAGGATTATTGAAGTTGACCTCCTTGTCAACACCTACCTACTACAACATGAACATCCAGGGACCAAAGCCATCTAGTTTGTCAAAGGGCCTCAAACAAATACAATCATCAAAATCTAGGATAATATGAAAGCTTCAGAACAAAGTTATACTACTACGGCAAGACCTAGATATCTTAGCACAGCTGAAGAACAAGAAAATGACTTTAAATCCAATCTTAGAAGGATGCAAGAGGCCTTTGAAGAGAAACCCTGACTAAGACAAGTATCATTAGGAATTCAGTTTATCTACAACTGAGTTCTCCACATGCTCATAGACTTCAGCCTCCTAAGTCATAGACACAGCTTATGATGCTAAATATTTTCTAGAATTTAGCTTATTTCTACACTTACAAAAATATCCTTTCAGGGACCTCACAGCTTTCTTTTCCATTTCTCTGTCACTTCTTAGAGACATTGTCCTGAACTAGAGTTGTATCTAGAATCCCAAATCTTCTCTTAGAAGAACAGAAGCACATTGGTGAGAAGTTGCAGAACGGAGACTTTCATTCAGAATTTATGAAAATGCTATTGGAAGAAATTTAAAACATTCAATCTCCTTTAGCCACAGTACAAGAGGCTTAGTTTAATGCCAATTATACTTCAAGGCCAGGAATTGTAGGAAAAAGCCATGTAAATTATCACCCTAATAAAACCTCAAAGCCTGAAAGAAACCATAGTATGAAGCACAGCATTCAGAGCATCAGTATTATCACAAAACCACAACTACTTTATTAAGTTTTTTATTAAAAAGTTAATGCTGCTGCAAACTACATTTTAAATTAGATTTTACCTGTTGTATAATAATTACGCATATTTCTGAGATACTATGGAACTCTGTATGTGTGGTTGAACTTGGGAATAGAATTTGGGCATGTGTATGAAGTGTAGCTATTAATGTCAATCATCTTCTTCAACATTCCTTCATCTCAATACTGGGTGTATGCATAAAGGTAATTAAATTAAAATATTTATATCTGCACATTTATTGTAGCAGTAATTGTAAAAGTCTACAAATGAAAACAACATATGTATTTCTCTCCCAGTAGATGGATAAACTTTTCTTTTTCCATGGGTAAGCCACCTTCTGCAAAGGAAGAGACAAGCAGTAAAATATTCATAACATTACAGACTATGGATATAGTAATTTCTTGTCAAGTGTTTACTGTTGTGACATCTTTCACTTATAGAAATGTAACATTTCTCTCTCAAGTATCCTTTCACTCCTCAGTGATGAATTATAAGTCATAACAGTCAGTCCTTAGAGATGGTTGATTGTCATGCCTGACTGCCATGTGTTCTCAGAGCTACATACATGAATATTATATATGTAGCTTCTGGCTTCCATTATTATCCATATAAAATTGTGATAACAATTAAGTTTATTGAAAAACTTAATAAAGACAAAATAAAAATAACGATAAAATGAAGATAAAAATTCAATGATTTTCCATAAACCAAATAGCTAACAGAAGCCAATTTTACATGACAAGTCCCAAGTTCTAAAAGTTCATGGCCACATTTCTATCAGAATTTAGAGCTGAAAAGATAATCATCGCACCATTAAAAACATGCGTTTTTGTTAGGAACTAAAAGTTCCATAGTCTGTTTTGTTTTATTCTTGTGTTGGCTCCAAGGAAAATTATGATTGGCATCTCAGATGTTCTTCCTCAGCACTGATACTCAAGAATATTGCATTCTGTCTATATACTGGGTGTTAAGTGTTTACTCTCTTTTGATTTATTCTACTTATGTATTTTATAAACTATATAAATTTGTGTCTTAGAATTCAATGGGTTATATTACCATATTTATAGCATTATGGAATTTCTATTTTCTTTGTGTATTACAATTAACTTGATAACTGGGATAGAAACAACTTGCTTTATTTTAGAAAAGGTAGACTTTCTTAATCTCTGGATTGAACAGATCAATGATAACAGACATGATGTATGCAGATATAGTGGGTCATTAGAAGATTATTAAATTTAGAAAATGCTACAGACAAGGCAGTATGTTATCATGATAAAGAACTTCAGGATCAGGTATGGGGTGAAACAGGAGAGAGAAGGCCAAGAGAATGACCGGAAACCTCTAGCTGGCAGGGATGGGGAATGGGGGCATCTCTAGGACATGCCTGAGACATGGAATGGACAAGATTCCTATAAATCTATGGGGGTGACTTTAGCTGAGACTCATGGCAGTGGGGATAAGGAAACTGAAATGACCACCTCCTGTAGCCAAACATAACTCCCCATAGAGGGATAAGGACACCAACCTACCCCAGAACTCTCATTCCAAAATTTGTCCTGTCTACAAGAAATATAGAAACACAGATGAAATAGGGGGTGAATTACAAATAAATGGCCCAACTTGAAACCCATTCCATGGGCAAGCACCAATTCCTAATACATTAATAATTCTCTGGTATGCTTGTGAACAGTAGCTTAGCATTAACTGTTGTCTGAGAGACACCACTCTGCAACTGACAGAAACAGGTGCAGATACCCAAACATAGCCAAACATTGGACCAATATCAGGGACTCTTATGGAAGAGTTGGGGGCCTCAAAGGGGATAGAAACTCCACAGGAAGACCAATGGAGTCAACTCACCTTTACTCTTGGGAGTTCTCTGAGACTGAACCACCAACTGAAGAGCATACAATGGATGGATTTAATGCCCCACATATATGTATGTAGCAGATATGCAGTTGTCTCTCTTCAGGCAGATCCCCCAGTAACTGGAGTGGGGTTTGTCTCTAAAGCTTTTGCCTCTCTGTGGAATTTGTTTTTCTGGCTGGGCTTTCTGCACTGACCTCAGGATGCATCTTGCCCTGCAGAAACTTGAGCTACAAGAATGGGTGTATACCTGGGAAGCTACTATCCTCTCAGAGAAGAAGGGGAGTGTGGGAAGGGACTGTGTGAGAGGGGAATAAAGGGGAGTCAGCGATTAGGTTATAAAGTGAATAAATAACTAAAAAAGAAGAGAAAAGAAAGGGAACTTAGATATCGGATATCAGTTCTCTTGCTTAGAAGTTGACAAGTCAGTTGAAAGGGATGTGAAAAATCCTGACCATATTATCTACAGTGAAATAATGAAAGCAAATTATTATTACAGACTATGGAATGTAAAGAACTGTTCAAATGAAGGGATTAAAGATCAGAGAAATGAAAGGATAAAGAAAATGACAGCATTCAGTGGGAGTTACAACATTTTTAAATTAAAAATAATGTTCAAATAGCCCAATACAAAAACTCTAACAAAGCATAAATATTATTTATGCCTAAATTTTAAATATCACCTCAAATGAACATTAAGATTGTTATAAAAGATGTATATTTTCACTAAACAGTACAGAAGAGAATAAATCCACAACATTCTAACAATGAACTCTAATTTTTATAATAGCCATATTTATGTCATTCACACAGTAACTAGTATAATTTACATTGCAGAAAAATGAGAGCTAATGGTATCTTCTTTGCTGTATATTGTTACAGGCCCACTGATCTAAATTATGCAGCTTTCATGTCATATAAAAACAAGTAATATATAAACATTTATACAGAGATGATTCAATTTTCCACAATTTTTGTAGCTACATTAGTCAGATAGTCCAAATGCTTTGGAGAATTACAATTTCAAGGAGAAATTTACAAAAGAAACCATAGAGCTTTGAAAATAAAATTATAATGTCCTAGAAAAATGTAAAGTCTGTGTGATGATTTTTAAAAACCATAAAAAGCCTAAGGAAAAAAAATTGTACTGTGGTAACATGAGTGCTGTCCTATTTTTAAATGATCTGACTTTAGTAGAACAAATATTTTTCAAAAAGTTTATCATTACTCATAACATACATTGAGAATAAAATTTTAAAATTGCCATTGTAAAATGTTTTTCTTAGTGATATTTATATTTTGAAAATTACTGTTTCAAAATTATGCATACAGCATTTTAAATTTAATCACTGTTTTACAAGTTTATGTTAATGAATATCCCAACATCCAGTTTCTATAAATAACGTTAGATTTTCTGATTTTGTTTATAAGTGGCCAGCTTAAAGTAAAATACTTTGTGAGAACAATGAGATATCTTACATAGCAAAAAAAAAAAAAAAAAAAAAAAAAAAAAAAAAAAAAAGAAAGAAAGAAAAAGAAAAAGAAAAAAATGTAATAGTAACTTTGCTTTCCTGGTATAAAGGTCTCTGAGGCTTGTCGCCTCTGTCTACTAACCTAGGCCTAGTTTTGAAAGTTTCTACCTTCTGTAAAATGTAATCTAGTTCTAGGATGTTTTCAGCCTCTGAGACTTACTATTGAATAAACTCACCCTTTCTTGTTCACTGTTGTTCTGGCTTAAACTCCTCTTTAAGCCAACTGTTTCAATCTGGTTTCTTTCTTTCTACCTATTCTATCCTGTTAAATCTTACTCTGATTCATCATGTTGTCTGCTACTCAATTAGACATCACATTCAAACACGGTTGCTTGCTTCCTTCTACTAACTAACTTTTCCTTCATTGTTTGGGATTAAAAATGTGTATTAAGAGTTTGTCTGCATTTCAGTGAGAAGAATTAAAGGTATGTGCTAAGGGCCAAGCCACACAATAATTAGAAACAAGTTTTTTCAATAAATAACACAACGAAGGATTCTCAGTGTCATCAAATATCCTGCAAAAATATATGAAAATTGTGACCATAATTAAAAAGAGAATGAATGAAGAATGAATGAATGAAAAACCAAGGTATGCAGAAACTGAATGGGTGCTAGTTTTTCTATGCTGTATTCATCAATCCTGAATTAAGGACTCAGAAGCAAAAATCAATTTAGTGGAGTTTTATGTTAGACTGTTGAACTGATGCAAAGTGGTATAGTTCAGATCCAGCAAAATTCACTGTAAGACTACTTTCCACACAGTTGACATCTCTGAGCATAAAGCAGGTTCTTCAGTTATCTCCATCTTGATTAGCTGTCTATCTTATTCAAGTCAGATCAAATTCTTTCTAAACAAGAGTGTCATGACCAAGAAACTCAAATCATAAAAGTGCAAGCAACTGGTAGTTATCCCTATACAATATTCTAGAAAAGCTACTTGAAATCTAAAATGTAAGAAAATGGAATTAAGTAAAGAGCATATTTTAAACAAAATATAATTAAAATATATTTTATATAATATAAGTGCAGGAAGTCTGAGGAAATAACATATGATGCAATAAATAGAAATCAATAAATGCCTATTAATCTCTCTGAATTATTAGCCATCAACAATCAGACCATTATTATCAGGAGATATCTTTTTTATTAGATATTTGCTTTACTTACATTTTAAATATCACATTTCCTTGTTACCCCTCCAAAAATCCCTTATCCCACACCACTCGCCCTGTTACCAATCCCCCCTCCTACTTTCCTGACCTAGCATTCCCCTACACTGGGGCATAGAGCCTTCACAGGACCAATTACCTCTCTTCTCATTGATGTCTGAAAAGGCCATCCTTTGCTACATATGTAGCTGGAGCCATGGGCCTCCATGTATACTCTTTGGTTGGTGGTTTAGTCCCTGGGAGCTCTGTGGGTACTGTTGGCATATATTATAGTTCTTCCTATGGGGCTGCAAACCTCTTCAGCAACGTGGGTCCTTTCTCTAGCTCCTCCATTGGGGATCCTATGCTCAGTATCAGGAGATGTCTTAAAATGCTACCAAGAGATAAAATTTGGGAGTTCACTTCATAAAACTTCCAAGCATTTATTCATATTTATTTATGGTGAGTCTGTGCGTGTGTGTGTGTGTGTGTGTGTGTGTGTGTGTGTGTTTGTGTGTGTGCACATGTGTGCATGTGCGTGTACATGTACATGTGAGTGAGTGTGTGTGTATATGTGTGTGGGGGGTATGTGTGTGTATGTGTTCTAAGTTAGAAGACATATTGCTGGAAATGATACTGTCATTCTATTTTACATGTCCCATATATCAAATTCATGTCTTTAGGCTTGCTGGTGAGCAGTATTCCTCACTGAAGCGTCCTGATAACCTGAAATTCACTTTCAATATATCATCATATTAATGAACGAGAATGCTACAAAATGATCAACATGTATATATCTTTAAAGTTTTATTCCATAAAAAGAAGAGCTGAATTTAAAAACATATGACATCACAGGGCAAGCCATAACTCAAGAATCTGAAGACTCCAGAAATTGTACCTAATAGAATTTTAAGTTGGAAAGAAACCACAGGATGTGTAAGCAAATAACATCTATACAATAATTAACTAATGTGGATATTGGCAACATTTGGGTTAGTTTGAGAATTATAAGCTTCTGATGCCCAGTCTGAGGCACTTATACACCATGAACAGACTTATCTGTAGGAACTCCAGTACATCCTTATGCCTAAAGCACTATAAATCCCCTCTGAAGACTGGCACAGAAATAATAGATGTTTGAATTTCAAAAATTAATGAATGGTTTCCATGATTGTAGCCCACATATCAATTATAAATGAAATGTTAGAACTCTTAGAATGCTGGAAGACTCACAGGCAGAATCATTTCTCAGGTACCACCCACTAGTGGTACCTCCTCAATGAAGATAAAAGAATAATTTAACAATATTGATGCAAGGCACAGCCTAGGGGTAAAGTGCACTAAAATATTGAAATTCAATTATGAGATTATAACATGAAACTCATCTATATCTTTCACCTCAGCACCTAATATATTTATTAGAGCAATAAGGCACAAACTGTATTAAATATACAAATTCCTAGGGAAACAAACAAGAGAGTATAAATAAGGACAATGGAGGGATCCAAAAATCTCTCCTACTTAGTTTATCAAACTTTAAAATGTGTTCTAATTCCTGGTCAAGTACTCCTAAATTAAACAACAAATTTGAACACCACAGTTCTTGTACCAGATACATCATGTCTGACTTTTACAGAGTCACAAAAGTTTCCTTTTTCATTTATGGTGATATGACAAATACTGGAACTAAAGCAACTGTGGAAAGAAAGCATTTGATTTAGATTATAATTCTAGTCTTTATTTTAGGGAAGTCAGAGAGACAGGTGTTTGGAAACAGCCCATCACACTGCATCTGCTGTCAGGAAGAGAGATAAACCAAGATCCAGGGATGGTTATTTGCTTGTTTCCTCCCATCTAGCTTTTTTTACTCTTACCATGTCCAAGATACAGTTAATTTCTCATTGAGACTCCCTCCCCGCAGTATATTCTAGGATATATTAAGTTGGAATTTAAAGCTTACCAGCACCCAAAATACAATTTAAGATACAGACTGAAGAGATGACACTTATAAGAAAGAATAGTCAGATACAAGATAGGAATAATTTCTATAATATGAAATTATCAAAAAGAAATTTAAAATATTTAAGATTAATATGCCTAAGTATTTAATGAAAGAAAATACATAAGCATAATAAACAAGCAAAAACGAAACTCAATGCACAAAAAGAGATATGCTAGAACGTATAAAAAAACAAACAAAACTGCTCAGAGATAAAGACTCCTCTGACTAGGTCATCTGTAACTTGTGCAAAGTTTAGGGAAGAATCAGAATTTGTAACTTGTGGATATACCAAAGTATTGGAAAGGAGAAAAGAACAAAAATGATTTGTAAGAGTTATTCAGCCATATTGTAGAGAAATTTTAATCCAGCAACATGGCTGCTCTAGCAAGGGATCACATCACAGTAAGTTCTGTGAGATTTGGCTGAAATATAGACACCCCTCTAATCCCAGGAGACAGAATCAAGCATATCTCTGAATTTAAGGTCAGCCTGGTATAGAGAAAGTTCCAGATAAAGAAAAGTATAGGTCCAGGTGTGCTGTTATATGCCTTTAATCCCAGGATTCAGGAGACAGAGGCGTACAGGTCTCTGAGTTCTAGTCAGTCAGTTCTCTAGAGGCAGTGAATTAAGAGTCAGTGCAGTGGAGCAGAATTTGTGAAAGTTCATGTCATGAAGTTCAGAGGCAGTTTTTACAGGGACAGTTTTACAGAGACAAGCTGCAGAGAAAACAAGTGAGACACAGGTGATGATACAGTGAGCCAGAGATTAAGGATCCAGAAGGTTAGAACAGATTGCCAGAGTTACTCTGAGTCAGATTAATTCAGTGAGAAACTGAGAGAAGTCAGACTGAATCAGTCAGCTTGGACAGGAGTTTGAGAAAAAAAAAAGCTGAGTTGAACCATCTAGCAAGAGTTCAAAAACAGCTAGAAGGGTGAACTTATTCAGCAATAAGCCTCTGAGATGACAATTACATCAGGTGACTACATTTTACACCATACAATTGAGACTAACAAGCCTTAATCAGAACAAAGTGTGATAAAGTATGATTTCTTTGAAGTCTAATATACAGACACATATAAATACATATATATGTAATACAATTATAAAGTGTTACTCTATAATGGATGATGACATCAACGGAAGCTGCATCATGAAGTGCTGTTTTTAATTTTGCCTTTCTCTTCCTGTATATTCTAACATCTCTCAAGTTTACTTTAGCGTAGGGAAGAAGGAAAACAGCTGGACTATCGTGTGCCTGTTTCCTGATGTTTATTAGTTCATAGACCTGGCCACAACTGTACTGGCAACTCTACTTATTGGGCAATGTGCAGTTGGAAGATGGTGTCCTCTATGGACTGGCATCCAACATGTTCAGAGGAAAAAAGTATCAAACAGCATACACAAAGCTGTATTATACAATATATTATTGAATATTTGTGTAGCATCCCTGAAAAAAGTCAGAATTTGAATTTAAAAACCATAAAATCTAATAGCATGCTATTATTGGCATTCATATCTTTGTATATATAATACCTGTCAGATATAGATTAAGTTTTCAATCATTGTTGATAGGAAAGTAATCTTAGAGTGCTCAGTTCATGATAACGAAGAGTGTCAAGGAAGACATTCATAAAATAGGATCAAAGAACATTTCTAGAATCAGGGTTGGGATTTACTTCCAAAGATTCCCCCTAGTAACTCACTTTCATTTTTGCTTATTAACTGAAACAGTATTTATAGAATACATTATACCTGTGTTGGTTTGAATGTGCTTAGCCCATGAGAAGTGGCACTTGTAGAAGGTGTGACCTTGTTGGAATAGCTGTGGTCTTTTTGGAGGAAGGTGTGTCACTGTGAGGGTGGTGTTTACTTAAGCTTATACTTAAGCACTGCTCAGGGCAGTAAAGACACTTCTGGTTACCTGCAGAAGAGAGTATCTCCTGGTTGTCTTGTATCATGTTGTAAAACTGTGGGTTTCTATACTAACATGTCTGCCTGCATACTGCCATGCTTCCTGCCATGAAGATAATAGGCTGGTCCTCTAAAACTATAACCCAGGTCCATTAAATGTACTTTATAAGAGTTGAATTGGTCATTGTACCTCTTCACAGCAATGAAACCCTTACTATGACAACAGCAAACTGTAAAAGTGATTAAAGAAATCAAAGAGCCAATAATTTAAAATTTTCTTCTTCTTCTTCTTCTTCTTCTTCTTCTTCTTCTTCTTCTTCTTCTTCTTCTTCTTCTCTTCTAGTGGAACATTCAGCATTGTTAAGATGTAGTAGTTTCCCAGGATGATCTCTAGAACCATCCAGTCAAACTCAAGAAACTTATTTTTGACTAGCAGCAAGTTCATAATAAATTTTTACATAAATATGAACAACTCATATAAACAAAAATACTGATGAAAAAGTTGAAAATGAAGCATTAACTAAGGTAAAGATTTTGAAAAGTAAAGAACTAATACTTAAGTTCAGCATAGCGCTAAGAGGTGACATTATGAACAAGACAAAATAGGAAACCACGAAGGGGTGCAGACAGACAAACACCTCTTAATAAAATTAATAGACAATATATAACATAATTAAATTTGCAATTCAAATCTATCAAAATTCTATAAGATAACATAACTGAAAATTGATAGTACCTACATTTGTAACTGTTTCTTAATGACAACTCAAAATCAGTAAAGTTTAAAAAAAAGAAAAGGAAACAAATACAAGATAGAATTCTAAAAATGGAAGCCTAAAATACATTAAAGATGTTTATAGAAAACTCAATAGTAAAATCACATACTGGGAAAACTATGTATATTTATAAAATATGTCAGATGAATGTCCTGGACTAACTAGAAAATAAAGAAAATAAATTTTAAATTACTGAAAAAATATGAATTGCCTCATATCAAGAAAGTGGTATATATAATGGTGCATGCTTTTAATCTCAGTACTTGGGAAACAGACAAAATGACAGAAAGAGCTGAAAACCAGACAGGGGTCTAGGTCAAGTACCTTTGCATTTTTTAAAAATAAAAATAGTAAATACAAAGATGAGAAATGAACACAGGACAAAAAAAAATAGTCCAGGTAATTTTTTATTAGAATGTTGAAAATAAAAAATTACAACAAAATGATGAAATATCCTACACATCAATTAAAAATATATTTTAAAAATGAGAGACTCTGCCATCTTCCCAGCTGTTTTGAACCAGCTGGTGGAACCAGGTACCTGAGATATCCCAAGTTTAAGACCTTTGGGGACTCAGGACTTGAACAGGAGCTGCGCACAAAGCATCAGGTCTGCGGCCCCAGCCAGTCATGGGCTCTGTGCCCTGAAGGTGGACCCCCGCACTCCCTGCAGCCTCTGCCATCTTTCCAGCTGTTATGAACCAGTCAGCAGAACCAGGTACCCAGATATCCTGAGTTTAAGATCTTTGGGGACTCAGGCCTTGAGCAGGAACTGCACACAGAGCAGCGGGTTTGGGGCCCCAGTCAGGTGTGGGCTCTATGCCCTGAAGGTAGACCCCACACTCCCTGCAGCCTCCGCCATCTTCCCAACTGTTTCAAACCAGCAGGCAGAACCAGTAGGCCGAACCAGGTACCCAAGATATCCCGAGTTTAAGACCTCTGGGAACTCAGGCCACCTGTCAGCAATCTGTGAGCAGGAGCCCCGCAGGGCATTGGTTCAAGTGTCCCAGTCGTGGGGAAATAGCCTTATGAGTCCACAGGAGGTTCAAACACCAGCTAGTAACTACAGGACCAACTAACACCAGAGATAACCAGATGGCAAAAGGCAAATGTAAGATCGTTACTAACAAAAATCAAGGCAATATGGCAGCATCCGAACCCAGTTCCACTACAGCAATAAGTCTTGGATACCCCAACACACCAGAAAAACAAGACTCAGATCTAAAATCACTGGTCAGGATGCTGATAGAGGAACACTTAGATAAATCTCTTAATACAGGAGAAAATGGATCAAAAGCTAGAAGCCCTTACAAGGCAAACACAAAAATCTCTTAAAGAAATTCAGGAGAATATGGATCAAAAAATGGATGCCAATAAGGGGGAAACACAAAAATCACTTAAAGAAATACAAGAGAATGTGCGTCAACAAGTAGAAGTCATAAAAGAGGAAACACAAAAATCCCTTAAAGAATTACATGAAAACACAAACAAGCTAGTGAAAGATCTGAGCAAAACCATCCAGAATCTAAAAACAGAAGTAGAAAAAACTAAGAAATCACAAAGGGAGACAAAGTTGGAGATAGAACACCTTGGGAAGAAATCAGGAGTCATAGATGCAAATATCAACAATAGAATACAAGAGATAGAAGACAGAATCTCAGATGATGAAGATACCATAGGAACCATAGATTCAACAATTAAAGAAAATGCAAAGTGCAAAAAGCTGGTAACCCAAAACATTCAGGAAATCCAGGACACAATGAGAAGACCAAACCTAAGTATTATAGGTATAGATGAGAGTGAAGATCTACAACTTAAAGGGCCAACAAATATTTTCTACAAAATTATGGAAGTAAACTTCCCCAACCAAAAGAGAGAGATGCCCATGAATATACAAGAAGCCTACAGAACACCAAACAGACTGGACCAGAACAGAAATACCTCCCGTCACATAATAATCAAAACCCCAAATGTACTAAACAAAGAAAGAATATTAAAGGCAGTAAGAGAAAATGGCCAAGTAACATATAAAGGAAGACCTATCAGAATTACACCAGACTTCTCACCTGAGACCATGAAAGCTAGAAGATCCTGGGCAGATCTCATGCAGACTCTAAGAGAACACAAACGTCAGTCAAAACTACTATACCCAGCAAAACTCTCAATCTACATAGATGGGTTTCCAAGGTATTCCATGACAAAACCAAATTTGCATTATACCTATCCACAAACCCAGCCCTTCAAAGGATAATAGGTGAAAAACACGAACACAAGGAGAAAAAGTACACCCCAGAAGAAGCAAGATAGAAACCCCCTCTCATCAAACCCAAAAGAAGAGAACCACTCAAACATAAAAAATAACACCCAAATGTCAGGAAGTAATAATTACTATTTCTTAATATCTCTTAACATCAATGGACTCAATTCCCCAATAAAAAGACACAGACTAACAGACTGGAAACGGAAACAGGACTTTATATTTTGCTGCATACAGGAAATACATCTCGGTGTCAAAGACAAACACTACCTTAGAGTAAAAGGCTGGGAGACAATTTTACAAGCAAATGGTCTCAGGAAACAAGCTGGAGTAGCCATTCTAATATCGGATAAAATTGACTTTCAACCTAAAGTCATCAAAAGAGACTCAGAAAGTCACTTCTTGCTGATCAAAGGGAAAATCCACCAAGAATTCTCAATACTGAACATCTATGCTCCAAATGTAAGGGCACCCTCATTGGTAAAAGAAATTTTACTAAACCTTCAAGCACACATTGCACCTACCACAATAATTGTAGGTGACTTCAATACTCCACTCTCCTCAATGGACCAATCAGGAAAGCAGAAACTAAACAGGGGCACAGTGAAACTAATTGAAGTTTTTGACCAATTGGATTTAGCATATATATATATATATATATATATATATATATATATAAATATATATATTCATATATATCATATATATGTGCTATATGATATATATATATATATATCATATATGATATATCATATATCCTATATATATGAATCATATATATATGCTAAATCATATGTATATATGATTTAGCATATATAAATGGAATGTTTTATATATATATATATATATATATAAAATATTTCATCCTAAAGCAAAAGAATACACATTTTTCTAAACACCACATGGTACCTTCTCCAAAATCGATCATATAATTGGTCACAAGACAGACCTCAACAAATACAAGAAGACCAAAATAATCCCATGCCTCCTATCAGATCAATATAGAGTAAAAGTGGTCTTCAATAACAAGAAGAGCAACAGAAAGCCCACATACACATGGAAACTGAACAATACTCTACTCAATGACAACTTGGTCAAGGAAGAAATTAAGAAAGAAATGAAAGACTTTTTAGAATTCAATGAAAATGAAGGTACAACCTACCCAAATCTATAGGACACAATGAAAGCAGTGCTAAGAGGAAAACTCATAGCCCTGAGTGCCTACAAAAAGAAACTGGAGAGAGCATACACTAGCAACTTAACAGCACACCTGAAGGCCCTGGAACAAAAAGAAGCTAATTCACCCAGGAGGAGTAGAAGACAGAAAATCATCAAACTAAGTAAGGGCTGAAATCAATCAAGTAGAAACAAAGAGAACCATACAAAGAATAAACAAAATCGAGAGCTGGTTCTTTGAGAAAATCAACAAGATAGATAAAACCTTAACCAGACTAAAGAAATGGCACAGAGACAGTATCCAAATTAACAAAATTAGAAATGAAAAGGGGACTTGAAGTTCCTGTCATAGAGATCTTTCGCTTGTTTGGTTAGAGTTACGCCAAGGTACTTTATGTTGTTTGTGGCTATTGTGAAGGGTGTTAATTCCCTAACTTCTTTCTCAGCCTGCTTGTCCTTTGAGTACAAAAAGGCTACTGATTTGCTTGAGTTAATTTTTTAACCAGCCACTTTGCTGAAGTTGTTTATCAGCTGTAGAAGCTCTCTGGTGGAGTTTTTTGGGTCGCTCAAGTAAACTATCATATCATCTGCAAATAATGATAGTTTGACTTCTTCCTTTCCAATTTATATCCCTTCGACTTCCATATGTTGTCTAATTGCTCTTGCTAGAACTTCAAGTACTATATTGAAAAGATATGGAGAGAGAGGGCAGCCTTGTCTAGTCCCTGATTTTAGTGGGATTGCTTCAAGTTTCTCTCAATTTATTTTGATGTTGGCTACTGGTTTGCTGTAGATTGCTTTTACTATGTTTAGGTATGGGCCTTGAATTCCTGCTCTTTCCAAGACTTTTAGCATAAAAGGATGTTGAATTTTGTCGAATGCTTTTTCAGCATCTAATGAGATGACCATGTGGTTTTTTTCTTTTAGTTTGTTTATGTAGTGGATTACATTGATGGATTTCTGTATATTGAACCATCCCTGCATCCCTGGGATGAAGCCTACTTGATCATGGTGAATGATCGTTTTGATGTGCTCGTGGATTCGGTTGGCAAGAATTTTACTTAGTATTTTTGCATCGATATTCATAAGAGAAATTGGCCTGTAGTTCTCTTTCTTTGTTGGATCTTTTTGTGGTTTAGGTATTAGCGTAATTGTGGCTTTGAAGAATGAGTTGGGCAGTGTCCCTTCTGTCTCTATTTTGTGGAATAGTTTGAAAAGTATTGGTGTTAAGTCTTCTTTGAAGGTCTGGTAGAATTCTGTACTAAAAGCATCTGGTCCTGTACTTTTTTTGGTTGGGAGGCTTTCTATAACCCCTTCTATTTCTTTAGGGGTTAGGGGACTATTTAGCTGATCTACTTGGTGCTGATTTAATTTTGGTATTTGGTATCTGTCTAGGAAATTGTCCATTTCCTCCAGATTCTCCAGTTGTTTTGAGTATAGACCTTTGTAGAAGGATCTGATGATCTTTTGAATTTCCTCAGTTTCTGTTGTTATGTCTCCCTTTTCATTTCTAATTTTGTTAATTTGTATACAGTCTCTGTGTCCTTTGGTTAGTCTGGCTAAGGGTTTATCTATCTAGTTGATTTTCTCTAAGAACCAGCTCCTGGTCTTGTTGATTTAAAAAAAAAAATGAAGAGGGGGATATAACAACAGAAACTAAGGAAATTCAAAAAAATCATCAGATCCTACTACAAAAGCCTATACTCAACACAACTGGAGAATATGGAGGAAATGGACAATTTCCTAGACAGACACCAAATACCAAAACTAAATCAGGATCAATTACATCAGCTAAATAGTCCCATAAACCCTAGAGAAATAGAAGGGGTTATAGAAAGTCTCACAACCAAAAAAAGTACGGGACCAGAGGGTTTAAGTGCAGAATTCTATCAGACCTTCAAAGGAGACCTAACACCAATACTCCTCAAACTATTCCACAAAATAGAAACAGAAGGAACACTGCCCAACTCGTACTAGGAATCCACAATTACGCTGATACCAAAACCACACAAAGATCCTACAAAGAAAGAGAACTACAGGCCAAATTCCCTTATAAATGTTGATGCAAAAATACTAAATAAAGTTCTTGCCAACCTAATCCAAAAGCACATCAAAACCATCATTCACTATGATCAAGTAGGCTTTATCCCAGGGATGCAGGGATGGTTCAATATACAAAAATCCATCAATGTAATTCACTACATAAACAAACTAAAAGAAAAAAAACCACAGGGTCATCTCATTAGATTCTGAAAAAGCATTTGACAAAATTCAGCATCCTTTAATGCTAAAAGTCCTAGAAAGAACAGGAATTCAAGGCCCATACCTAAATGTAGTAAAAGCAAAATGTAGCAAACCTGTAGCCAACACCAAATAATGGAGTGAAACTTGAAGCAATCCCACTAAAATTAACGACTAGACAAGGCTGCCCTCTCTCTCCATATCTTTTCAATATAGTACTTGAAGTTCTAGTAAGAGCAATTAGACAACATAAGGAAGTCAAAGGGATACAAATTAGAAAGGAAGAAATCAAAATATCACTTTTTACAGATGATATGATAGTACACTTAAGTGACCCAAAAAACTCCACCAGAGAACTCCTACAGCTGATAAACAACTTCAGCAAAGTGGCTGGTTATAAAATCAACTCAAGCAAATCAGTAGACTTCTTGTACTCAAAGGACAAGCAGGCTGAGAAAGAAATTAGGGAAATAACACCCTTCACAATAGCCACAAACAATATAAAGGATCTCGGCGTGACTTTAATCAAACAAGTGATAGATCTGTATGACAGGAACTTCAAGTCCTTGAAGAAAGAAATCGAAGAAGACCTCCGGAGATGGAAAAATATTCCATGCTCTTGGATGGGCAGGATCAATATACTAAAAATGGCCATGTTGCCAATAGCAATCTACAGATTCAATGCAATCCCCATTAAAATCCCAAATCAATTCTTCATAGATCTAGAAAGAGCAATTCTCAAATTCATCTGGAGTAACAAAATACCCAGGATAGCTAAAACTATTCTCAACAATAAAAGGACTTCTGGGATAATCAATATCCCTGACCTCATGCAGTACTTCAGAGCAATGGTGCTAAAAACTGCATGGTGTTGGTACAGCGACAGGCAAGTAGATCAATGGAATAGAATTGAAGACCCAGAAATGAACCCACAGACTTATGGTCACTTGATCTTTGATAAAGGAGCTACAACCATCCAGTGGAGAAAAGATAGCCTTTCAACAAATGGTCCTGGTTCAACTGGAGGTCAACATGCAGAAGAAGCAAATCGACCCACTCTTATCTCCTTGTACTAAGATCAACTACAAGTCGATCAAGGACCTCCACATAAAAGCAGAGACACTGAAACTATTAGAAGGGAAACTTGGGAAGACCCTGGAGGATATGGGCACGGGGGAAAGTTCCTGAACAGAACACTAATAGCTTATGCTCTAAGATCAAGAATTGACAAATGGGACCTCATAAAATTACAAAGTTTCTGTAAGGCAAAGGACATTGTCAGAAGGACAAAATGGCAACCAATAAATTGGGAAAAGATCTTCACCAACCCCACATCCGACAGAGGGCTAATATCCAATATATACAAAGAACTCAAGAAGTTAGACCTATAGTACCAAATAACCCTATCAGAAAATGGGGTACAGAGCTAAACAAAGAATTGCCACCAGAAGAAATTTAGATGGGTGAAAAACACCTTAAGAGATGTTCAACATCATTAGCCATCAGGGAAATGCAAATCAAAACAACCATGAGATTCCACCTCACACCAGTCAGATTGGCTAAGATTAAAAACTCAAGATACATCAGGTGCTGGTGAGGATGTGGAGAAAGAGGAATACTCCTCCAGTTTTGGTGGGATTGCAAGATGGTACAACTGCTCTGGAAATCAGTCTGCCAGTTCCTCAGAAAGTTGGGCATGACACTTCCAGAGGACCCTGGCATACCACTCCTGGGCATATACCCAGAGGATTCCCCTGAATGCAATTAAGACACATGCTCCACTATGTTCATAGCAGCCTTGTTTATAATAGCCAGAAGTTGGAAGGAGCCCAGATATCCCTCAAAGGAGGAATGGATACAGAAACTGTGATACACACACACACACACACACACACACACACACACTCACACACACACACACACACACACGTGCAAGCGTGTGCGCGCGCACACACACACACACACACACACACACACACACACACAACAATGAATTACTACTCAGCACTTAAAAATAATGAATTCATGCAATTTGTAGGCAAATGGTTAGATCTGGAAAATATCATCCTAAGCGAGTTAACCCAATCACAAAAGAATACACATGAAATGCAATCACTGATAAGTGGATAATAATGAGCCCAGAAGCCCTAAATACTCAAGGCACAATTAGCAAATCAAAGGAGTCCCAAGAAGAAGAAAGGAGAGGACCCTGGGCCTGAAAAGACTGGATCCAGTTTTGTAGGAGAGTATCAGAACAGAGAATTGGGCGGGGCGGGGGGTCTTATTGGGGAATGAGTGGAGGGAAGAGGACTTATGGGACATATGGTGAGGGGGGAACTGGGAAAGGGGAAATCCTTTGGAATGTAAACAAAAATATAGAAAATAAAAATATATATATAAAAAAATAAATAAAAATGTTTGGGAACATGGAGTTTTTTTGGTTTCCAGTTCTCAAAGGAGGGATAGAAGTCATATAACTAGTTTATCTCACAGTTCTGTAGTCCTTTGTAAAAGTAAAACAAAGCTGACAAGTGAACTATTAATTGTATTTCTATGCATTTATTTATTAACAAACTTTGGGGATGCATCAATGCAAATTTAAAGAGACTGAAAGATATGCATATGATAGCTTTATTCTTATATGTCATATCAAATTATCAAACAATTGAAAACGGAGAAACAATTTGTGAAATAGCCATGTAATGTAAAGTGATTTAATATTAATATTGATTGGTTAAATCAATGAGGTACCCTAAATATATAAATTATGCATTTCTAAATGAAACCTAGCCTGAGTGGCCATATGTGTCATTCCAATTAGATGAAGCTCAGACAAAGAAAGCCAGTAATCACCATTATGCTGCCACAGTGTTTTGTAGGTGACTGCTGAGTAATAAAGCAGAATAGTCTATATTTTACTACTGTGACATTATTTTTGTTATAAACATTATGACACTACTATTTATTAAAATACCTTGAAATCTTAACTTCAATAAAGTAACCTAAATGCTTGTTGTATATATTCTGTGTTTGATGAGAAATTTGCATACAAGTACGTATTGAACACTTACTATATTTCCCCTGCCATGCTCCCCTACTCTGCCCTTTGAACCACTTTGTCACCAAAGACAATTTTGTTTCTATTGTATTTATATATGGATTTTATGTATCTATATAATATCAAGAAAACTTATTTGGCTTTATGAACTTGATTGAATTTGTTTCATATAATTATCTCCAGTTTCGAAAAATGGCATGACTTTGTTCTTATTTACAGAGGAAAACATTCTTTTATGCATAAAATCCCATTTTCTTCATCAATTACTCTGATAAGGGACATCTACCTTGGTTTCTTTCTGTTTTCCAAATGCTGCAATACCTGTCAATGTGCAAATTTCTCAATCATATGTTGACTGTAACCCTTCAATTAAGTGCCCATGAATAGTATAATTAAATTCTGTTACAGATACATTTTTAGTGTTTTGAGGAAGTCCAAATTGATTTCCATTGTGTATGTAGTAATTCATATTTTTACTATCAGGTTATAATGTTTCCTTCTTTTTCTACAAACATACCAGTATTTATCCTGTGTTTTCTAAAGGGAAAACATTTTGACTGTGGTGTAATATAAACTACTCAAACTATTAAAGTAGTATTTTTCTGTTAGAGAGTAAAATTCAATATTTTATTCATATTTTCTTTAAATATTTTACTTTAGCTTTCTCACTTCATAAGTTCACTTATTGATTAGGCTATTTGATTTCTTATTTTCTTTTTTTTTAATTTTTAGAATATTTTAAATATTGATATTCTGGCAGGTGTAAAACCTGAAAAGATTTGTCTCCCTTTCAGTAGGCTGTTTTTACTTGATGTTATCGAGCTGTTCCTTCCCCAAAGGAAAAGATCCCATGCTACTGGGAACTTTCTTTTTTTTTTAATTAAGTATATATTTGTTTGTTTGTTTGTTTTGTTTTTTATTTTTGTTTTTAGTTTTTCGAGACAGGGTTTCTCTGTGTAGTCCTGGCTGTCCTGGAACTCACTGTGTAGACCAGGCTGGCCTCGAACTCAGAAATCCACCTGCCTCTGCCTCCCAAGCGCTGGGATTATAGGCTTGCGCCACCACGCCCGGCTAATTAGGTATATTTTTTATTTACATTTCAAATGTTGTCTCCTCTCCTGGTTCCCCCCCTTCTCCTGAAAATTCCATAAGCCATCTCCCCTTCCCCACTTAACCCTCCCACACTTCCCTGTCCTGGTATTCCTCTAACTACAGCATCAAGTCTTTCCGGTACCAAGGCCCTCTCCTCCCATTGGTGTCTAACAAGACCGTCCTCTGCTGCCAATGTGTCTGGAGCAATGGGTAACTCCATGTGTACTCTTTGGTTGATGATTTTGTCCCTGGGAGCTCTGGGAGTGCTGGATGACTAATACTGTTGTTCCTCCAGTGGAGCTGTAAACCCCTTCACCTCCTTTGGTCCTTTCTCTATTTCATTCATTGGGGACCCTGTGCTCAGTTCAATGGCTGGATGAGAGTTTCCCCTTCTGTATTTGGCATGCACTAGCAGAGCCTCCCAGGTGACAGCTATATCCGACTCTGGTCAACCAGCACTTGTGGGCATCCACAATAGTGTCTGGGTTTTGTCACTGTATATAGGATGCATCTCTGGGTGGGGGCGTCTCTGGATGGTCATTCCCTCAGACTCTGCTCAACCTTTTGTCTTTGTATTTCCTTCTGTGTTCATTTTCTACAAAGGACCCAAGGAGATAGGAAGTAAACAAGTCAAAATAGCTTCCTGAAGTCCCTGAAACTCAAGATTCACTAAGTCCACTATGTCCAATAGAGTAAGCAGTCGAGATCACTGTATGTCATTCTCAGCTTCAAAGAAAACCTAAGGCAAATAGCTTGGGAAAAGTAGAGACCAACAAAAATGTGTAGAAAAGACAAAGACCACCTCAACTGCCTGGAATAGACATCTCTAAGACATCGTAGATATCTGAATTGAGTTCAGTTGTCTGCAAGCTTTGCAGTGTGCTCCGGGTTTTTGGGTTTGGTGAAATAGCACCCAAGTTCAGGTGCACTTTGGTGATTCAGCTGTCATTGATATCATGTATGTGATTTTTCCATAATCCTTTAACTATCCCTCTGTAAGAAGTTTCAATAAGGGGCTGGAGAGATGGCTCAGCGGGTAATAGCACTGACTGCTCTTCCAAAGGTCAAGAGTTCAAATCCCAGCACCCACATGGTGGCTCACAACCATCCTAAAGAGATCTGATGCCCTCTTCTGGTGTCTGAAGACAGCTACAGTGTACTTACATATAATAAATAAATCTTAAAAAAAAAAGAAGTTTCAATAAAATACATTGGTTCACCATAATGTACATTTGTAGCATACTCGCTTTGGTCTGAGATGAGTGCTTTATCTGGAATGAGTATACATGTTTTTTTCTGTCACTCTAGGAAGAGTCTGTAAAACAGCACTCAATATTCCTTGTTTTGAAGAATCTTTTCAGTGTCATATGCACTAATCTGTTAATTTATGAGGCTATTTCCACAGCAACTATATTACACTTTGGAAAGTGAAGAGACTCTAGACAGCTAAATATGACAAGCATGGCTCTGGCAGGCCTGGCTTTTCTTTTCCTTTCCCTCTCTTTCTAAAAAACAAAAACAAAAACAAAAACAAAAACAAAAACAAAAACAAAAAACAAAAAAGAAAAAAACAGTAGATTAGCCAGGCAGTGGTGGAACACGCCTTTAATCCCAGTGCTTGGGAGGCAGAGGCAGGCAGATTTCTGAGTTTGAGGCCAGCCTGGTCTACAGAGTGAGTTCCAGGACAGCCAGGGCTACACAGAGAAAACCTGTCTCAATAAAACCAAACAACAAAAACAAACAAACAAATAAACCAGTACATTAAATTCCTGAAGCTAGCCACCAATGTCTATTCTCTTATTTGGCCACTTACTCCTCCAAAGGCTAACTCTTAAAGTTCAGCTATCGAAGTATTGAATCAAAGTATCAAACCAAAAGCTCCCTTTAGCTCACCTGAATAACAGGCCCAATTAAAATTAAACACTTCATCCTAACACAGGGTTTCCTCACTCACCACTTTGTACTTCCATTTGCCTATGGGTCACATCTGTCTTGTCTTTATCTAGAGGCAGTCCCTTGACCCTTTGGGACAGATACTCCTTCCCCTTCTCCCTTGTTCCCTTCAGCTTCTTTCCAGTTGTCTATCTCTTGTCTCTTACTCCCTGCTCATTTTTTTTCCTCTAAGGTAATAAATCTCTGTATTGAGAACTTGGTCTTACAGTGTCCTGAGCAGACACCAATCCTTTCAAAAAGTCTTTGCCTATAGGTATATACCGAAGTGTTTTTCAAAAATTCCCTCAGGCAATTTCACAGTTCTAGGTTTTATAGTAAAACTCTTGATTCATATGGAGTGTCCTAGTTTAGGATGCTAATGCTGGAATGAAACACTATGACCAAGTCAAGCTGGAAAAGAAAAGGTTTATTTGGCTTACACTTTTACATCATGATCAATCACAGAAGTTAAATCAGGACAGAAACTCAAACAGGACAGGAAGCTCAAGGCAGAAGATATTGCGGAAGTTAATGAGAGGTGTGGCTTACTAGATTTCTCCTTCAGCCAGCTTTCTTAGAGAAACCAGTAACACCTGCTAATCAATGGCACCACACACACTGCTCTGGTACTTCCCCATCAATCACAAATTAATAGAATGCCCTAGAGCTGGATCTTAAAGAGGCATTTTTGTCAATTGAGGCTATATCCTTTCAGATGACTCTTGCTTCTGTCAAGATGACAGAAAAATAGGCAGGACATGGGTCTGAGTTTTATGCAAAACAAGAAATATAGATCTAGTATCATTCTTGTACACATGGGTAAGCAGGTTTCCAAACATAATTTGTTAAATAGTTTGTATTTCTAACAGTAGAAGTTTTTTTTTCTTTTATTATCTTTGCAAAACTAAGAGTCCTCAGCTGCATGGGTGTGTCTTTGAGTCTATGTGTCTATTTATGTGCAACCATTATTTTCCTTTATTTTAACAACTCTGAAATATAATTTCATACCAGGATTTCAAATTTTCCATCATTAGCACAGTCTTCATTGTTTTGATCATTACTTATATTAGCTTTATTATACAAAACAGTCTACAGATTGAATTTAATTCTCTTTGATTTTACACTCTCATTAACAGATATAGAAACAATCTTAAAACTCAAATGGAACCACAAAAATACACAATATAGACAAAGTGAGCCTGTATAATCAGTGCTGGTATGTCTCAGTACTGTCATTAAGCAGTTATGCAGGTCTTGTTTGGCCAACTGAAGTGACTAAGGTTAAACCATCTGGTCCTGACTGACTCTATTTTGTTTTTCCCTAGACACTTCTCAGCCATCCATCCCCTCCTAAGAGTCATAGTTGCCTTTGCAACACTTTTGGGGTTACCTATAATTCTGACCATGATCCAAATGTATTAACTGAACGAATTAATGTTTGAGTAATCTAAACAAAAAAACAAAATAACTAGAGGAAGTCTAAATAAAAAAATCTTTGTTTGTTAGGATCTATAAAATATTGCTAAGCCATGCAAAAAGAAAAATGATACAAGGCTATTTAATCCTACCTCCTCACAGATGTAATGCCATCTTGAACACAGATGTATTGTGATTTTTTCTTTAAAAAAAAGATATTTTTTGATTTGTTCATTAAATGATATCCTCAAGTTTCAATAGCAAAATAACTGGAGGTGTTAGCCTACTCTTACCTAGTCATTTTTTAAAGGACTTTTAATTGGCCTATTTAGTGTGATTTTCAGTATTTTACATGAATCATTTCACAATCATATTGTTAAGATTTTTATAGTGTAGTTTTCTTATCATGTCTATATTATCTACCAGGGAACATCCTAGTTCTTTGTATTTTACAATGATTCTTACCACGTTTACTATTATTTCTACAAGCTTCAGGTTCTAGACTTAAATTGTCGATATAACAACAGGAGCTGGGCATCCTATAGCCAAGTTTTGTCTATATTTTAAACAATTGTAGATCTCTGTAAGAGTCTTCATCTGTTGAATAAACTATTCTTTAGCAGAGAGTAAGTACTACACTTATTTGTGGGGATAAAGATAAACATTTAAAATATATTTAGAAATTACACTGTTTTTTAATGAAATAGAATAAAGTGTTTTCTCAATGGTAATTTACTTCTCCAGCCACTGGTATTTGGCTGCGTTTACAGGAAAAGACATGGACTCTTTCGTTTTAAATAGGTCTAAGCTTCAATTAGACACTTGTTGGTTATTCCCAAGACAAAAGTGGCATGGCTGCATGTCTTGAGATAAATTCCTGGGCCTGTCATTTTTTTTTGTACTTTGTAGGCTTTATTGCTGTGTAGGAACATTGATTGCTTTTCTCCATTGGCTGCTGCTATAGCACCGTGTGATACTATGAGACCTTCAAAGTCAGTTCCAGCTCAACTATTACAAGTCCTGAGATTAAAGCATATAGTATATTTGAAAGTAGATTGTTTCATTGAGATTCTGTGATGCAAACAATACATTGGCGGTCTATATTATTTGGGGAGTTGCTTGGTATGTTTTAAATTAAAGGAAGGTTTCCCATGTCTGGTACTTGGGTTTCCGTTAAATCGTGTATGGTACTTGAGAGAGCATTTAGCACCCTGTGTGGTGTATTTATTTTAAAACATACATATATACATAATACATGTATGTATTATGCATGTATAAACACATTATGCACATATTTTATTATAAAATATTTGTTTCTCTTAATTTTTTAAACATATTCAGCCACATTTATTTTTTTCTTCCTTTCTCTTTTGGTATTTCCTTTAATCTAATTTGTTAGTCTGTGCATTTTGATTGAGAAAGTTAAATCCTTAGCTTTCAGAAATATTAATGAATAGTATTCATTAGATTGTATCATTTTCTTTGTAAATACTGGTGCTTGTTTTCTAAGTTTTCATTTACTTATTAATATTACTCCAGAGTTATTTGTTCTTTCTGTATTCTCACACACATATTTATCTTTCTCATCAGAAAGATTCCTTTAAGTAACTTGTGTGGTTTAGTGGTCAAGAATTCTCTAACCTATTTTACTCTGGGATTTTCATCTTTCTCATTACGTTATAATAGAAAGTTTTGCAGCATGTACGAGTAGAATTTGGCAGGTACCATTTATCAGAGCCTGAAATACATCATTCCATTCCCTTCTGGCTTTCTTCATTCCCGTTTCAAGGAATTTGATGTGATTCCCATGGCCTGGCCGTTGGGGCAATTTGGTATTTCTGTCTTGCAACTTTCAATAGACTGTGTGCATTCTTTATATATAGTTTTAAGAATATATATATATATATATATATATATATATATATATGTGTGTGTGTGTGTGTGTGTGTGTATGTATGTATGTATGTATGTATATATATATATATATATATATATATATATATATATATATATATATATATATATATAGTGTGTGTGTGTGTGTGTGTGTGTGTCTGGAATTTTTTGTCTATTCCAGTATACTTGTGTTTCTTAAGGTCCCAATATCTCCATTGGCCCCTCTTCCTAGCAGGTGGCATGACACCCCAATCTGGCTCTGTACACTAAAGTCCAATAGTTTTAACAAGTAAAAAAAAAAAAAAAACTCTGATAATATGTGGTGCACTAAAATACCAGTTCCCTTTAGTGTACGTGGGAAGAATAAAAAGGAGAACAAGACTCATCATTGGTGTTGTGTCGATACTAAATCTCGACTGCTTCTTTAAATAATCAGAAAAAGAGGAACTGAAGGCATGAGCATCTAGTATTTTTTAGCTAAAAGAAGGGGAATAAAAAGATGGAGGCAAAAATGCAGTTATGTAAACTAAAGGAACTGTAAATCTTGGGAGCATGATACTTGTGACATGAAAAAAGTGGCTAACATAAGTTCTTCGGGGAAATCTATCAATGGGAACATGAAAGGGAGATAATATAGAAAACAAGAAAATGGAGAAACTGAGCATAGAAACAGCCTTCCAGGTAGCATTCGCTATTAAATGTGAAAGGATCAAATACATGGCTATGAGGACAATTCTTAGCTGCAAACTCAACTATAAATGTTCTTTTCTGAGATACCAGATGCAAGTCACACAGTTCCTTAAGAATCTAGTAGCACACTCTGATCACCTCTACACTTTCTTTTACAGGCAAGCTAATGAGTGCTATTCTCACCTAAGCATTTTTTGTAAGTTCAAGCTTATCAGCCATAGATGCTTTCTATAATTATGTGTAACCCTTCAACTGTGTATGAATGCTCCCTCTGCCCATGGACTTCTTTGCAAAATTGAAAATTGCTTAGAATATGCACTTAAGTTCTTCAATAGATTCTGTGTTCCAAAGGCATCTGGTAGCATCTTTTTTTTTCTTCACCACTATCTAGAGGTATTTATTCTGCTTCCCAGATTTGAGTATATACTCCCATCAAATTTGCACAAAGATTGTCCAGAGTGCTGAGAGTCAAAGCTGTTGGGTTACCAAGTTTCTGGCTAAGCCATAATATTTTTAGTGTGATTTCATCATTATTTTGTTCTTCCTAAGGTAACTTCACTGTCCCCGAAGAGTGCAGGAAGATAAAGTTTTCCCAGTGCTCTTTCTCTTCACACATCACACTTATGCAACATTTATCTCCTTTCTCCCTTTTTATTTTATGTTTAAAGTGTTTGGTAAAGAGTATGGTCCTGACCTCCCAAGACTCTCTGTCTTAACATGGCTCCATTTCTTGTTTTCACATGGGGAGTAGAGATCCACAAGCTACCCAGTTCCTCTGGAACAGGTTCTGTATTTTTCTTGAATTCTGTTTTTAATTTCATATTCTAGTTTGTTATTATACTATGGGATTTCAGCAATCACAGTCCATTTTGACAGCAGTTATTCAGCTTAGCCTAGTTGATTTTCTTGATATGGTATCAGATCATGCCTTTGTTTTTTTCTACCATTTCCAATAAAACAAATTTAAAATATTTAAAATACTCGATTTGGTCCTAGAATGCAGAATGTGATTAAATGTAAAAAAAAAAAAAATCTTAGTAAAGGAGGTAAAAGAAAACATTAATTTGAAAATGGAGTTTACAAAAATTAACTGCATAGTCATTATATTCTTTAGTTAATAAAGTTCTCTATAGGGTTATTTGGAATTGAACTAATTAAATGGATGATAAATGGCAGGAGTTACATTTCTTATGTGCTCTGGCTTAAACTTACAAAGAATTGAGAGGAAGTGGTTAGCGTTATTTTCTAGTTTGTTCTTTGACTATAATCAATACCCTCAAGTATACTGGGGAATAGGTTCATTTTGCTTCATTTTTCATATGACAGTTGATCAGGAAATGAGATCAGAGCAGAAACTCAAGCAGGAGCTGCAATAGATACATTGCATGAAATCCTTTTGCTGAATTACTGGCAGCCTTATACTCCAAACTGTATCTTACATAGACTTGTCTTTTCTATCTAGTGATAGTGTCCACAGTAGGATAGGTCTTCCTATACCAATTAATAACCAAGACAATGAATGTCTCACAGGCACGCTCATAGTACAGTCTGATCTAGGAAGCTCCTCAGTTGAGACTTTTCTATGCTGACTCAAGCAGATGATGAAGGAAAATCAGAGCACAAGAGTCATCAATATAAACTCCTGATAAATTTAATAAATATCAATAAGTGGCAAACTCTTATGTATACACTTTATCTTAGTCTCTTTTCCACTTCTGTGATAAAATACCCTGACAAAAATCCAGGTAAGGAGTGAAGTTTTTACATAGCTTGCATTGCATTTCCACCTTATACTCAAGCACAACAGGGAAATCATAACAGCAGAAGCTTTAAGGAGCTGGTCATGTTGTCTCTACAGTAAATTAATGAGTAAATGAGAAGTCCTTGTGATCAGTGGTTGTGAATGCCTCTGTGCTGCTTGTATTTTAATTCTGCTCTCTAGGGAGAGGCTGTCTAAATGAAGAATGAGTCAAGTGCTCAGGTGGCTTCTTGGGAACCAATTCCCTAATGAATAAAGGAGTCAATCACTGGGCAAGTGGGCGGGACTTCTGGGTTGGTCAGAGAAATTTAGGAAGCAGGAGAGAGTTTCTTAGTTGTTGTTTTGTTTTTTTGTTTTTGTTTTTGTTTTGTTTTGTTTTGGTTTGGTTTGGTTTTTTTTTTTGGAACAGGGACAGCATATGGGTAAGATGTAGTCGCTAGAGTTTTCTGGTATCATGAGAAATCCACAAGGATTCCCCACCAGAGGAATCAGATTTTAATAAGGCTTACAAGATTAGGTTTTAGTTATTGAACCTAGAGATTGAGTTACCATTGCTTCTGAACTAACTTTGTATTGCATTTTCCTTCACTCAGTGGCTCCTCTGGGTTTAAGAGAAAGGTATGGAGACAAATCGTTGGTTTGCCAGGTGTGCACCACAAAGGCCATGAGGGATTTGAAGCATGGGTTTGGGATGGTAGTGACCCGCCAATGGGAACTTAGCAAGCTGGCTGGAGAGATTGTAGAGTTCTTAGTCAGAGTCTCCTTGAGGTAAAAACAGGTTGGCCATTGCATGGCTGGCTAGGCCACCAGGACAAAGAGGTGCAGGCACAAGAGCAGGAACATACTGGTCATTTTTTAATATTTCCCTCAACAAGATTCCCCTTTACTTTTCATTAAGACCATTGGTTCTAACCTAATCTGAACAATCTGTCATTGAAGTTTCTTTCCAGGTGACTCCAGATACTGCCTAGCAGCTAACTCAAATTGCTTACCTGTATGTTCATGTGTGCACATGCACACACACACACACCACATACCACATAGAACACACATATATATTACATGCATACAAACACACACACCACATACAACACATACCACATATATACATACATAAATACATACAAATACACACCACATACCACACACATACATAAATACATACATACATACATACATACATACTCATATACACACACAGCATGTCTTACGTTTTTTCAGCTGAGGATAGCAATACCAATCCATTAACACAGTTTGCATTCATATATTAATTTTTGAAATCACACTTCAATAAAATAAAGCCAAGGTTCACTGAAGAGATGGTCAGTTCTACAATGGGAGTAGAAAATATACAAATGGAGACTGACATCTCTAGCATGAAAACAATACAGATATGATTAAAATTTATAAGACTGGGAATATAGCATGCCCTAAGGTACTGGAGATTGAAGGTACTGGAGAGGGGCATGTAAAAAGCAAAAATAAATGTGAAATATTAAAAAAGGAAACATTAATTAATAGACACTGTAAGAATTCTCAATAGCACATCAAGTACTATATTGAAGAGATATGGTGAGAGGGGGCAGCCTTGATTAGTCCCTGATTTTAGTGGGATTGCTTCAACTTTCTGTTTACTTTGATGTTGGCTACCGGTCTGCGGTAAATTGCTTTTTCTATGTTTAGTTATGGGCCTTGAATTCCTGTTCTTTCCAAGACTTTTAGCATGAAAGGATGCTGAATTTTGTCAAATGCTTTTTCAGATCCAATGAGATGACCATGTATTTTTTTTCTTTGTGTTTGTTTATGTAGTGGATTACATTGATGGATTTCCGTATATTGAATCATCCCTGCATCCCTGGGATGAAGGCAACTTGATCATGGTGAATGATCGTTTTGATGTGTTCTTGGATTCAGTTGGCAAGAATTTTATTGAGTATTTTTGCATCGATGTTCATAAGGGAAATTGGTCTGTCGTTCTCCTTCTTAGTTGGATCTTGGTGTGGTTTTGGTATCAGGGTAATTGTGGCTTCGTAGAATGAGTTGGGTAGTGTTCCTTCTGTTTTTATTTTGTGGAATAGTTTGAAGAATACTGGTAATCGGTCTTCTTTGAAGGTCTGATAGAATTCTGCACTAAAACCATGTCGTTCTGTGCTTTTTTTGGTTGAAAGACTTTCAGTCAAAATGGCTAAGAATAAAACTCAGGAGACATCAGGTGTTGGCGAGGATGTGGAGAAAGAGGAACACTCCTCCACTACTGGTGGGGCTGCAAGCTGGTACAACCACTCTGGAAAGCAGTCTGGTGGTTCCTCAGAAAACTGGGCACGATACTTCGGGAGGACCCTGCCATACCACTCCTGGGCATATACCCAGAAGATTCCTCAGCATGCAATAGGGATACATGCTCCACTATGTTCATAGCAGCCTTATTTATAATAGCCAGAAGCTGGAAAGAACCCAAATGTCCCTCAACGGAGGAAAGGATACAAAAAATGTGGTATATATACACAATGGAGTACTATTCAGCCATTAGAAACAATGAATTCATGAAATTCTTAGAGAAATGGATGGAACTGGAGAACATCATACTAAGTGAGGTAACCCAGTCTCAAAAGAATACCCATGGTATGCACTCACTGATAAGTGGATTTTAGCCTATAATCTTGGGACACCAAAGACACAATCCACATACCAAATGATGTCTGACAAGAAGGAAGAAGTGGACCCTGGTGATGGGAAGGATCAAAGCATCAGTGTAGGGGAGTACCAGAACAGGGAAATGGGAAGGGGTGGATGGGGGAACAGGGGGAGGAAAAAGGGCATGTAGGACCTTTGTGGGGCAGGGAACCAACAAAAGGGAAATGAAATGTAAATATAGAATATATCAAATAAAAAATTTAAAAAGAATTCTCAATAGCATAATCTTCACACTGTTCATGAGCTCATCTTGATATTAATATGTGATCAAATGAATGAACATGTGAATAGAGAAGTGAAACTATTTCATGATGAAATTTATGTTATGGTATAGAAATTTTATTTTTCAAATCTTCTATGATCCACTCCAAGAGGTTAAGGAATAAATCCCTAGTTCTTACACATGAGATCTTCAAAATATATATATAGTCTGAAAGGGAGGATAGAAGAAGCTAACAAACAGTCCCTTGCATAGTGATAACTCTTGACATAAATACATATTTTTGACATATGATGGGTTAAAGGATAGCAGTCATTTATGACATACATTTGTTATGTGTATGTGTGCTTTTACTGAATATATGTCTGCATACGTCATACAAGAACTGTCCTCAGAGGCCAAAAGGACATATAGAATTTCCTGATCTGAATGTACAGAGGGTTCTGAGATGCTCTGAAGAACTAAGGTGTCTCCATTTCCTAAACATCATGTCTTGAAAATAAAACTGTAACAGTTGTCTATTACAAAAAAATTAAACTTACCTTCAAAGGAGATTTGAAATGTGTCATATTTCCTCAAAAGAAATTACAACTATCAGCATCTGGGGTGGTGATTGGGGAATAGGTGGGGGGTGAGGTGGGGTGGAAGAGGACATATGGGACATATGGTGAGGGGGGAACTGGGAAAGGGGAAAGCCTTTGGAATGTAAACAAAGAATATAGAAAATAAAAAAATAAGAGGGTAAAAATTACAAAATATGAGGATAATACAGAAGTATATCTCCAATAGTGAAAGTAATTGCCATTTTTTATTTTTAGCCAAATATTTATTTTTTATTTTTATTTTTTCTACTAACTCACTTTACATCCCACTCACAACTCTTCTCCCTACCACCCCTACCACAACACTTCTCTGATTCCTGTCACCACTTCTCCTCTGAGAAGTTAGGGGCTCCAAGACTCTGGAACATCAAGTGTCTGCAAGTCCGGTTGCTTCCTTGCCCACAGAACCAGAAAAGGGATTCCAGATAGAAGAACATATCCTACTCTGAGGCAACAGCTCTGGGGATTTTACCCACTTCAGTAATTCTGAATCCACATGAAGACCAAGCTACACATCTTCTACAAATGTGCAGGGAGTCCTAGATCCATCAGTGTATGTTCACTGATAGGTGGTTCAATCTCTGAGAGCCCCAAGGGACCAGGTTAGTTTATTGTATTTGTCTTTCTGCGGAGTTCCTATCCCCTTCAGAGCCTCCAATCCTTCTTCCATAGGAGTCCTATTCTTCCATAAGAGTCCCCTAGCTCCTTGCATTTCTTGTAGAAACAATACATTTTTGATCAAAGGTTTTAAGGGTGAGTTGGTATCTTTATTGCACCATTGAGGCTCATGCCTGGCTGCAGGACATAGCCTCTATGAGTTCCATATCTCCAATGCTGTGAGTCATAGCTAAGTCATTGATTCCTGGGGTCCTCCCTTATCCCAGGTATCTGACTCATCTTGGAAATGTGCCCCACTTCCCCACCCCTGTGATTTGAAGATTCATATTCAGTCTCATGTCCATCTGACCATCTCTTCTGTCCCTTTCCATACCTGATCCTGAAGCACCCCCTTTTCCCTCCCCATGCTCACTACCATCAAGTTCCCTTCCTCTGTCTGCCTCTTTTGACTATTTTATTCCCCCTTCTAAGTGAGATTCAACCATCCTTAGACTTTTCTTCATGTTTAGCTTCTTTGAGACTGTGAAGTGTAGTATGGGTATCCTGTATTTTATGTCTAATATCTACTTATAAGTGAATATATTCCATGTATGTCCTTTTGTGACTGGGTTACAACACTCAGTATGATGTTATCAAGTTCAATCCATTTACTTGCAAAATTCATAATGTATTTGATTTTAATAGAGGAATAGTAAGTATTCCATTGTATAGATATACCACATTTTCTTTATCTATTATTCTGTTGAGGGACATATAGGTTGTTTCCAGTTTCTGTTAATTACACATAAAGCTGCTATGAACGTAGTTGAGCAAGTATCCTTGTAGGATGGTGAAGCATACTTTGGGGTGGTATAGCTGGTTTTTGAGGTAGAACAATTCCCAGTTTTCTGAGAAACTGCCATATTGATTCCAAAGTGGTTTTACAAGTTTGCACTCCCACCAGCAATGAAGGAGTAGTCTGTCTTGCTCCACATCCTCACCAGCATATTCTGTTTCTTGAGGTTTTGAACTTAGCCATTCTGATGGGTGTAAGATGGTACCTCAGAATTGTTTTGATTTGCATTTATTTTATGACTAATTACTTTGACAATTCCTTTAAGTGTTTTTTGGCCATTCGAGATTTCTCTGTGAAGAATTCTCTGTTCAGCTCTGTATTCTACTTTTTTAAATTGGGTTATATAGATTGTTGATACTTAACTTTTGAGTTATTTTTTTAAATAAATATTGGATATTGGCCTTCTATCAGATGTTGGGTGGTGAAGATCTGAAGATTGCTATTATGTCCTATTGACAGTCTCCTTTACCTTACAGAAGCATTGCAGTTTCATGATGTTCCATTTATCAATTGTTGATAGAGCCTGAGACATTGGTGTTCTGGTCAGGAAATTATCTCCTGTACCAATGAGTTCAGGGCTATTCACATTTTCATATCAGAATCTTTTAAGGTGCAGAAATGGCATACATACATTAAAGATAACCAATGTCTCTTTAATTTGACTTAAGCTACTTTTTAATTCATAATCAGAAGAAAAGAGAACTATGATACACACAAATGAAGACAAAATATCTAAAACGAAAGGAAAACCTAACTTTGTCACTTGTTTCATAAGTAAACATGTAAAGGCTGAAAGTCATATAATGCAAAACAAATGCTTTAACTAGGCTTTATAATTTTGTTATTGCTATTATAGACTTTCTGCATTGATGCTCAATTACAACACCAGTAAGCTCGTCCTGTGAATAATGAGCTTAAGACAGCACTCTGCATGCCAAGGTATTATGAACTATCATTTCAAACTTCAACATCTCTGCAGTGGCTATTTCTTCTTGAAGAACCCAACACAAACATGGAAGATGGCAATAAACTAAATTAGTTCTAAACAAGTCTTTTTATTTTATATCTCCTGAGCCCAAAAACCAATCTAAGGGCTTCTGTCCTGGCTGCTTTATGCCTTGGGGGGGGGTCTCATATCAGCTGGTATATGCTGCAATCAACAGATTAAATCCAATCACCAATAAAAGCCCAACACAATTCTTCAAAGATATGGAAAGAACAATTCTTAAATTCATCTGTAACGGCAAAAATCCAGAATAGTGAAAATAATTAACAATAAAAGAATGGCTGGGTTAATCACTATCCCTGACCTCAAGCTTTACTACAGAGAAATAGTGATGAAAATTGCATGGTTTTTGTACAGAGACAGACACAGACAATAGATTGAAGAAATAAAATCACACAATTAGGGATAGGTGATCTTTGGCAGAGATGCCAAAAATATACAATGGAAAAAAGAAAGCATCTTCATTAATTGTGCTGTCTAACTGGCTGTCTATATGTAGAAAAATGAAAATAGACTCATATTTGTCACCTTGCCCAATACTCAAGTCTAAGTGGATCAAGGACTTCAACATAAAACTAGATATACTGAATCTAATAGAAGAGAAATTGGAAAAGAGCCATGAACTTATTGGCACAGGTGGAAATTTCCTAAACAGAACTCCAATGGCTCATGCTCTAAGATCAAGAATTGATAAATGGAACCTCATGAAACTGAAAAGCTTATGTAAGGCAAAGGACATAGTCAATAAGACAAATCAGCAACCTAAAGATTGGGAAAATATCTTCACTAACCCCATATCCAATAGAGGGTTAATATCTGAAATATGTAAAGAACTTAAGAAACTATCCACCAAAAAAACAAACAACCTAATTAGGAAATGGGGTATACAACTAAACTGAGAATACACAACAGAGGAATGTTGAATGGCTGAGCAACACTGAAAGAAATGTTCAAAGACCTTAGTGATCAGGGAAATGCAAATCAAAATGACCCTGAGATTCCACCTTACATCAATCAGAATGGCTAAGATCAAAACCTCAGGTGACAACACTTGCTGGTAAGGATGTTTTGAAAGAGAAACACTCCTAAATTGCTGATGGTTCAAATGGTACAACCACTCTGGAAATCAATCTGAATGTTCCTCAGAAAATTTAAAGTAGATCTATCTGAAGACCCAGCAATACCACTCTTTAGAATATACCCAAAAGATCTTCCACCATGCCACATGAGTACTTGTTGTACTGTGTTCATAGCAGTCGTATTTGTGATAGCCAGAAGCCAGAAACAACCTAGATGTCTTTCTTTTCTTTTTTTATAAAAAATGTTTTGTTTATTGTGTATAATTATATGCACTATAATGACAATGATATTATTGTAGTCTGAAGACAACAAGGCAACTTTTTTTGGGGGGTGGTTTCTTTTTTTTTTTCATTTTTTTTATTTTTTATTTTTTTTTTATTTTCTATATTCTATGTTTACATTCCAAAGTCTTTCCCCTTTCCCAGTTCCCACCCACCATAGTTCCCATAGTTCCTCTCCCCCCCCCAACTATTCCCCAATCATTCCCCCTCCCCCCTCGGTTTCTTTACTAAACTGGATGCAATCTTTACATGCCCAGGGTCCTCTCCTTTCTTCTTCTTGGGAATCATTTGACTTGCTATTTGTGTCTTGAGTATTTAGGGCTTCTGGGCTCATTAATATCCACTTATGAACCGTTTCTCGACTTCTAACATGTCTGGGCATCATTCAGCTTGGCAGTTTGGCAGGAGAGCACTTAGCAACTGAATCATCCCACCAGCCAACTCTGTTCTTTATTTGCAAATATTCTCCCTTGAGTTTAGTAATCTCTCCAAAGAAAAAAGAAGGAAGGAAGGAAATGAGGAAGTAATAAAGGAAATGATAGAAGGAAGGAAAATAAAAGAATTGGAAAGGAGAGAAGAGAAAAATAGAGAGGAGAAGGGAGGAGAGGAGAGGAGAGGAGAGGAGAGGAAAGGAGAGGAGAGGAGAGGAGAGGAGAGGAGAGGAGAGGAGAAGAGAGGAGAGAATAGATAGCATTTGCCAATGGAAATAGTGACTGATCATCCTATATCCACAAACAATAATGTGATCATACAGAATTCAAAAACTAATGGAAGTTAAGATTTTATTTCAAGATGAATTTTAAATATTCTAATAAATATTGATCCTAATCAAGTAAACTCTCCTAGGTGATCCAAGAAGGCAATGAAGAATCATCTGTAATGGAGAGGAATCTGTGCAAATGAACAAATGGAATCAAGTGTATGACAACTTGATCAATACTGAGGGACATTTATTTTTCTTCTAGACTAAATTTGCAATCTGTAGGTTTGCCATAACATTCAAAATCAAAAATAAGACAATACTATCTTAGCATTTGGTATAAATCAATAAACCATTTGTAAAAGTAATTAAAATAGCAAAATATAATTAGACCACAAAGGACTTGCCTTGATTCAAGATATTATAAAATAAAAACTCTATCAAAATTAAGGCTATGTAACATTAATTTGAAAGACAAAAATTACAAGAAATAAAAACCCATAAGAATACAGTACATGAGGAATGCATTTCAAACATCACGGGTAAGCATCTCTGCCTCTGCCTCATTAGCAATTAAAACTTTCCAGTGACCTGGATCTATAATTAGGGCACAGTCTATGAGTTTATAATATTTAAGTATTTTATTTTCTTTCAGTTGAAATAAAGTCTGGCTGTATAAATTGTCCTCAATCTTGTCACTAAGATGATTTTAACTTAAACATGTTACTCTTCATTCAGATGAAAAATAGTCATGAGCAGTATTGCAGCTTGCATGTGTTTAACCTCTGCAGCTCCTAGAAAAGCTGATCTGTCCCAGCACTTGCAGATCTCAGTGGTATTTTCTTTCATCACTCAATATTTTTCACTTTAGAATCTATTAAGAGAAAATTGAGATTCATTTTTGGGATATGTGATTGTTTTTTAAGAAAAGTCTTGCTGATATGGCTGGAAATTCAATTAAAATGATGCAATTGTATCTCAAATCTTCTCATGGTTATTGCAATAGCCATGAGGCTTCATTTTCTTTCATGACATGATATGTGACCAAGGCCTAAATGAATTCAGGTTATTTTTGGAGACTTTCAATATTAGATAGATAACTGAGAGTATATGGTGCAGATATTACTGAATTATTCATCTAATTTATTCTATTCTCTACAATAATGATTAAGTAAATTAAATTAAAATAAAAATATTCTATTTTCAATTTTAACTATAGTGAACTTTTTTATATAAGGGGGTTTTATTATAATACTATCAGCATCATTTTATAGTCATTTAATCTCCAAGATAGTCTCCTTTTTATGGTGCTTATTTTACTACTGTATATAATTATATTGATCTAGAGAAATAAAATGCTCCCTTAGAATTGCTTTATTCAATGTTGGCTTTGTAAGTTTTCCTTTTCCAGTATCTTTGTGCAATCTCATTCACCTAGCTGTACAATCCTGTAACTACTCTGATATCTATTCCAAACCTGAAGCTGAAGACAGTTTCAAAATCTGTTACATAAAAATTTTCCCAAACGCATATCAATGTTTACATTAAGACATCAAATGATACTTCTGCAAATGAATGCTATTAATTCTCACTGAGTTTTTGTGTGTGTCCCATGGGTTCAGTCATTAACCAGAGTATGTGGATTGTATACCTTTTATGATTCTCTGACAACATACAGTCTGTTTCAATTTTAGCATTCCCATTGATTTCAAGAGTGTTACAGAGGGCATAGGGATGAATGGGGTTGCAGAGATCAACATATGGTAACCAATTAGAGACACCAGAGAATGTCAATACATTCTCATTTGCTGTAATAAAAAAAAGTACAAAAATAAAACCCTCTAAACCTATCCATTCTTTAGGGAATAGTTTGTATAAAATTCCACTGAGAACGTTTTGTGGAATGCTTGCTTTTTTATTGCATTGAGCATCATAGATAGGATTGTGTAATAGCTATTCCTGGTTGTCAACTTTATATCTGGAATCCAGAATTAGTGGCATACCTGTGATCCAGATCTTGAGGTGGGAAGACACAGGTTTCTGACCTAGATCTTGACATGGAGAACTTAGGGCCAGGCAAGGTAGTACATACCTCTAATCCCTGAGACTGAGGCAAGGAGATCTCTGAGTTTAAGGTCAGCCTAGGAAAAAGAAAGTCCCAGATCCAGGCATGGTGGTACACACCTTTAATCTGGCCACACCTTCTACTGGAAGCCTACATAAGGACATTGGGAAAAGGAAGACTCACTCATTTTCAACTGCTTCCACTTCCAACTTACTTGCCATCTGTTGCAACCTAGTCTTACAGAAGATCAGCTCAAACAACTTAGCCTCGTGGGCCTGAGAAAATACTAAATTCTTGGGCTTCATTTCCACAGCTGCCCATTGTTGGTTTAGTTGTACTACAAACTGTAAGTCATCACAATAAATTCCTTTAATAAATGGAGATATTCCATAATTTCTGTGACTCTACAGAACCCTGGCTAATAGAGATTGCTTATATAAAATTTTATAAATAAGACATTTGAAGTTATAAGTAAGATATTGAAAAGGATATTACAATGATAGTACACACCTTTAACCATAAATATCATAAATTTGGGTCATTTACTTGGCCTTCTCAGACCCTGTTTTTTCATTTGTAAAATGAAGATGGTAAATTATCAAAATTTGAATTTATTGTGTAGGTCTGTCACTAGGAACTATTGATATAAAGCTGTAGGCTAAAATAAATAAATCAAGTGGTTGACACTGTAGATCCCTCTAAGCCATGTTAGAATTTCTTCTCTCTGAACTTCAGCTAGTGATACTACAAATTCTTTGATGGAGACTAAGTTACTCCTGTTCTGCTCTCATGATACACAATTTTCTCTATCTTTATTTCTTTCACTTTTCTGATAAAGACATTGGCCCTATTATTAGGCCATTTTTTTCCGTATAACCTCATTTTAAGCCAGTGTACTCAAAGTAGCCACTTTACAAAACAAACAAACAAAAATGAACAGCATTAGATTCTGAGTGTCTCTTGGCATACCTCCTTTGGAGATAAAAATTCATCCATAACAGCGTGGAAATAAGATGCCAAGGAAAATGTGGTAAATATCTCAATATCTGAGAGTAGGTTCTCATTTGTAGATAACACAATTTAACAAAGTTTAAAGTAAGTCAACTCTGTGGCAATACAAGGGACATGTAGTTGCAATAACAATGTAGTCAGATCACATGAAAACTATAACCCACTAAGGATTGATTATGGAGATCAATAACACATGTTCTAGGTAGGTGAGCATTTCCAGAATACACATATTCTTATTATGACTGTGTTTCTCTTGTGCTGAATATAGAACATGGGATTTAGATTTACAGACATAATCTTCCAATACATTAGTAAAGAAAATATGTGTTAAATTTGGTTATTTTAAAGATAAATTTCTGGAGTAACATAATTTGTATATAATATTACATATATACAAAATTACAATGTCTATAAATTTTATACATTATATGCTATATTCAGTGGTAGCATATATTATAATTATAAATTATATATTTTATAATTATGTATATATGTATATATGTGTATATGTATATATGTATATGTATATATGTATATATGTATATGTGTATATGTGTATATATGTATATATGTATATATGTATATATGTATATATGTATATATGTATATACGTATATACATACATACCAGGAAAGGGGAAGGCATTTGGAATATAAACAAAGAATATAGAAAATAAAAAAGATAAATTTCTGGAGTGATATAATTTATATACAATATTAGATATATTATATACAATATCATATAATATATATAATATCTTTGCTCTTGTTTCAAAATTACAATGTCTATAAATTTTATACATTATATGCTATATTCAGTGGTAGCATAGTTACATTGAGAGAATAAATTTTCCTATAAAAACAGCATGGTTTTTAATGGCAAAATTGTAAACAGTAGAATAGGCTCATGATCCAAAATACCATTAGGTAATGAGCTCACAACACTTAGAAAATCATGTTTCTTTTTTTTTGTAATTTGCTCCTATCATACTTTTATATATTTGACAATATGACATCCAATTATAGATTAGAAAAATCAGTGTACAACATTTTATATAATAATATAATATAAAATGTCAAATGGTAGAGAATCTTAAATTTATTAGTCTTAAATCTTAAATTTATTAGTCTTGTTCCAAGACTGAGCACTATCCACATATAAGGACTAATATGCACTCACAAAGTTTTATGGACCTGATGACTGGGTTGAAGGGGTGACAGGAAACTGTAGTGAATCCAGTGAGGAGGAAGAGAAAAGAAAAGAGGCAAGGAAATAAATGTGACTGGACTTTAAGTGACCTGTGGCATATTTGTACCTTATATCCCACATTATAAAAGCTTACACTTCACCTACCCACTTGCGAACTCATAAAGCACAGAGAAAAAACTAGAATAAAGCAAGGAGATTTGGGAAGTTAAGACACAAAAATAAAGAGAAAAATAAAATAAAAAATTGAAAGAAAATGTGATAGAAACCATAGATATGTTATATATTATTTTATAATAATAGTTATTAATTTGCCTATCGATGGAGAGTATTGTTTTAGCTTTAAAAAGTATCAGAAAGGTATATTTACTGACATAGAAATTTAGACATGTTCTATTGAACCACAGAGCCAATTTACAAAAATTTCTATATTTTTGTGTTACTTAAAGTATGCTATGCAAGTATAAATTCTATTAATTTGGCAATAGGCTGATAGTAAATATCAGATTTTTAAATATTGTTTCTAATATTTAAATTATTGATATAGCTATGCTTTTTCAATATTACTATTGAAATAAACATGTATAAACATTATGTAAGTAGAATATATAAAATATTATAGTCAGTCCATCCTTATCAATCCTATAGTTACATAATTCAAAAGCAAATTATTTTTATTTATGTTCATAATTCTAAAATGTTTTATTCTTATCCAACAGAAATGATGTAATACAAATCTCAGTACCAGAATACAAAATTATATTTTGAGCAATGAAATCTCTTTGGCACCAAATTTATTCAATCAATGCAGGCATGCATCTGTGGTAGATCTATAAAGTGTTGTACAGACACACATCATAATCGTTTTTATTCAACAAACAGCATTATCTTGTGGTAGCCTGGTGTGCAGTTATCTGTCATTGTGATCACACCGGCAATGTGCTTTGATTTGTGCTGTACTGACTTGATAATGTGGCTGAAAATGTGTCAAAACAGAAAAGCAGAGATAGAGCAGTGACAACAGTCTGATCCCCTCCCTGTGCATGTTAGTCATGATTTTATGACTGAATGGGATAAGAATAGCAGTTTCTATCAAACCAGAAAACTCACAAACATCCTTTGATTGAATCTCTTTCTTCCACAAAAGGGAAATGCAGCTCACAAAATACGAATCAAAAATTAGAAATATACACATATATGTATGTATGTATATATATATTTCATATTGATATATAAATGACTATTCATACATTTTGTGAGGCCAAACCAAATCAATGAATGCAAAAAAGTACTGAATTTAACATATATCATATATCAGACATGAGTAGTTAAATGATTTTAGTGGAATGTTTGAAGAAATTATTTACTTCTCTGCATAGTTGCTATCTATAGCTCTTAAAATAATCTTAGCATGCCAAGTAATAGATTGTTTTCTATATTCATAAGTGAGCAATTCTATACAATCTTGCTGACATGTTATTTCTATGATGGGGTTGTACTCACAGCACAGTATCTAAATCTTTACTCAAATCTGTACACTCACTAGTGACTCAGACTTACTTTCTGCTTTTGTTTGTCTTCAGAGTCCCTTTATAGGCAGCTTATTTGCACAAGTAACTCAGAAAAAGAATTATTGGGAACACATTATTTAAATACAGAAATTCATTTAAATTTATGAAACAGAGCAAAGACCTAGACATATTAATAAATACTCTATTCAGGTCTGACTAGACATAATATTACATCTTAATTTTCTTGGAAAATATTTTATATTTATTGTAGTTAAAAATGTGAACCAATAAACAGAAACAAATTACCAGATAGACTTTTTTCTCTCTACCAAATTTTCATTTGTTCTTTTCTTTCCTATTCTGTGGATAATAGAGGTAGATAAAAATAGATAAATAAAAATGTATAGATAATAGACAGATGATAGATAGATAGATAGATAGATAGATAGACAGATAGATAGACACATAGTAGGTAGATAAATTAATATAAATGTTTATGTGTGTCCTCATATGCCAATTTAATAGGAGTACAAGGCATTCATGTGGTTCAGTTAAGGGGAAACATCATATACATTTATATTTAAGAGAAAGTTGTTAGAACTTTATACAACTTTAGCATTATTAAAAGAACATGAATTGCTTTGGCTGACTTCTTTACTTTTCATATAACTCATATCATGTCAGATTGTTAAAGGAAGGAAAAACAATGATGATACTGGCAGATTTGATGTAAACAAATATAACAGCTTGTCCTATATTCAGCATTAACAAGTAAGACTACTATCATAGCGCTGCTGTCTCTGTTCATTTGTGCATTTTCCCATCTTTTACAGTTGTTCAATACATCTCTTCCATGCAAGCTGTATTCCATAAAATGCTATATAACCAAGTACAGCTGGAGGCTGAATTTGGATTGTCTTTGTATCAAAAATAAAGCAGAAGAGAATGACTAAGGACTAAAAGAGTCTGGCTCAATCATGGTGATTTTCCTTAGTTATTGGATAATAGAGTGAACAGGCTGTACTTTTTCTGATATATAAATTCTGTTTGTGATATATTCTCTGCTAAAATCAATAAGTGAACAACTCTTCCTGTGCAACAGATTGTAAATGACCCCTGGAACAGATATGAAGCCATGGTCCTAGATTAAAGGTATTTCTGTGACTACTTTGTACCATGTTGCAATTATTTGTTTTCTTTCATTGAAATGTTGCACCAACAGGAAAAATTTCCACATGAAAACTTTCATTTACTATTATCAACACAGGATCTTATACCTTGCAAGTATTTTAAGTTGAGTATTGAATTAATTATACTCAAGCTGTTATTTCCCTCAAAGAATAAAATATTAGAATAAAATACTTAAAATTTGTCCACTTTTTATGAGCAACCAACAACATTCATATTGGTCCATTTAATCCTAAAATAAATTTAAAAGTTAAAACTTGTGGTATCTTAATAAAATTATTGACTCTGAGAGTTCATGAATTAATTTCAGCATACAGAATAAATGTTTTATTTCTCTATACAGAGTTGGAATTCTTGTTCTGCACGAAGAAACTGAAACACCTGTTTCCTTCTTATTTGCTCAAATATATTTCAGCAATGCCATTAAACTGTGTGATAGGATTAAGAAAGATGAGGGAAAATGTTAAGTATGGAGTTGCTGAAATTTGTTTCTGCTTTCAATAACAGCCTTAGTAGCAATCCCCTTTATGATAGGTTTGTCTGTATTCAGTCATTACTTAATTAGAACATATTAAATGCATATCTATTGAATAACTGATTTAAAAAGTAGGGGTTGCTATTGTAAATCTAGTTTACAAGTTAATTTCTAGTTAACTTATTTGTTAATAGCTATATTACTCAAGAATAATTTTCTCTGCCCTAAAAATTATAAATTGACTATGAAAATTGAGTGATACGAATATAATTTGGGGTTCATCATTCCTTTTGTTGTTGTCTAAACTTAAAATCTCATAGATTTTGGTGAGACTTTTGCTGTTGTCCCTAATATAACTCAGTGTTGAAGGCAGCAAAATATTCTATCAGAAACTTTAGTCTTATAATATTACTTAACGTTTACCTAATTCATTTAACCCACTGAGACCAAATATGATAAAACCAAGAATTCCAGAGAAGTTTCTCAGTGGGGTGTAGATGTTATCTCCTCTAAAGAATAAATCGCTCTAGAATTTTACCTATAAGTGGGAGAGGAAAAGGCATTATTACTTGTTAATTGTTGAAATCATTGACATGTATTAATGATCTACATTAATGGCAGCAACATTGGCTGAGCTACTCCTGAGGTTTTCTGACTGCGGCACATGGGGCCTATGGTAGGTATTAGGTATTTAATGACAATCTAATGTTTAGGAAGAAAGCAGTGAGCTATATCTTGTCAAGTTACTGAAGGAGCTCACCCTGTTACACAGCACTCATTCATTGTTTCTGAACAGTGTTGAAGCTCTTACATACACAAAGCCCTGAAGTTTTTTCAGTGTTCTTGACACTTATAGGAATAGAATTTCTGCATTTAGAAATGCATGATGGCTACAATACATAGTAGTCTTTTAATTTTGTGAATTATTTATAAATCTTCATCAATAAAGCAAGATAATGGCTATTCCATGAAATTTTAAAATTCTAAATAAAATATATTAAGGACCTTGATTACTGGCTGACATTACTTAAGTAAACAAATGTACACATGGATGTGAATTGCTTGTGTCTGATTCTGGGTGTTGATGAAAACAACCTTAGTGAAAGCAATGTACCAGGTTAATTTAACATTTTTATTTATCAGCTGATATATCATAACCATCAGCAGAAGTTATCAGTGAGAAGTATGTTTTCATTTAAAACACTAGAATGCATAAGTTGTTTGAGAGTATTTTTATATTTTACTTGCTGGCAGAAATAACTACATTTATAAGTAAATTGATTATTTCCCAATTTTACCTGCTTTCAATCTATGTTGACCAAAATTACTACATGTGTATGAGGAAAAAGTTCATTATTGACACAAGCAATAAAGAATCAATACTTATGGTGACATAATATTTTTCAATTAAGCTATGGAAGCAGACTATGTAAATAATGTCTTTATACTTTTATTTGGTTAAATAATTGACCAGTTTCATACAAGATGGTCCAGTTATCTCAAAGCTTATGTTTTTTTAATTGCTGTGAAATGAGGAGGTTATGCTGTTTGAACGCCTAAAGTGACTCATTTGCAATAAAATCATGGTACCTATTCTGAAGAATGCAAGAGTAATTATAAGAAGACAAGGTATAATAGACCTATTTTCAGAAAAAGGAAAGTAACAGTATTGAAAAATAATAAGTGGCTTGCTTTAGATATTAGCGAATGGCATTCCTGATAATGGCTAGACTGAGCATAAAGAACAAGAGGCATGCAAGATACAACATGGAGTTTAGAAAATCAAGTCTTCAATATTCCCAAATTCTGAGGGGAGAGATTTTCAAGACTTGTAGTTTTTAAGATAAGTATCAACTAATACTATAGTTTGAGAGACAAGGTAATGAGTGAAGGTGGTGAGTATTGTGATTATAAAAGGATAAAGAGATATTAAAATATATTCTATGAGGGTATGTTGAGATGTCAGGGAAGGGGATGTCTCGGTGGGCCCATGCCAAGGCATCCCTTCTCCTTGAGGGACCAGCCACATGATGATATAGTATAGAATAGAGTTTATTCAGGTCAAGGGGAGGGAAGTTAGGGGGTAGTAGAGGCAGAGAAAGGCAGAAAGAGGGAGTAGAGAAGTAGAGTCAAGAGTAAGATAGCAGAGAGAGGGAAGGGGGCAAGCAGCCCCTCTTATAGTTGGCCAGGCCTACCTGGTTGTTGGCAGGTGGGGGTGGAGTCCAGACAGAATACCAACAGTGAGCAGCAAATATGCCTCACATATTAAGATGGCCTCAATTCATGAGAACCAGGGTTTAGACAACAGCAGAGCCTCCAGACAGGTGTTCTGACAAAGAATCTTTAACTACAGTTCTCAGGAAGCAGAGACAGGATTGCTAGTCTTGCTGACTTTCACCCTAACCAGTAACTGATTTCCAGATTCAGGGAGGAATCTTCCTTCAAATGAATGGACAGAGTGACAGAGGGAAAGATCACTGCCCACTTCTGGTCTCCACATGCACGCAAGCACATACCTGCGCGCGCGCACACACACACACACACACACACACACACACACACACACATGATATGAGTAGAGTAGATTACTTCAAAGAAAATAATTTGTATAGATCTGTTCAAGGTATTTTCCAGGTACCAGGATGAACGAAATGGCCAAAATCAACTTTATGAGGAAAGAGTTAAATTTATACATTGTAGTCTGACAATGTAGGAACTGAAATCAGGACCACAGTTTGAGAACACAGCCTACAGCCTTATTACTTGGCATGTTTAATTGCTTTATTATTATTATTATTATTATTATTATTATTATTGTCATTATTATCATTATTATTGAAAATAGGTTCTTAGTCCAATGTGAAGTTGGTGAAAATCTTTTATATTTCTGTTCAGTAGATTGAGTTTGGGGTTAGTTGCCAAATATATATATTATATAAATATAATATATAAAGAAGTCAAAAATGGACATCAACAAAACAAATAAGCCCTTCCCTGTTCTCCCTACTTGATGCCTGCTATTCCCATTTTCAACCACAGCCTAATCCTGAATGGGTTTGGTAGGGACAGAATGACAGTGTTCATGCCCCTGGGACAGGGCCAAGTATCAATAGCTGCTGTGGACCTAAGGATTGTTTATAAAATGTAAATATTTCACATCCTCAGGTGTTTGCCCTCTCGAATGACTCCACGATAATCAAAGACAGCACAAGTCAAGAGTAAGATAGCAGAGAGAGGGGAGGGGGCAAGCAGCCCCTCTTATAGTTGGCCAGGCCTACCTGGTTGTTGGCAGGTGGGGGTGGAGTCCAGACAGAATACCAACAGTGAGCAGCAAATATGCCACTAGGCAAACGTGTGGCTAATTTATGTCTTAGCAAAAAAGTAAATGCTAGGACCCTCGAAGCAGTAGAAATAGACTCCAAAAACATGAGTTTGAAATTTTTTAATATCTCAACTATGCAAAAATGTAAGGATGTAATATGAATTGTATAAGGGGCTTCACAGATCTAAAGGAACAGAAAGCAGTTACACAATGAGCCAAGTTGCCAGAAAGATACAAAGACCAGCAGATATAAATGCAGATCCCTGAATTTAAGGACAGCCTAGTACAGAGCTAATTTAAGTCCAGGTGTCCTGGAAATGGTAATTCCAGGACCAGATTCTACTCAGCTGGTTTATCTTCTGTGCTTAATGCAGGCAGGCAGCTCTCTGAATTCTTTTGCAAGGTTAAAAGGGAATGAGAGCTTGCTGTCTCCTAAGAATTAAGGAACTGGGATCCAAGGATGCTGATTCATAGGATAATGAAAAGAAGAACTGGAGTAAAAGACTGGATTGATATGTAAAATAAAGACTGGATTTAGGATCTACAAGAGATGAGATATTTAGAAAGTTTTTCAGTAAAGCAAAAGAGGAAAACTGTCTCAAGGCAAAACCTTGAGGGAGGGAGAGAAATAGAGGAAAGAGAAGGGGAGGGGAATGGGAAGGGGAGAAGAGTGGAGGGGGAAGGGAGAGGTAAAGAGGGAGAGAGAGGGTGAGAGGAAGAGAGAGGGAGAAAGAGGAAGAGGGGAGCTGGAGATCTCTAGAGAAAGCACATCAGAGAGAAACAAAGCCAAGAGAAAGCAGGCTAGAAAACTGTTTTGAGCAAGACATAGGCCAGGAGCTTCAACCCTCGATTTGACTTCAAGTCATTCATTTGTTTTCATCTCTCACAGACAATCCCTTCCTGGAACTCCTTTCCATGCCGAGTCTGGTCCTTGGCAAACTACCATAAGTCTACCCACAAATTCTCTTCTCTTTCCACTTCCCATGGAGATCCATGCATCATCCTTAGCACCATCCATTACTCTTTCTGGGTCTGTAGATGTCACATGATTATCATTGACTAAACAGCTAATATCTACTTGTAAGTGAGTACATAATTTCCCATTTGGTCTGAGTTACCTCACTCGGGATGATTTTGTTTAGTACTGTCTATATTCCTGAAAATTCCATGATGTCGTTTAAATAGCTGACAGCTATTTAAGGTATAGGTGTACCACATCTTTATTCATGTTTTTGTTGAGGGACAGCTAGTATTTTTGGGTTTTTCTGCTGTTTTTTTTTTATAGTTTTTGGCTATTATGAATAAGGCTGGAATGAAGAGAGAAGGGTGCATTTCTCCCTGGTAGGTTATGTCTCAAGGTCAATTGATTCCCAGTTTTCTCTGGAACTATCATATTGATTTCCATAGTAGTTTAAGTTTGCACCAGCAATGGAGGAGTGTTCCATTTGTTCCACACCCTTGATGTCATTAGCTGTCGCTTAAGCTATCAATCTAAGCCATTCCAACAAATGCAAGATGAAATCTGAGTCATTTTGATTTGCGTTTTCCTAATAGCTAAGGATGTTTAACATTTATTTGTTTCTCGGTCATCTTGGTTTTCTGTACTGAAAAGTCTCTGTTTAGATATGTACTGCAGTTTTGAAGTGGGTTACTTGTTTTTTTGACATCTACTTTGTTGGGTTCTTTATATATTTTGAATATTAGCCCTCTATCTGATATGGAGTTGCTGAAAATCTTTTTTTCCCTTTTTTGGTGGCTTCCATTTTGTCCTAATGATGATACTCTTTGTTTTAGCTCTCTTGGATTTTTTGTTTTTATATGAAGTTGAGTATTGTCCTTTTGGGTCTGTAAATAATTGTGCTGAAATTTTTATGGAAATTGAATTGAATCTGTAGATTACTTTGTATAAGATGGCCACTTTACAATGTTGATCCTACCAATCCATGACTATGGGAGATCTTACCAAACTGCGATATCCTCAATTTCTTTAAAAGACTTAAAGTTTTCACTATGCAAGACTTTTAGTTTTCTTTTATTGTTGTTGTTTTCTTTCTGTTGTTGTTGCTGTTGTTTGCCTCATTTGAGTTACCCCAAGGTATTTTACTTTGTTTGTGACTATTACGAAGTGTCTTGTTTCCCTGATTTCATTCTTAGTCCAATTGTAATAGGCATATGGGAGGGCTACATATTTTTTAGTTAACCTTGTATCTACCCACTTTGCTCAAGCTGTCTATTAGCTATAGAGTTTTCTGCTAAAATATTCAGGGTCTTTTATGCACAGTTTATATCATCTGTGGAAAGAAATACTTTGACTTCTTCTTTTCTAATTTTAATCCACTTAATCTCATTTGGTTGTCTTATTGCTCTAGCTAGAACTTCAAGAACTATATTGAATGCATAAAAGAAAATGGAAAACCTTGTTCCTGATTTTAGAGGGATTGATTTGTCTTTCTCTCCATTTAATGTGATGTTGATTATAGGCTTGTTTTAATTTGCCTTTGTTCTGTTGAGATATGCTCCTTCCATGATTACTCTTTCCAAGACTTTTATTATGATGGGTGTTCGATTTTGTCAAAGGCTTTTTTACCATCCAATGACATGGGGGTTTTTTTGTCTGTTTATTTAAATAGTGTAAGCTGGGGACTGATTTTCATATCTTGAATACTCCCTCAGTCTCCGAGAGGAAGCCTACTTGGTCATGATGGATGAACTTTTTGATGTATTTTTGGCTTGCCATTATTTTGTTGAGTATTTTCACATCTATGTTCATAAGGAAAATTGTTCTATAATTCTTTTTCTTTGTTGAATCTTTCTTTGTGTGGTTGCATATCTGACTGAGTATAGTTTCATAAAATGAATTTTTCAATGCTTCTTCTGTTTCTATTTTGTATGGTAATTTGAAGAGTATTGACATTAGCTTTCCTTTTAAAGTCTGGCAGAATTCTTCACCAAAACCACTTGTCCCTAGTTGTACGAATTTTAATCACTGCTTATACTTCCTTAAGGGTTATAGGTCTATTTAACTTGTTTATCTGATCTTGGTTTAATTTTGATAAGTGGTTCTATCCAGAAAATTATCCATTCCTTTCAGGCTTTCATATTTTGTAGAGTATAGCTGCTTCTTCTTCTTCTTCTTCTTCTTCTTCTTCTTCTTCTTCTTCTTCTTCTTCTTCTTCTTCTTCTTCTTCTCCTCCTCCTCCTCCTCCTCCTCCTCCTCCTCCTCCTCCTCCTCCTCCTCCTCCTTCTTCTTCTTCTTGGTTTTTGAGACAGGGTTTCTCTGTGTAGCCCTGGCTATCCTGGAACTCACTCTGTAGAGCAGGCTGGCCTCGAACTCAGAAATCCACCTGCCTCTGCCTCCCAAATGCTGGGATTAAAGGCATGCACCACCACCACCCAGCAAGTATAGGTTTTCAAAGTATGAACTCATGATTCATTAGATTTTCTCAGTATCTGTTGTTATATGCACCTTTACATTTCTGCTTTTGTTAATTTGTTTATTGTACCTGCCTTTTAGTTTGGATACGGGTTTATCTACCTTGCTGCCTCAAAGAACAAACTTTGGTTGATTTTTCTATTTTGTTGTTTTCTAATTTATTGCTGTCATCCCCCATTTGATTATTTCCTACAGTCTACTCCTCTTCAGTGTGTTTGCTTCTTTTTGTTGTAGAGCTTTTAGGTGTACTGATAAGTTGCTTACAGAATATCTCTCCAATTTCTTCATGGAAGTACTTAGCTCTTAATATCACTTGCATTGTGTCCCTTAAGTTTCCATTGTTGTATATTAATTTCATTGAATTCTAAAAGGCATTAATTTCTTTCTCTAGTTCTGCCATAACCCAGTACTGTACGTGTGCTTCTTTTTGTTGTAGAGCTTTTAGGTGTACTAATAAATTGCTTACAGAAGATCTCTCCAATTTTTTCATGGATGTACTTTGCTCTTAATATCACTTGCATTGTGTCCCATGTTTCCTATGTTGTACATTAATTTCATTGAATTCTAAAAGGCATTAATCTCTTTCTCTAGTTCTGCCATAACCCAGTATTGACTTAGTAGATTGTTGTTCAGTTTCCATGAGTTTTTAGGTTTAGTATTGTTTCTGTTGTTGTTGAAATCCAGTTTTCCTCTATGGTGGTATTTAGGAATGTAGGAGGTTATTTCAAATTTCTTGTATCTGTTGAGAGTGACTTTGTGACCTGATGTTTCATCTGTTTTGGAGAAAGTTCCTGGAGGTGCTAAAATAAAAGTAGGTAAATTCTTTTATATTCAGTTGAAATGTTCTGTAGATACCTGTTAGTTGCATTTACTTTATAATATGTATTAGTTCCAGTATTCTCCCACCACCTCTAATCTAAATGACCTGTTTGTTGGCAAGAATTGGGTATTAAAGTCTCCCACTAGTTATATTTCTTTTACAAACATAGGGGCTTTAAAGTTTATGTTTTGGATATTTGAATGCCTACACCAGTGTGTTTCTTAGATCTATTTTTTGAAATAATTTCTCAACACTTTACTCTGAGGCTATGTGTATCTTTGATGTGCAGGTGTGTTACTAGGATTCAGCCAAAAAGGATGGATCCTGTTTTCTCATCCATTCTGTTACCCTGTGTCTCTTTATTGGGGGTACTGAGTCCATTAATACTGAGAAATTTCAATGACAAATCAATGACTAATGATTCTTAGTTCCTGGGGTTTTTGTTGGTTTTTGTTTTGTTTTGTTTTGTTTTTGTTTTTATTCTACTCTTGTTATTGATGCTGCTGGTGTGTAGGACATAACCCTGTGACCATTAGCTACATAGGGCAATGCCTTTCTCAAGCTCCTGGTATTCTGGCTTAACTACACCCCCACAGTTACCTGGTTACAGCCAGGCAGACTGGCCCACTATAAAGGGAATGCTTGGTCCTTCCTCCCTCTCTTGCCCCTTTCTCTTTTCTCTTGCTCTCTTCTCTTACCTTTCTCTTTTCCCATTCTTTCCCCCCTCTTTCCATGTGGCCATGACTGGCTTCTACCTCCCTACCTCCCCTCTCTCACTCTATTCTTTTATAATAAAGCTTTAAAACCCTGTGTCGTCTTCTTTCATCTAAACCTGCCATGCTGGAGCAATGTAACAGGCCTCTCAGTGTTTCCAGCTGCCAGACTGGAAAAAGGGCTTGAAACCCCTGTCCAGGTTTCTTCCACAGGTATACAACCCCAGACTGGTAGTGTGGTATTATGTGTGTGTGTGTGTGTGTGTGTGTGTGTGTGTGTGTGTTTCCACTCTCTTGGTTTTGCTTGTATGAGATTATTTCCTGTGCTTTCATGGATATGGTTGATATCCTTAATTTGGAGTTTTCCTTCACTGTTTTCTGTAGGGCTGGACTTATGCATAGATATTGTTTAATATGGCTTTATCATGGAATATTTTATTTTCTCCCTCTATGGTGATTTAAAGTTTTGCTAGGTATAGTAGTCTTTCTGAAATCTGTGTTCTCTTAGTGTCTGAAGCACATCTGTCCAGAACTACCTAAATCTCATTTTAAAATATTATAATAATATTTTTAATCTTTCTGTAAACAAAGCATAACAAAATCAGAGGCTTTTGGCAACAATGAGACTTCATAGGTTTCTATAGGATGATGTACAAAACAAACTAGGCATAGTTAAGGTCTTCAATGATGTATCAAATACTATTTTTATGCTTCTATATCATTATTACTTTTTACTTTTAGAAAGTGTATTAAAGTATAATAATATAGGATATGGAGAGTCAGCTTAAATCACAAGAGTATATACCACTTTCCAAAGATCTCAAGTTTAATTCAAGTCACCGAAATTAGGCAAAACTTCAGTCAAGGAAATCTGATTCCTCTCTCCCCTGCAGATACCTATATTCAGGTATAAATGCTTGAGCACATTTACATATTCTAAATTTATAAACACAAATGTTTATAAAAAGTAGGATCATATGCAGAGAACTATGTAAATACTATATACTATTTGTTGAATTATGTGCAGCACAATTATCACTATTCAAGACAAAGAAACACAGTACTTCCCAGTATTTTCTTGTGCCCTGTTCATTTCTTTGTTTAGCTTTGTTTCCACATTTTATGGTAACAACACTGTGAGGTTTAACTTCTGAATAAAGTGTGATGTAATTTACATATATTTGTAGGTAAAGTACAGCAAATTAGTTTCCTAGGATCCAAGCACCATCTAACACATTTTCATAATTATTGAAATAGAGAGCTGGAAGACAAAGGCACACATCCATGAACATCTTAATGTCATTACCAGAAATGAGGATACAGACTCAACACATGTTTATATGGGCAAATATGATGGTTTATATATGCTCAGCCCAGGGAGTGGCACTATTAGAAAGTATGGCTCTGTTGGACTGGTTGTGGTGTTGTGGAAGTAGGTGTATCACTGTGAGTGTGGGCTTTAAGACTCTCTTTCTAGTTGCCTTGAAGACAGTATTCTCTAGCAGCCTTCAGAGGAAGATATAGAACACCCAGCTCCTCTTGCACCATGCCTCTCTGGATGCTGTCATGTTACTGCCTTGAGGATAATGGACTGAATCTCTGAACATGTAAACCAGCCCCAATTAAATGTCTTTATAAGAGTCACTTTGGTCATGGTGTCTGTTCACAACAGTAAAACCCTAACTAAGACAGCAAGTAAATCATAGAGTGGTATAGACATATGACAGCATATTATTAAAATTTAAAGAGTGATTATGTCATTTGTGTGAATTATATAAACATGATAGACATGCTACTAAATGGCAAAACAAAAAACAAAAACAAAACATAGCAAACAACAGCAACATCAACAATGACAGCTGCCAAAAGATAACAAAAAACCCAGGATAGCCAAAGTAATTCTGGACAATAAAAGAACTTCTGGAGGAATCACCATCCCTGACCTCAAGCTGAACACCACATGGTATTGGCATAAAATTAGACAGGTTTATAAATGGAGTAGAATGGAAGACCCAGAAATAAACTCACACAACTACAGACCCTTATTTTTTATGAAGAACTCAAAATCATAATGCATAAAAGAAAGCATCTTCAACAAATAGTGCTGAACTAACTGGATGTATGTGTATAGAAGAATGCAAATTGATCCATATATATCACCCTACACACAACTTGAGTTCAAGTGGATTAAAGAATTCAACATGTAACTGGATACACTAAATCTAATAGGAAACAAATTGGGAAATAACCTGGAATGCACTGGCACAGGAGAAAATTCCGTAAAGAAAATACCAATGGATCAGGAATGGGGAGCTACAGGAGAGAGGCCCAGAAGTCCAGGAAACTGAATGGACATATGCAGCTACAGGGAATGGTGGTTTGGTACAATCTCTGGGAAGTTTGAAGAAACCTGAGATGGGATAGGTTCCCAGGACTCAAAGTGGGTGACATTAGCCAAAATGCCAAATAGTGGGTATATGGAACCTGAAAAGCAGACCTCCAGTAGTCAGATAAGACCCTTAGTAGAGGGATGGAGATATTAACCCACCTTCAACCTTAAATTGCTTCTAAGTGAAATGCAGGGACAAAAATGGAACAGATACTGCAGCAATGGCCAAACAGTGACCAGTCCAACATGGGATCCATCCAATGGGCAAGCACCAATTCCTAATACTATTATTGATACTGTGTGGTACTTATAGATGGGAGCCTAACATGGCTGTCCTTGGAGAGGCTTTACACAGCAGCTGACTAAGACAGATGCAGATTTCCACAGGCAAGCATTGGGCAGAGTTCAGGGACCCCTATGGAAGAGTTAGGGGAAGGATTGAAGAATCATGAAGGGGATAGCCGCCCCACATGATGACCAATAGTGTCAACTAATCTGGACCCATGGGAATTCCTTGAGACTGAGTCACCAACCAAAGAGCATGCAAAGGCTATTCCAAGGCCCCAAACATATATGAAGCAGAAGGCTGGCTTGTCTAGCCTCAATGGAAGAGGATGTCCCTAATACTGTAATACCCTTCCCAGGGTGGGAAGATACTGAGGGGGCACTGTCAGGGGTGGTGGTGAAGAACTCTATAAGGGGGGAAATGGAGGGTGACAGCATTTGAGATGTAAATAAATAAATGTATTCATTATTTAAAATGGGGGAAAAAAGTAACCAATACCGTGTGATTCTAGTTATTTGGTTATCTAAAAAAGTCAAGCTCACAGAAGTGAGAGATCTAATCTCAATTCCTAGGAACTATAAGTTAAAATACATGCCTGTTGGAGAGTTTTGCATATCTATAAATATTTTGTGACTTCTTTTCTTTGTCTTTATGTAATGGTGTCCATTTTACATCAAACAAATCAACATTTACCATATTCATGGCTTGTACATGAGTCAGTTTTCATTTGTGATTTGAATTGTTTTGACTTTACAATTAGAAGGTGGGCCATATCACCTTGTAGATAGTTGACATGATTAGAGTAAATCCACATAAATCTTTTTGCTTCACATATATTGAAGTAAATGTTCTTACTTTTGTGTCTTTCAAGTTGCTACAATTTTGCTACTGAGCAGTGATTTTCTCAAAAGCAGTTTAATGCTGTTGATTTCTGTCTCTATATGGGCATAATAGTGCTAACTTGGCATTTTGTCAATTGTATGATTGTTAAATGGAATTGTATCTTTATTCAACCTGAAACCAACTAAGAAATTATGTTATTTGTAGATATCTGTGAAGGCATTTCCAGAAAGAAAAAGCTTAAGTTAGAAGAGTCTTCCCCAGAGTCCATAGCAACTTCTTGTGGTGGTTCATATATGAAATTGTTCATTTTGCCTGAGTACTATTTCTCCTGTCTAGTAAATGCAACTATCATGCTACTCCATCCAAGCCCGACATATTACACTGATATATTCTCACTCTTGGAGGGTCTCAATATGGACTAAAGATCAGTTCCCCAAAACTCCCCAGGCCTTCAGCCTCAGAATTTGTACTGTGGAGACATCCAGTCTAGTAATGATCAGCTCCTCACTTCCTAGCCTGTCCAATGTGCAGAAAAACAACTCAGCCTGTCACATGTGCAGAAATCTAATGTGTCATTTCTGTAATATATATTCACTCTATCAGCTATGTTCCTCTACAGAACACTGACTGATAAAATGGGTACAGTTTTCAGGGTGTTGTTAGCAATTAGCAACTGGTTAACCCTAATTTGGAAATTATATACAAGAATTCTGTATTTAAGTTTTCAATCGCTTGCTTCTGTCATAGTCCTGATATGGCATTCAAGTTGAAGCAAATGAAATAATTTACTGTTGCCATCTTTTAAATTTTTGATGGTATTTTTCAGTTAAAATGACAAAAATGTAGATTTTTATTAAGAAACATAAAAGGCCACAAGAAATTTGTTCTACTCTCCTTTCCTAGTCTGTTGTCAATGTGAAATGAGGTAGAGTTGTCTAGGAAGAGGAAATCTCACTTGAGAAGATATCTCTATCAGATTCTATAGATAAGTCTTTGAGACATTTTCCTGATTGGCAATTGATATGGAAGAACCAAGCCCACTGTGTGCAGTGACCATTGTGGGGATGAGGTAATGGGTGATATAAGAAACCAGGATCCCCAAGGCAGAAAACAGTATTCTTACTTGTCTTCTGCTTCTCTTTCTGCCTGCATCTTTCTGTTTGAGTTCCAGTCTTTTCTTCCCCCAATATTGATTATAACCTATTAGTAAAATATGTTTTTCTCCTCAAGATGCTTTTAGTCATGGTACATGTTTCACCACAGCAATAGAAATTTAAGTAGAACAAATACTTTAATCAAAATTATAAGTTTTGTGTTCTAGTCTTAATAGGGGGTTCTCTGTCTGATCTGTAGGCACAGGGGCTTTTTTCCTATGAAGCTGCTAATATCTTCACTTCTCAGGGCCTGGATATATCAAACAGCTTCAAGATTCCTTTATTCTATTAAATTTGTAATTCATCCTCATTACACAAAATATAAATTTTATCACAATTATGAACTAAGATATCTGCAGTTCACAAAATGTCTGAAATAGAAATTCTATTCATGTTCTTGTCTTTCCCTAAGACTTTATTTCATTTTAAGGTGCATTGAATTATAACAATATTCGGCATGCTATAAATGTACCCCTTGGCAGAAGAAGATCTTTGAAGTTCATGTTCACTCACTAACAATCTGAACCCATTAGAACATATGAGACTTTATTTCCAGTGCAGTTGATTGCTACCAGATTTTAAAGACATGTCTGATCTAAGGACAAGTTATGTGATGTACACTGGAAGTTCTCCTTGGTACTAAAATCCAAGTAAAACATAAATACTGACCCTTACTAAGTTAAATGCTTGAAAGAAGACTATGTCATGTTCAACTTATTTTGAAACAAGAATCAAGTGAAAAATCAAAGAAACACCATGTCATGTTCTATAAAACAATCAGCACAGATGTTCATATGCATGCCATAAGGTGACATTTTTAAAATGATACTAATGTTTTCCATTTTTTTAAAAAAAATGCCTCAAGCATAAATTTAGATGTAAGAGAGACAAAGGCAGATGCCTGTGTAGCCTGAGCTCTATGTTCTTTGTCTCTTAGGAGGATCAGCTTGTAAGGGTAACACTAAATCACCCAAGAGGCTTAAATACAATTAACTTCTTTTCCTAAGGATGGCAGAAATGTTAATGCAGAGAGCTGAGCAGAATTCCTTATGAAATCTCTCACCTCTGTAGTTATGGCAGTACTTTCATGGGCTTTTAAAATGCTCTGAATGATGTGTGCGGTACACAGCTCACTGTAGCGAGTATTAAAATATACAGCCTAATTTAAACAGATATAGAAAGACATTTGATGGACAGGAAGTTTACCACTCATCTTCTGATATTTTCCAATGGCAGTGAGCTATGGAACTGGCAGCCTGGAGACTTGCATTTAAGAGAATTGCTGACCATCCATACCAGCAGCAGGTCAGCTCTTGTGACTAATAACAAAGAGAAAGTGTTAGCACATGACATTTTAACAAAATGGCACAAAATGACAAGCATTCAAATGCCTGGCAATGTTACATGTTCAGCAATAAATAATTAAATCTGATTTGATGTTTTAGTAACAGTCATGATTATATTTTATCCTTGAAATAATTCTGTTCCAGTGATGAATGTCTCATTAGTATAATTTTGCAGTACTAATGCTTTTTTCACAAAAAAAATTGAAAACTTCAAATAAACCAGTCATTGTCTTCCATGCTTGTATTTGTAATACTTGGGAAACTTAGGTGGGAGAACCATGAGTTTAAAACCAGTTTGGGTTGGAAATGAGATTTTGTATTAATAGAAATGGATAAATAAATTAAAGATAATTTTACAAACAACCATAAGCAACCACAACGAACATTGTTCAGAAGTAGGAAAAATAATCACATTAGATTGTATTTAAACGTCTGATTTTTTAAAAGAAATTCACTATGTATTCTATCCCATTAAGCTAAACTCTCCTCCCCAATTTTTCCCATTTGATTTCTTAAAATTCTATGTTTCAACACATGACAATTTTATGCTTGCTTCTCAGTTTTCAATTACGATGACAAAGTTCCTAAGACCGAGAACTTACATAGAAAAAATGTTTGATTTGGCTCCTACTTTCAAGATCTGTGGGCACAGACACAGCAATCTTTAGTCCCCCATAAAGCAGAGTATGTTCATAAAACAACTATATTACAATCTCAAAAATTAAAGAAATAGTTTTAAAGAAGAAGAGGAGAAGGAGGGATGAGGAGGATGGATCAGGAATAGGAGGAGGAGGTAGAGGAGGAGGAGGTGGAGGAGGAGGAAAGAGACCAGAGTAGAAGGGACAGAAGACAATGAAATTTTAATACCAATCTCCTCTCATTCACTTCTTGTTTTCAGGGCCCACTTTTTAAAATTTCTACATCTCCAATAGCCCAATAAGCTAAAAAATCCCTGAATTAAGCTATTCATTAAGTCACAACCCTATGATCCAATTACTTCTTATTTAGACCACTTCTGAACATTATTATATTGAAACTAAGCTATGAATGCAAACAAGATTCAGCCACAATATTTCTTTCTGCTTTGGGTACATTACCATCAAATATGTAAAAGTTCTTTAGCTAGTGGATTAACTAGGAGACAACCTGTTGATCTACAGATGCTAATGAACATGGAAGCAAGTTAAGCAGAAAAAAAGACAATGTCACAGTTTTCATTAATGCGGTATTGCTCAGAAGCAATCTCAGAGATCGGAAGGCAATATAAAGTTGCTTAGGTGGGAGGTGGTTTTGTTTTGCCTTGTTTTGATAGGTTTCAGTCTGCTTTTTTTTTAAACATATACTCTCTGCAGCAGACATGAAAGGCATAGAGAACTAATCCCATGGGACAAGAGACACTGCAGAAACAATATGCCTATGTCAGCTTTTGCAACAGTGACCCTGCATAATTCTACAAATAAGCACACCAAGAATATACGTACAGCTCTTCTATGAAGAAGACAAATACAAGAAAAACCAACAAAAATATAATTCATGCAAGTAAGCATACATCTGGCAAGAAGGAAGTATGTAGGATTCAAATCTCAGGAAGATTCAAGGCCATCAGTACTGATGCAGAGGATATCCTGGTCTAGATGTAGAAAGAGCTCTGGTGGTAAAGATAAGAAGCAAAAAATATGTTCTAGTTATCATGAGTATGTTTTGGGCCACTGCTTATGGTTTAGTTTATTCTGTCATCTCTCTTCACTTTATGATCTCAAATTGTCTGATTATACACCAGAAAACACCACTAACTCAAAGCCTCAGTGTCATTTATATATATTGAGGTGCTTAGTCTTTCTGTATTCTATCATTTCCCTGTGAATTATTTTTTAACTACAGGGAAAAAATATTTTCCTTGTCAGATCAAGAGTCAGTCAAGCTACCAAGAGTATGGTTTCTGATATTTGTCTTGTGCCCTGAGATGGTGTTCTGTAAATCAATTTGTGTTGTCAGATAAGCTCTAACAACTGTAGAAAATTATATTGATGCTATTAAAATTCCAGCAGCCCTCAGGTGCTAGCCCTCTGTTCAATCTTTCCCTTGGAATCTGAATATACTCAGTGAACTTTTACTTTAAAAGGAATTTAATTTTGCTATGCCTTGTGATATCTGCATCCATTCTTGACTTCAAAGAATCATTGCATTTCTTTACTGCATGACTTTATTGTTATAACTTAACATCAGTCTCCCATGTCCCTTACTGCCATGATTCTGTCTTAAGGGCCTGAAGCTGCATCTGGGTTGACAGGGTCATGTACTGAACATTTGCTGGGTGAAGAAGCATCACTTCAGATAACAATATTTCTTTTTTGCAGCTCCAATTTTCTCCTTAGTCAAATATGCCAGGCACAGACATATTGTATGAATGCGTATATCTGTTGTGTGTATAACTGGAGTCAGAGGAGCTAATGACTACTCAGCAAAGCACTACATTACAGATAACATTTGTTGTTAAGGAGGATTACTCAGATACCTGTATTTGTAAACCCTGTACAACAAGTAAGATGTATTTCTTCAGAGGGTCTTTCCTTAATAGGATTTCAGGCAGCTTTGGGGAGCAGCTAAAATAAATTGCTTTTAAACATGTGTGCCATATCATATTAAATTGGGTTATGAATCAATATCCATTATGTGCTTCAATATGCACCTTCACCATATAATGGAATTAATCCTGGATTAAAAATGAAAAATCCTCTCCTGGTCTTTCCTCCAACTCACTTTCCCTTCAATTCTAGAAAATATGAGCTTTTCAGATGACATATGACTAGAAGAATCTATTATGAGCATCCACTATTTTGCCTTCTCTGAAGTAATTTGGTTCTGCATTAATAACCCTCACTTCAAAATTTCTCATATGCTCAGTTTAAAAGCCTATGTTCTTAAATGAGATTGCTTATTTTATGAAGGAATTTTTGATGGCCCAAACTTTCTGTGTTCCATCATCTGCAATAAGACCTTGGCACAGGACAGAATTCTTCAGAGTTCTTGCTTGTTTATCTTCAATGTTTTATCCTGCTCCCTCAGATCTCCAACATTAGTAGTATAGATGTTTTGGTGCTATGAGTTCATGGACAGGTAGCTACCCATTGAAATTCTGATGTACTCATAACACAGCAGAAAGGTCAATAATTTTAATAAATAATAAATAAATAAATTAAATAAATAATTACAAGTACTGAAATGATTTCTATAGTATGGTAAAAATTATACATACATATGCATGTATGTGTGTGTGTGTGTGTGTGTGTGTGTGTGTGTAACAGAAAAAAGAAATTTTAACTTATAAAGTTAAATTTGATGTTTGTATTTTGAAAAATTACATCCCTGCTCTTGAACAATTGATGAAAGAATACTTTGTCTGATCCTGGAGGAGCACATCAGAATCCCCAAATAACAACAACAACAACAACAACAACAACAACAACAGCAGCAGCAGCAGCAGCAACAACAGCAACAACAATTTACAAGCCTAGGAAGGAAAAATATCCTCCCTATAAGGCCTTTTGAAATCTGTTAGGCAGAGATAGCTCAGTGGGTAAATTCACTTTTAACCAAGCCTAACAATCAGCCTTCCACCCTGAGGACCCGCATAGTATAATAAAAGAAAGGAATTCTGTAGATTTTTTCTAAAATCTCCACACATGCACAGTTTCAAGCCCCTCATTGCTAAACTCATAAGCAAAAAACTGAATATATGGAAAGAGTTATAAAAAATTCTGAAGCACATTTGTTACATATGGAATACATAGACCAAATATAAAGCAAGAAAAATAGAATTCCACATTACATGAAAAAAGTTATAAAAATTCTAAAACACATTTGTTACATATAGAAGACATAGACCAATTATAAAGCAAGAAAAACAGAATTGCACATTTTATATGTATTATTATATTTTTTGAAATAACATGACTAATAACCTCACCTGATTTGGAGAAACAAGGAGCCCTAAACTCTCACTGGCCCGTGTGGTTGCAAAGATCAGAGTGCAGAGATGGTTAGACTCTTGTGTCTGTAAATGCTACAGCCACTTTAGAAGCAGGAGACAGGGTCAATTTGCATGAATGGTCATCTACTGTGTCATGTAATTGCATCCCCAGAGGAGTCAGTGACAAGATTCCTGTGCATTCTTCAATAATAGGAACTTAAATGAGAATCACAGCCAGCAACCCTGATCTAGTCCCCTCCAGGGTCAGCACTATACTAGACATTGCTGAGATAATAAAAAGTGGACATTAAGGGAATATAGTAAGTGATGGAGGAGCAAAGCAACTTGAAGATGAGCTTACCAGATGAGAGAATTGTGTCGATATTTTATAACATCTTTTACTCTCATGTGGTATTGTTTTAACAAAATGCCCACTTAAAAATATTTTGAAGTAGACATGTATTTCAAGTGATAACTCCACAAAACTATTGGCATAGCTTACAAATAGATAAATAATGCTGGAGAATTTGGTAAATGAGTTGAAATTAGTTGAAAACTGATCCAGTGGTAAATGAAAGGAGTTACAACTCAGTAATTCATTGTAGACCATAATGGCCAAACTACCCTGACCCTTATTACTAAAAATAATACATTTAAAGATGTTTTCTGTATTTCAGGACATTTCCATTAGCTAATTTACTTTCTGAAACTTTAATATTAGAAGAGGGTATATTTTTTTAAACAAATTTAGTTTAGTAGGGATTTCTGTTTTGAAGTAACATTCTGGTGAAGACATTAGTCAATATTGCAAATAAAAAAACCAACTTTTTCTTTTCTTTCAGATTTTTTAAAATTTTATTTTCAAGATAAGGTCTGATTATGCAGCTTTGGTTCCCCTGGAATTTTCTATGTACGCCAGGCTGGCCTCAAACTTAAAGAGATCTGATTCTCCCTCCAGAGAGTTGGGGTTTAAGGCATGCAGCACTATGCCCAGCAATGGTTGATATCCTTTGAAGATAAGGACATTTCCAGAAGTTATTGTACATATGTAAATTGACTAATTGAGTCACTACATTTAAATCGGTATCCTTAATGTTTGGCTAATAGCTTGTCTGGTGAAGCAATGAATGCATAGGAGATACCTAACACCAGTTAGAAAATAAAAGGCCTAAGGTATATTATTTAAGATGAAAAAGAAATGGATACAAAGTTGGAAAGGTCATGGATTTTCTGAGGATTGTTATCACAACATCAATGTCTTAGAGCAGTCTTGCCTCAATTTTAACTTCAGTGAATTCACTTTGATGAGGTTAAATACACTTTTTTGTCTATCAGGATTATCTGCATCTCTTATTGCACTCTTGTCATTTTTAAAAGCAATTGCATGAAATATGACTTGTTACAGCTCATAGTATAAAAATCTGTGTGCAGAAGGACATAAATTATAATAGAAAAACTTTTTTAATGAATGGATTATTAAACATTTCTTAGCCTCTGAAATTTAAGTCTGTTAACTCTCTCACATATCTAACTATCCTGCTAGCTTACTTACTTACTTACTTACTAATTTCTATTGACAGCCTGCCTGTCTATCATATATTCTTCCATATGTTTCTCTCCACCTTAAAAGACTAAATTTATATATTTACTTATCAAAATCTGTTCTGTTGTGTTATCAAAGTCAGTGTTTTGACTGCTATTATTTTTGTATTACTCTTCTCCATCTTAGATACTTGGTCATGGTCTAAGCCACTCATTTAGGTAGCTAAATAGGTTTAGACTTTTGAAAAACGCTTTTGTCAGGTCATGGGACTGTTTATGTCCCATGCTATTTATGTGTATACATATTTATTATATATTAACTATATAATTAGATATTTATGATATATTAAATATAATCATGTATTTTGTATGTATATGTATATATGGATGAACATTTGGACCCAAAGACTTGTAGTGTTGTGGTGCATTTTCTGGGGAAGATCATATTTCCCAGTTTTTCTCTGATGCCTATGGGGCTTTACATATGTTTGAGGCCCCATAGAGTTTTCTACATTCACTCTAGAATGTCTATTGGTGCTTTCCTTGTTCATCTCACATTGCACAGAATTTATAGATGTTGTCTCCAGTATTGCTAGGAGACCCAATCTAACAGCAAACTCCCAGATCTTCTGGTATTTACGATATTTCTATCCCATCTTCTGCAATGTTCCCTGAGTCTTAGGTGCAGGGGTGTTTTGTTTATGTATGCGTTAAGCTTGGCCTCTAAATCTGTGTTTTGACTGGTTGGGGTTTCCTTTAAAGGACTGTCTGATGTAAAGAAAAGTTTTCTTCATGAAAGGTTAAAACAGCATTTATCGGCCCCAGACCCCCGCGCGCAAACGGCGGGCACACTGGACGCAGTGAGCGGCTGGAATCAGGTGCGTGGCCAGAGTTATAGCTTAGCTTAGCTCTGCAGGAGATCTGGGCACAGAAAGCTCAGCTGCGGGTGCAGACTAGCAGCCGGGACCAGCTCTCCGAGCGGACTAGCAGCGAGGGGCCACCGGGCGGGCCGCCTCAGGCACAGCTCGGCACTCTAGCAGCTGGAGTCAGGGGCCTGGACTATAAGCGAGCACAGTCCAGCACAGACAACGCAGCCAGAAGGGAGCAGCAGAGCCGGGTACGAGCAGCTCAGCCAAGGACACGCGGTGCTTTCAGCAGGGGCAGCCATCTTGCCCCAGACCCCCGCGCGCAAACAGCGGGCACACTGGACGCAGTGAGCGGCTGAAATCAGGTGCATGGCCAGAGTTATAGCTTAGCTTAGCTCTGCAGGAGATCTGGGCACAGAAAGCTCAGCCACGGGTGCAGACTACCGGCCGGGACCAGCTCTCTGAGCGGACTAGCAGCGAGGGGCCACCAGGCCACCTCAGGGCACAGCTCAGAACTCTAGCAGCTGGAGTCAGGGACCTGGACTCAGAGCAAGCATAGTCCAGCACAGACAAGCTGCCAGAAGGGATCTGTCTCCTGGGGACAGGCGTGCTGTGCTTTCAGCAGGGCGCCATCTACAATAAGACCAACTAACGCCAGAGATAAAGAGATGGCAAAAGGCAAACGTAGGAACGTTATTAACAGAAATCAAGGCAACATGGTACCATCTGAACCCAATTCGCCAACCACAGCAAGTCCAGGATACCCCAGCACACCAGAAAAACAAGAGTTAGATATAAAAGCACAGGTCATCATGCTCCTAGAAGAACACACACACAAAAAAAAAACAAATCTCTTAAAGAAATGCAGGGGAACATCAATAGAGTAGAAGCTCTTACAATCCAAACACAAAAAACACTTAAAGAACTCCAGGAGAATATGGGCCATCAGACAGAAACCAATAAAGAGGAAGTGAGAAAATCAGTTAAAGAAATGCAGGAGAACTTGAAACAACAGGCAGAAGTCATGAAAGAGGGAGCACAAAAATATATTAAAGAATTACATGAAAACACAAACAAACAAATGATGGAACTGAGCAAAACCATCCAAGATCTGAACACAGAGGTAGAAACAACTAAGAAATCACAAAAGGAGGCAACCTTGGAGATAGAAAACCTTGGGAAGAAAACAGGGGTCGTAGATGCAAACATAAACAACAGAATACAAGAGATAGAAATAAGAATCTCTGATGCTGAAGATAACACAGTAACCATTGACTCCACAGTCAAAGAAAATGCGAAATCCAAAAGGCTTGTAACCCAAAACATCCAGGAAATCCAGGACACAATGAGAAGACCAAACCTAAGGATTATAGGGATAGATGAGAGTGAAGATATACAACTTAAAGGGCCAGCAAATATCTTTAACAAAATTATGGAAGAAAACTTTCCTAACTTAAAGAGAGAGATGCCCATGAATGTACAAGAAGCCTACAGAACTCCAAACAGACTGGACCAGAACAGAAACACCTCCCGTCACATAATAATCAAAACCCCAAATGTACTAAACAAAGAAAGAATATTAAAGGCAGTAAGAGAAAAGGGCCAAGTAACATATAAAGGAAGACCTATCAGAATCACACCAGACTTCTCTCCAGAAACCATGAAAGCTAGAAGATCCTGGGCAGACATCATGCAGACCCTAAGAGAAAACAAATGTCAGCCAAGACTACTATACCCAGCAAAACTCTCAATCAACATAGATGGAGAAATCAAAATATTCCATGACAGGAACAAATTTACACAATATCTTTCCACTAACCCAGCTCTACAAAGGATAATAGGAGGAAAACTCCAACACAAGGAAGGAAATGGCACCCAAGAAAAGGCAAGACAGTAAACTTCTTCCATCAAACTCAAAGGAAGATAACTACTCAAAAACAAAAATAACATCAAAAATGCCAGGAAGTAATAATCTCTATTCCTTAATATCTCTTAACATCAATGGACTCAACTCCCCAATAAAAAGACATAGACTAACAGACTGGATACGGAAACAGGACCCTACATTTTGCTGCTTACAGGAAACACACCTCAGAGTCAAAGACAAACACTACCTTAGAGTAAAAGGATGGAAGACAATTTTGCAAGCAAATGGTCACAGGAAGCAAACTGGAGTAGCCATTTTAATATCAGATAAAATTGACTTTCAACCCAAAGTCATCAAAAGAGACACAGAAGGTCACTTCCTGCTAGTCAAAGGAAGAATCCACCAAGAGGAACTCACAATTCTAAACATCTACGCTCCAAATGTAAGGGCACCCTCATTTGTAAGAGAAACCTTACTAAAGCTCAAAGCACACATTGCACCTAACACAATGATTGTGGGGGACCTCAATACTCCACTATCTACAGTGGACCGACCAGGAAAACAGAAACTAAACAGAGACACGGAGAAACTCATCGAAACTTTGGAGCAATTGGATTTAACAGATATATATAGAACATTTCACCCTAAAGCAAAAGACTATACCTTCTTCTCAGCCCCTCATGGTACCTTCTCCAAAATCGACCATATAATTGGACACAAGACAGATCTCAACAAATATAAAAAGATCGAACTAATCCCATGCCTCTTATCAGATCACCATGGAGTAAGAGTGTTCTTCAATAGCAACAAAAACAACAGAAAATCCCCATACGCTTGGAGGCTGAACAATATTCTACTCAATGATACCTTAGTCCAGGAAGAAATAAAGAAAGAAATCAAAGAATTCTTAGAACTTAATGAAAATGAAGGCACAACATACCCAAATCTATGGGACACAATGAAAGCAGTGCTTAGAGGAAAACTCATAGCCCTGAGTGTCTCCAAAAAGAAACAGGAGAGAGCATATACCAGCAACTTAATGGCACACTTGAAAGCTCTGGAACAAAAAGAAGCAATTTCACCCAGGAGGAGTAGAAGACAGGAAATCATCAAACTCAGGGCTGAAATCAATCAAGTTGAAACAAAAGGAACCATACAAAGAATCAACAAAACCAGGAGCTGGTTCTTTGAGAAGATCAACAAGATAGATAAACCCCTAGCCAGACTTACTAAAGGGCACAGACACAGTATTCAAATTAACAAAATTAGAAATGAAAAGGGAGATATAACAACAGAAACTGAGGAAATTCAAAAAATCATCAGATCCTACTACAAAAACCTATACTCAACACAACTGGAGAATCTGGAGGAAATGTACAATTTCCTCGACAGTTACCAAATACCAAAATTAAACCAGGATCAAATAGATCGTATAAACAGACCCATAACCCCCAAAGAAATAGAAGGGGTCATAGACAGTCTTCCAACCAAAAAGAGCACAGGACCAGACGGTTTTAGTGCAGAATTCTATCAGACCTTCAAAGAAGTCCTGATACCGATACTCTTCAAATTATTCCACAAAATAGAAACAGAAGGAACACTACCCAACTCATTCTATGAAGCCACAATTACCCTGATACCAAAACCACACAGAGATCCAACTAAGAAAGAGAACTACAGGCCAATTTCTCTTATGAATATTGATGCAAAAATACTAAACAAAATACTTGCCAACCGAATCCAAGAACACATCAAAACGATCATTCACCATGATCAAGTTGGCTTCATCCCAGGGATGCAGGGATGGTTCAATATACGGAAATCCATCAACGTAATCCACTACATAAACAAACTGAAAGAAAAAAACCACATGGTCATCTCATTGGATGCTGAAAAAGCATTTGACAAAATTCAGCATCCTTTCATGCTAAAGGTCCTAGAAAGAACAGGAATTCAAGGCCCATATCTAAACATAGTAAAAGCAATATACAGCAGACCAGTAGCCAACATCAAGGTAAACGGAGAAAAACTCGAAGCAATCCCTCTAAAATCAGGGACTAGACAAGGCTGTCCCCTCTCGCCATATCTCTTCAATATAGTACTTGAGGTACTAGCTAGAGCAATTCGACAACAGAGGGAAGTCAAAGGGATACAAATCGGAAAGGAAGAAGTCAAACTATCACTATTCGCAGATGATATGATAGTTTACTTAAGTGACCCAAAAACCTCCACCAGAGAACTCCTGCAACTGATAAACAACTTCAGCAAAGTGGCTGGCTATAAAATCAACTCAAGTAAATCAGTAGCCTTCCTATACGCGAAGGATAAGCAGGCCGAGAAAGAAATTAGGGAAATGACACCCTTCACAATAGCCACAAATGATATAAAGTATCTTGGAGTGATGCTAACCAAACATGTGAAAGATTTATACGACAAAATCTTCAGGTCTCTGAAGAGGGAAATTGAAGAAGACATCAGAAAATGGGAAAATCTTCCATGCTCGTGGGTTGGCAGGACTAATATAGTCAAAATGGCAATCTTGCCCAAAGCAATATACAGATTCAATGCAATTCCCATCAAAATCCCAACTCAGTTCTTCATAGAGCTAGAAAGAGCAATTCTCAAATTCATCTGGAATAACAAAAAACCCAGGATAGCTAAAACTATCATCAACAGCAAAAGAACTTCTGGGGGAATCAATATCCCGGACCTCAAGCAATATTACAGAGCAGTGGTATTAAAAACTGCATGGTATTGGTTCAGTGACAGGGAAGCGGATCAATGGAATAGGATCGAAGACCCAGAATTGAACCCACACATCTATGGCCAATTGATCTTCGACAAAGGAGCTGAAAACATCCAGTGGAAAAAAGATAGCCTTTTCAACAGATGGTGCTGGTTCAACTGGAGGTCAACATGCAGAAGAATGAGAATTGATCCACTCTTATCTCCTTGCACTAAGCTCAACTCCAAGTGGATCAAAGACCTCCACATAAAACCAGACACACTAAAACTAATAGAAAAGAAACTGGGGAAGACCCTTGAGGACATTGGCTCAGGGGAAAAATTCCTGAACAGAACACCAATTGCTTATGCTCTAAGAGCAAGAATAGACAAATGGGACCTCATAAAACTACAAAGTTTCTGTAAGGCAAAAGACACTGTCAAAAGGATAAATCGGCAACCAACAAATTGGGAAAAAATCTTCACCAACCCCACATCCGACAGAGGGCTAATCTCCAATGTATACAAAGAACTCAAGAGGTTAGACCCCAGAAAACCAAATAACCCTATCCAAAAATGGGGTACAGAGCTAAACAGAGTCTTTTCACCTGAAGAAATTCGGATGGCTGAGAAACACCTTAAAAAATGTTCAACATCACTAGTCATTAGGGAAATGCAAATTAAAACAACCCTGAGATTTCACCTCACACCAGTCAGAATGGCTAAGATTGAAAACTCAGAAGACATCAGGTGTTGGCGAGGATGTGGAGAAAGAGGAACACTCCTCCACTGCTGGTGGGAATGCAAGCTGGTACAACCACTCTGGAAATCAGTATGGCGGTTCCTCAGAAAACTGGGTGTGATACTTCCGGAGGACCCAGCCATACCACTCCTGGGAATATACCCAGAAGATTCCCCAGCATGCAGTAAAGATACATGCTCCACTATGCTCATAGCAGCCTTATTTATAATAGCCAGAAGCTGGAAAGAACCCAGATGTCCCTCAACAGAGGAATGGATACAAAAAATGTGGTATATATACACAATGGAGTACTATACAGCCATTAGAAACAATGAATTCATAAAATTCTTAGAGAAATGGATGGAGCTGGAGAATGTCATACTAAGTGAGGTGACCCAGTCTCAAAAGAATACCCATGGTATACAGTCACTGATAAGTGGATATTAGCCTAGAAGCTTGGAACACCAAAGACACAAATCACATATCAAGTGATGTCTCACAAGAAGAAAGGAGTGGACACTGGTGCTAGAATGGACCAAAACATCATTGTGGGAGAGTACAAGAACAGTAAAGTGGGAGGGGGTGGATGCGGGAGCAGGGGGAGGGAAAAGGACATGTGGGGCCTTTGGGGGTGGGGAACCAGAAAAAGGGAAATGAATTGTAAATATAGAATACATACAATAAAAAAAATCAAAAAAAAAACCAGCATTTATCTGCGAGTATGAGGACAAATATATATCCAGACCTATGTGTGTGTGTGTCTATATATATATATATATATATATATATATATAATGTTATTGGGAATTAAGTTGGCTTAGTAAATTCGTGACTGTAGATTCTCTTTCGATGACCTTTATGGCCATAGCACTGAGTAGTTAAGTAGGTGTGTAGTTTTATTGATTTGTTTCCTTTTTCAAAATGACAGCTTTTGTCATAAACACATAATTCATTAAGAATATTTCTCCACAATAACCAAAATGTTTTTCTGTCAGTATGCATATTTTCAAATTTTAAAAGATTTATTGAAATGCTAATGATGGAATGTGAATGAGAGGGAACTGCTCTTTCATTTGGTTATCTCTCTTTTGCCTCTTCCTCTGGCATATGTTCATGTTTCAGTCAAGCTGGATATTCTACTACCTCATCCATTCTATCTACTTTCTCTCATTGGGTTAAATTATGTAGCAAATCAGGCACAGCTTTGGAAGTTATTGGCTGTCATACACTACCTTTTTGAATGGCTACTTCCAGATGTCGCCATGTACTCCATGATGTAATGAATACAAATGAAACAATGTGCTTGGTGCAGGCACCAGTTACAGACCTTCCAGAATTGCCTTGGTGTTTTACTTAATAACAATAGTTTTGGTAAAGGTCCTTCTTTAGCAATGGACCCCAAGCTATCTTAATCTATTGATCAATAGGTTTTTGAGTCATTTAGAAGGAACGACACTGAGCTATTGGAATAGAGACCACTACCATGAAGAGAACAGACAGGAACTTTTATCGGCAATAAGAAAAGTATTAAACAGTATCCTCATCTCCTACCAGGACGACTCAAATCCAGAGGCTTAACAGCCTGTGCAAATATCCTAGAAGAGTTGTAACATTGCCTTTTTGTTGGAACTGTGATAGGTAGGCAATGTGTGAAAAAAAAAAACTGCACCTACACCGAAGGTCTCCATCTTGAGCCCAGGTCACCGGCAGAGAGGTGCAGGTATCCAGACCTAATCGGGGCCTGCCATCGCTCATGCAGGAAACTGCCAGGCTTGGGCCAGTAGCCAGAGTCAGGGCAGATTGGCGGTTCATCTCCATGGTGTGGCTGGGAGCTGCTTGCCCCTTGGTTCTCCCAGGCCCTTACAATGAAGGTCTCCATTTTGTCACTAGGTCACTAGTAGAGAGAGCCAGAGATGCACTTAATTTGTCACTACCATCACTCGGGTGGAATTCAGCCAGGCTCTTGCCAGTGGCCAGTGCCTGGGCAGCCCAGCGGGACATCTCCATGGCCACCTGGCCTTGTACCAACTCGGTTGGTAACCTATTACTCTGAGGTCCTCTTAGCACTCTCAGCAGCGGTCTCCATCTTGCCGCCTGGTCATCAGTAGAGAACCAACAGGCAGACCCAGCCTTACAGGAGATTCAAAGACCACCCAGGGACAACAAGGTCAACTAACACCAGAGATAACCAGAAGGCAAAAGGCAAACGTAGGAACGTTACTAACAGAAATCAAGGCAGTGTGCAAGCATCTGAACCCAGTTTACCAACAAGAAGTCCTGGATACCCCCAACACACCACAAAAATAAGATTTGGATCTAAAAATCACTGGTCAGGATGCTGATAGCTGAACACATAGATAAATACCTTAAAGAAATACAGGAGAAAATGGATAAACAGGTAGAAGCACTTACAAGGCAAATGCAAAATCACTGAAAGAAATTCAAGAGAATATGGTTCAAAAAATGGAAGCCAATAAGGAGGAAACACAAAAATCACTTAAAGAAATACAAGAGAACATGGGCCAACAAGTAGAAGTTATAAAAAGAGGAAACGCAAAAATCCCTTAAAGAATTACATGAAAACACAAACAAGCAAATGAAAGATCTGAGCAAAACCATCCAGGATCTAAAAACAGAAGTAGAAACAACTAAGAAATCACAAAGGGAGACAACTTTGGAGATAGAAAAACCTTGGGAAGAAATCAGGGGCCATATATGCAAATATGAACAATAGAATACAAGAGATAGAAGAAAGAATCTCAGATGCCGAAGATACCATAGGAACCATTGATTCAACAGTCAAAGAAAATGCTAAATGCAAAAAGCTTGTAACCCAAAACATCCAGGAAATCCAAGACACAATGAGAAGACCAAACCTAAGGATTATAGGTATAGATGAGAGGGAAGATTTACAATTTAAAGGGCTGGCAAATATCTTCTACAAAATTATGGAAGAAAACTTCCCCAACCTAAAGAGAGAGATGCCCATGAATATACAAGAAGCCTACAGAACTCCAAACAGACTGGACCAGAACAGAAATACCTCCTGTCACATAATAATCAAAACCCCAAATGTACTAAACAAAGAAAGAATATTAAGGGCAGTAAGAGAAAAAGGCCAAGTAACATATAAAGGAAGACCTATTAGAATTACAGCAGACTTCTCACCTGAGACCATGAAAGCTAGAAGATCCTGGGCAGATATCATGCAGACTCTAAGAGAACACTAATTTCAGCCAAAACTACTATACCCAGCAAAACTCTCAATCGTCATAGATGGAGACACCAAGGTATTCCATGAGAAAATCAAATTTGCATGATATCTTTCCACAAACCCAGCCCTACAAAGGATCATAGGGGGAAAACCCCAACAAAATAAGGGAAATTACACCCCAGAAGAAACAAGATAGAAACCTCCTCTCACCTAATCCAAAAGAAGATAACCTCTCAAATATAAAAAATAATTTCAAAAAGTTCAAGAGGTAATAATTACTATTCCTTAACATCTCTTAACATCAATGGATTCAATTCCCCAATAAAATGACATAGACTAACAGACTGGACACAGAAACAGGACCCTACATTTTGCTGCATACAGGAAATACATCTCAGTGTTAAAGACAAACACTGCCTTAGAGTAAAAGGCTAGAAGACAATTTTACAAGCAAATGGTCTCAGGAAACAAGCTAGAGTAGCGATTCTAATATCAGATAAAATTGACTTCCAACCTAAAGTTATCAAAAGAGACTCAGAAGGTCACTTCTTGCTGGACAAAGGGAAAATCCACCAAGAAGAACTATCAATACTGAACATCTACGCTACAAATGCAAGGGCACCCTCATTCATAAAAGAAACTTTACTAAAGTTTAAAGCACACATTGCACCTAATACAATAATTGTGGGCAAATTCAACACACCACTCTCCTCAATGGACTGATCAGGAAAGCAGAAACTAAATAGCGACACAGTGAAACTAATTGAAACTTTGGACCAATTGGACTATATATATATGTGTGTGTGTATATATATATATATATATATATATATATATATATATATATAACATTTCATCCTAAAGCAAAAGAATATACGTTTTTCTCAGCACTGCATGGTACTTTCTCCAAAATCCATCATATAATTGGTCACATGACAGATGTCAACAAATACAAGAAGATTGAACTACTCCCATGCCTCCTATCTGATCACTATGGAGTAAGAGTGGTCTTCAATAGCAACAAAAACGACAGAAAGCCTACATACACAAGGAAACTGAACAAAACTCTACTCAACGACACCTTAGTCAAGGAAGAAATAAAGAAAGAAATCAAAGACTTTTTAGAATTTAATGAAAATGAAGTTACAACCTACCAAAATCTATGGGACACAATGAAAGCAGTGCTAAGAGGAAAACACATAGCCCTGAGTGCCTCCAAAAAGAAACTGGAGAAAGCATACACTAGCAGCTTAACCACACACCTGAAAGCCCTGGAACAAAAAGAAGCTAATTCACCCGGGAGGAGTAGAAGATAGGAAATCATCAAACTCAGTGCTGAAATCAATCAAGTAGAAACAAAGAGAACCATACAAAGAATCAACAAAACCAAGAGCTGGTTCTTTGAGAAAATCAACAAGATAGGTAAACCCTTAGCCAGACTAACCAAAGGACACAGAGACAGTATCCAAATTAACAAAATTAGAAATGAAAAGGGGGATATAACAACAGAAACTGAGGAAATTCAAAAAATCATCAGCTCCTACCACAAAAGCCTATACTCAACACAACTGGAGAATCTGGAGGAAATGGACAATTTCCTAGACAGATACCAAATACCAAAATTAAATCAGGATCAATTAGATCAGCTAAACAGGCCCATAACCCCGAGAGAAATAGAAGGGGTTATAGAAAGTCTTCCAAACAAAAAAAGTATGGGACCAGATGGTTTTAGTTCAGAATTCTATCAGACATTCTAAGAAGACCTAACACCAACACACTTCAAACTATTCCACAAAATAGAAACAAAAGGAAGACTGCCCAACTCGTTCTACCAAGCCACAATTACACGGATACCAAAACCACACAAAGATCCTACGAAGAAAGAGAACTACAGGCCAATTTCCCTTAAGAATATTGATGCAAAAATACTAAATAAAATTCTTGCCAACCGAATCCAAGAAGACATCAAAATGATCATTCACCATGATCAAGTAGGCTTCATCCCAGGGATGCAGGGATGGTTCAATATACGGAAATCCATCAATTTAATCCACTACATAAACAAACTAAAAGAAAATAACCACATGGTCGGTCATCTCATTAGATGCAGAAACAGCATTTGACAAAATTCAGCATCCTTTCATGCTAAAAAGTCCTGGAAAGAACAGGAATTCAAGGCCCATACCTAAATATAGTAAAAGCAAGCTACAGCAAACCAGTAGCCAACATCAAAATAAATGGAGAGAAACTTGAAGCAATCCCACTAAAATTAGGGACTAGATAAGGCTGCCCTCCCTCTCCATATATTTTCAATATAGTACTTGAAGTTCTAGTGAAAGCAATTAGACAACATAAGGAAGTGAAAGGGACAAAAACTGGAAAGGAAGAAGTCAAACTATCGCTATTTGCAGATGACATGATAGTATACTTAAGTGACCCAAAAAACTCCACCAGAGAACACCTACAGGTGATAAACAACTTCAGGAAAATATCTGATTATGATATCAACTCAAGCAAATTGGTAGCCTTCCTGTACTCAAAGGACAAGCAGGCTGAGAAAGAAGTTAGGGAAATAACACCCTTCACAATAGCCTCAAACAATATAAAGTATCTTGGCACGACTCTAACCAAACAAATGAAAGATCTGTATAACAGGAACTTCAAGTTCTTGAAGAAAGAAAACAAAGAAGACCTCAGGAAATGAAAAATATTTCATGCTCTTGGATTGGGAGGATCAATATAGTAAAAGTGGCCATCTTGCCAAAAGCAATCTACAGATTCAATGCAATCCCCATCAAAATTCCAAATCAATTCTTCATAGATGTAGAAAGAGCAATTCTTAAATTCATCTTGAGTAACAAAAAACCAGGATAGCTAAAACTATTCTCAACAATAAAAGAACTTCTGGGGGAATCAATATCCCTGACCTCAAGCTGTACTACAGAGAAATTGTGTTTAAAACTGCATGGTATTGGTACAGCAACAGTCAAGTAGATCAATGGTATAGGATTGAAGGCCCAGAAATGAACCCACAGACTTATGGTCACTTGATCTTTGATAAAGGAGCTACAACCATCCAGGGGAAAAAAGATCAAGAATTGACAATTGGGACCTCATAAAATCATAAAGTTTCTGTAAGGCAAAGGACACCATCAGAAGGACAAAACAGCCATCAACAAATTGGGAAAAGATCTTCTCCAACCCTACATCTGACAGGGGGCTAATATCCAATATATACAAAGAACACAAGAAGTTAGACCCCAAAGAACCAAATAACCCTATCAAAAAATGGGGTACAGAGCTAAACAAGGAAGTTTCACCAGAAGAAATTTGGATGGCCGAGAAACACCTTAAGAGATGTTCAACATCATTAGTCATCAGGGAAATGCAAATCAAAAGAATCCTGAGATTCCACCTCACACCAGTCAGAATGGCTAAGATTAAAAACTCAAGAGACAACAGGTGATGGCGAGGATGTGAAAAAAGAGGAACACTCCTACACTGTTGGGGGGACTGCAAGATGGTACAACCGCTCTGGAAATCAGTCTGGCAGTTCCTCAGAAAATTGGGCCTGACACTTCCAGAGTACCCTGGCATACCACTCCTGGGTATATACCCAGAGGATTCCCCTGCATACAATAAAGACACATGTTCCACTATGTTCATAGCAGCCTTGTTTATAATAGCCAGAAGTTGGAAGGAGCCCAGATATCCTTCAAAGGAGGAATGGATACAGAAAATGTGGTGTATTTATACAATGGAATACTACTCAGCAATTAAAAATAATGAAATCATGCAATTTGTAGGCAAATGGTTGGATCTGGAAAATATCATCCTAAGTGAGTTAACCCAATCACAAAAGAATACACATGAAATGTAATCACTGATAAGTGCATATTAATGAGCCTAGAAGCTCTGAATACTCAAGGCACAATTAGCAAGTCAAAAGATTCCCAAGAAGAAGGAAGGAGAGGACCCTGGACCTGAAAAGACTGGATCCAGTTTTGTAGGAGACTACCAGAACAGAATAGAGAAATGGTAGGGTGGTGATTGGGGAATAGGCGGGAGGGGGCGTGAAGAGGACTTATGGGACATATGGTGAGGGGGGAACTGGGAAAGGGGAAATCCTTCAGAATGTAAACAAAGAATATAGAAAAAAAGAAAAAAGAAAGAAAAAAAACCTTTAGGTTTCTAATCTGTGAAGTCCCATCGTTTGCAAACTGTAGCCTACAACACATCCACCAAGAATCCTGTCCTTCAAAGACTTTAGATGTTTTATTAACATGACTTCTTAGTGAATGGAATTCTTTCAATCAGTGTTTTCAGTCTATGGAGATTTTAATCCATTTATGCACATTTGTGCCAGCAAATAGTCCCTCACAAAATCATTGAGAGTTTGTAAACTATTCTTTAGCTGCTTTGATTTTAGTGCTCATAGGATGAGCACTCATATTTATTTTGTAATGAATAATGATTCTTGGGTCGTATAAATTATCCACAGTCACAATTAGACTAAATATCACAGCTGGGTTCAGCTTGTCTTTCAACATCACCAGTAAATCATTTTTTCTATGTCTAATTACCACGGTGTTGAGAAAAACGTACTGCTGTGTCTCACATCCAAACATATTCAGGAAAACTACAGAAATGGAAATCTTCCTGCCCTGTCCTTAATTCAAGAAGATCGTCTGTGCTATCCTGAGATGTAGGTGCACCAGCTTATTTATCTGCAGTGAAATTTCTATCCTTGCTCCAAGAGCAGATCATGGATTGCAGCTTCTAACTTTTCACTTTGTCTTTTCATCTTAGAAACTATGCACTGTCAATGGAACCAGTGTTATGTATACACTTGGTACTCTACTATAAAGAATTTTAATTCAGCAACATGGCTTCTCTCATCACATCCAGAGACTTTGATCTGGATGTGATTTGTGTGATCTGCCTGGAATGCACATAGGAAGGTAAAGTTAGTATTTAGAAAGAAGCACCCATGTTGGAAGGTGATGTCTAATTAAGAGGCAGAAAAAGTGATGAATCAGAGAGAGTCCTGACAAAATAGGTTATGTCCAAACTCTTATAGGAGCAGATAGAAGAGAGTTAAGAGAAGAAGGAGCAGCACAGAGGAAGAAAGGGAAGAAGCAGGTTTACTGGGAGAGTTTTACAGAGACAGGTTGAAGAGAGAATAATCTAGACACAGGTGAAGACAGAATGAGCCAGAGAATAAGAAAGAGCTAGATGATCAGAATGAATTACTAAAGTTCATTTGAGGCCAAGCAGAACAATTCAATCAGAAGTCAAGAAAGAAACCAGATTGAATTAATCAGTTTTTATGAGGAGCTTGAACCAGAACAGTTTAGTTGAATCAAGCAGCCAGAATTTAGGAGACAGAAAGCATGAGCTTATTCAGCAATACATCTCAGAGGTTGAAAATATTCTAGGTCCAGATGAAAATCCTGTATGGAGACTAGAAACTTCCAGAACTAGGCCTAGGACAAAACACTGAGGCAGTCAACCTCTGAGATGGCAATTACTTCAGGCAAATAAGTTTGTTTACACTTTACCCTATAAGGTAGAATTGAATATGGAAACAGGGCATTGCTAATTTTTCTTTATTCCTTTTTATTGAAAATAGATTTTTTTCTTACATTATATAGCCTGATTATAGTACATCCCCCTCTGTTTCTCCCATTAGCTCCCCTCCTATCTGGATTCATCCACTTCCTGTCTTTTATTAAAAAACAGAAAGGAGTACCACAAAAGGTCCTTAGCAGGACCCACTACAATGTGCATGTATGTGGTGAGAAGATGGGAGGGAAAAAGTAACAAACTGGTTTGAGTACTCTGAATAGATGGGGAATTGAAGACACAAGGATGGAGAGAAATAACCTGATGGGAGTAAAACCTTCACTGCTACCTGAAGTCCCAGCCAATGCTACTACTGAAGCCAATGTCTAGGTCATAGCCATGCAGGAGCAGGAGTCAGGCCAATGACCTTGGTTCATATCACCACTAATGACCTTGTGGATGTCCATCTTTCAGGCTGCTGCTTGAGACCCTTTTTATGTTCATGAGCTGTACAGAGCTGGCCCCACTTCTCACTGGCTGTAGTTATGGGCTAGGAAAGCAGAACCCTGAACCTTGCCCAGGTAGCACATTAAAGATGACCCTGGTGGCAAAATTGTAGGTGTGCAGGCCAGGGGCACAAGAGCAAGAAAGTTGTCCTTTACCAGGTGTGGCATTGAGTAAGCTAACCAGGGACAGTGCGGGAGAGTTCACCCTGGTGGTGTGGATGTGAGAGAACTTGTAGGCTGACCAATTTAGCTACAAGCCAGGCCTAGTTCTAGGGCTTTGAGTTAACCTAGGTCAACAGACTACTACCTCATTTGTGAACTGCTGGAGCATGTAAAAGTGCCAAGTCTGCAGATCCAAAGCATCAGGATCTATCTCCATGACACAAAGCAAGAACAGGCTGTCTGAGAAGTCCCAGTGAAGACCCAATATTCATAATGTAGAAGAATCCAGAGGCCTTGAGCTAGGTAAATGTCTCATAGCAATGAATATTTGCATGTAAGCATGTGTAAACAATGGTTATACAGTGGGATATACTGACACACTACAGCTTCCATGAACTGATTATTTTTAAGTACTTTATTATTATTATTATTATTATTATTATTTTACTTTTTGTTTTAGTTTTCTATCTTTTAGGTAGGAGATTTCGAGGGTGTAGGATGCATACACAGGGACAGTGAAGTGAGTGAGAATAGAGTGCATAATGGGAAACTCACAAAAAAATAAAGTTTATAAAACTAGAAGGGATGCTTCTGGGAAGAGAGGACACAGGGAAGGAGGAAGGGTGACAAAGAAGCAGGGGAGAGAAGCTAGCAAGGAAGGTTTTTGGAAAATGCCTTGATAAAATCTAATTCTTCGTAAGTTAATCAAAAAAAATCAAGCAAGATGTAACGACTAAAAACGGGTCTTCTAGGGGATGATGATAGGATAGGAAAGGATAGGATAGGATAGGATAGGATAGGATAGGACAGGACAGGACAGGACAGGACAGGACAGGACAGGACAGGATAGGATAGGATAGGATAGGACAGGATAGGATAGGGTACAATGTAAGGAAACAAAACCTAACACATTGGAACAAGATTAAAAAAAGAAAAATCGAAAGAAAGAAAGAAAGAAAGAAAGAAAGAAAGAAAGAAAGAAAGAAAGAAAGAAAACAAAGAAACAAAGAAAGAACCCTAAGACAAGAAAGGGTATAAGAAACATATATAAGATTCACACTTACACTCTCAAGAAATCCATAAAAATACTAAAGTGGAAGAATTTTAAAATACATGCCTTATAGGTAAAAAAAAAAGATAGAAGTCAAAATATATAGCTAACATTTTAAAAAATTATAAAAACAAATAAAATTTAAAGGAAAAACCTTGACATGACATTATGAGAAAATGGACCTCCAAATATTCTCTTGAGTTCCTTTCCTCATCTACTTCTGTATATTCAGCCTCCAGTAGAGTAGACGGAACCTGTAGAGATCACCTCCAGTAGTTAGGCATGGCCCCCAGTTGAGGCATGGTGCCAGCCACCAATCTCAAATTTTTTAACCCAGAATTGTTCTCGTCTAAAGAAAACACAGGGACAAAAAAATGGAGCAGAACCTGAAGAAAAGGCCATAGAGAGACCACCCCACTTTGGGATTCATCCTATCTGTAAACATCAAAACCTGATATTATTGCTGATGCCAAGAAATATTCCCAAACAAGAGCCTACCTTGGCTGCAAGAGGCTCCACAAGCATCTAAGACAGATGTAGATACTCACAGACAACTATCAGCCCAGGAACCCCAACGGGAGAGTTAGGGAATGGATTGAAGGAGCTGAAGGGAATTGAAACCCCATAAGAAGAACAACAATATCAACTAACTGGACCCCTTCAGAGCTCTCATGGACTAAACCACCAACAGGAGACATAGATTGATCTATGACTCCAGCTACATATGTAGCAGAGAAGTGCCTTATCTGGCATCAATGGGAATCTCCTATAAGGCATATATCAAGGCTTGTTGCCCCAGATTAGGGGGTAAGGCAGAAATGGATGTATAGGTGGTTGAGCACAATCTTAGAGGCAAGGGAGGGAAGATGGGATGGGGGTGTTTGCAGAGGGTAGACCCAGGTGGGGGGCATCATTTGAAATGTAAATAAATAAAATAACCAAAAAAGAATAGTTTTCCTAGTAAGATTCCCATGGAGCAAACCAAATTTTCATTTTCAGTTTGTTACCAATTGGAGATCGCTTAAGGATTGGTATGGGGGCATTTGCCCTCTGCTCTTTTCTGCTCAATGTTTCCTGGTACAGACCCATGGAGATCCTGTGCAACTTGCCTGTCTCTATGTGTCAGTCATATTGATTTAGAGGGCTTTAATTTCTTGGTGTGCTCAATCTCCTCTGATATTCAATTTGACCTGAAACCAAAGCCATGAGATGAAACTCATATCACAACCTACTTGGGTTGCTGAGAACCTGAGTCTAAGACTAGATATAGTTCAGGGAGATAGGGTAAAATCACATGTTATTGGTTTTTGTTTGTTTGTTTGTTTTTTGTTTTTTTGTTTTGGTTTCTCGAGACAGGGTTTCTCTGTGTAGCCCTGGCTGTCCTGGAACTTACTCTGTAGACCAGGCTGGCCTTGAAATCTGAAATCTGCCTACCTCTGCCTCTCAAGTGCTGGGATTACAGGCGTGTGCCACCACGCCCGGCTTGTTTTTTTTTTAATGGAATAAAATGAATCCTGATGACATTCTGCTTTACTGTCATGTTATTCATCACCAAAGAAGATTTATTTTGCAGAATGTGTTAAATACAGAGACCCACAGCCAGATATTATATAGAAAGTGAGAGTTATAACACATATCCCTAAAGAGAATACCTCTATCAAATCCCTCCCTTAGGGCTCAGGGAATCCTACCAAAGAAGAGTTTGAAAGGACATTGATTTCTTTAAACATTTCTGTCCAAACTGGATTTCAGAACCTAGATCTGGGAGTAGGTTTAGATAAGTGTGGGCATCTTTATTTCTCACTTAGCGACCATAGCTCTATGTTTCTGAATTTAGAAGAAAGGCAATACCATTCTTCTTGTGCAAACCTTTGAGTATAGTTTCATAATATCCAACTTAAGTAACATGGAGGTTACTTATATTAGCTCCAAATTCCTGAAACATCTTCTATATTTTTAGGTATGTGTTTTATATATTTAAAAAGATATGCTTTTGCTTTTCTATATGCATATAAGTCAATTGCCACCAATCTCAAATGGAACTTTGCTAACTACCTTTATGTTAATTGACACAAAACAGATTTATCTGAAAGGAGAGAACCTCAGTTGAGAAAATGCATTCATAATATCTGGCTGCAGGGCATTTTTGTGACTAGCAATTGAAGGGAGAGGGCCTGTCCTTTATGTGTGATGCTTTCCCTGAGCTAGTGGTACTCTGTTCTATAAGAATGTTAACAGATTAAGCCATGATTAGAAGCCTAGGAAACATGCACCTCCACAGAATATGCATCAATTCTTGCCTCAAGGTTCCTGCCCTGTTTGATTACCTATCCTTCCTCCAATGATGGACTACAATATAGAAGTATAAGCCAAATAAAACCGTTCCTCCTCAACTCACTTTTGCCCATGGTTCTTTATCACAGCAATCGAAACCCTAAGTGAAGTTGCATTTATAAATTTCAACAATTCAGTGAATGATTTTCCAGAGACTAAATCTACTAACATCACAAAATCACTCAAGGCAAACTTTCTTCTCTAAATTTATATATCAAGATGAGACATTGAATATATAAGTACTTGAGAAAACTTTCCTTGTGGCTATATAGCTCATGACAAGATAATTCTATGTATCTAGCTTCAGAGGATTATCTTCTATCCACTCTTACATATTATTTTACAGATCTCAGTCAATTTATCTATCCATTACTATATTAAACAAAGAGCAAGTAAATAACAATATATCTCTGGCAAAATTATTGAGGCAGGAGATAAAAATGATAAAATTATTTCATAAAATCAAGGCATGAAAATTCTTGACAGATGTTTTATTATTTAGTAGCATTTACGTACTTAGAGACACTAAAATACTCCCTGAGAGATGAAATTTCTATAGTCCCCATATGTAACAAGTAATCTCACTCAAAAGTCAGATTTTATAAAATATCCAATAAATTAAATAAAAATTACAATTGTCAATATTTTTTACCTACCATTATTTTTAGCTTCAAAAATTACTGTAATGGATACTACACTTGAGAGTAAAGTGTTTCAATTTAGGAAGTAAAAATATTATAGTAATCTTTCATTTTATTTATTAGAAATAAAAAATAAAATAATAATAATGACACAGAGTTGATAATCCATGTAGTCATACAGATATTTTGTTTTCTATTATTAGAAAACTTTGTTGACAAAATTATATAATATATATTTATTATTCACAATTATTTTATATAGGAATAATAAACAAACAGATAAAATATGAAGTTATGTAAACTGATAGGTAAATTGTCTACGTGTAGGGTAACATGGATTAGAATGATAATAATCTATACAATGAACTAGAAATGTGTCTGGGTTACAGGGAAGATAAAAATGTCCCAGCCAGTGGTTTAGATAAAGATGTCTATAATTCCAAGCTATGATGGAGTGTAAAAGATAAAATGGATAGAGATCATCAAGAAATTTTCACTCTGGTTGCAGTCTAGTGAGTGAACAGCAGAAAATGTAACCAAATTGATTCCACCACAGAATATGTAACTGAAGGAATGCAATTCCTCTTCTAAGATAATGATTCCTTAATGAGAAAGTTCACCAGGAAATAGCACAGCATGGAGAGGAGACTTCACTTAACAGGGCTCTACAATCCCCTAACACCTCTATGAGAAAAAAAATCTCACTTAGGATGATATTTTCCAGTTAACCCAATCACAAAAGAATACACATGAAATGCAATCACTGATAAATGGACATTAATGAGCCCAGAAGCTCTGAATATTCAAGGCACAATTAGCAAATCAAAAGATTCCCAAGAAGAAGAAAGGAGAGGACCCTGGTCCTGAAAGGACTGGATCCAGTTTTGTAGGAGAGTACCAGAATAGAGCAGAGAAATGGTGGGGTGGTAATTGGGGAGTAGGCAGGGTGGGGGGTGGGGGGATGGAAGAGAACATATGGGACATATGGTGAGGGGGGAATGGGGAAAGGGGAAAAGCCTTTGGAATGTAAACAAAGAATATAGAAAATAAAAAAAATTGTAAAAAAAAATCTCTAAGGACATTTTGAAATGAAGAGTTGTTTGGGAAATTATCAATATGAAAAGAAAAGTCAGCCTTGTCCAAGAGTTTCCATTATGGTAGAATTGTTTGTCTTGTCATAAGGTCTATCACATTAGAACAACAACAACAAAAATGTATCCTCAAGGACACTTTGTATCCATTTTCCCTTCTAATTATAATAGAAAGTTAAGCATCTGGGGACACCCAGATAAAAATGCACATAGGTGCTTTATGAATGGCCTAGAATCTCAGCAATGGCCACAAACTCACGTTTATATTCTGTTACCATCCTCTGTCATACTCCGGAAGTTCCAGCTGCCCCAACTGAAGTGGGTAGAGTGATAGTGTAGGAAGACTACACTTTGCGTTTTGATTCATATTTCACATGTAGATAAAATTGATGTAATCATTATTTCTATTTTTCTAAATAGCAAAAACATTGCATAAAAGAGAAGTACTGGGTTCAGAGGCATAGCATTTAGTAGAGCCAAATATTTTTATATCTAAGGCAGGTACATGATTTGTTTCAATTCCTAGTCAAAAAATATAACAGTTTAGCAGACACAATAATAAATGTTTGAGTTCCCAACATTAATATGCTTCTATAATATTGTCATTAATCCTTCTTTGTAACTTCTTGCCTTTCAGTGTTATGATATCATTCAGAGTGACTGCAGTTTACAGCAATAATACAGAACACATAAAATTTGGCTTATATTTCTTCCCAATTTAAATATTTAGCATAAAGCCACATTTATATCATTGCTCCAGAATATTATAAAAAATTTACATTTGTAGAAATAGGAAAGAATGCATGAGATAAAATAGTAAATGAGCCATCTTTTGATTATTTATAAATGAACGAGTGATAGTTTATGTACTTTTAGCATGATCCCCTTCCCTTTTCAGGCAATGCAATCACTCTTCGTTCATTCACATGAGTACTAACCTCAAAAATGTATAAAATCTTGATTTTCTTCAAGAACAGCAAATGAAGGCACATGAGACTAAAGAGTGTACTGAGCCAGGGTATAAAGCCATTCTTTGTTATTTAATATAAAAGAGAATAACCAAAAGTGAGACTAACAAAAATGGCAGATTCTGTGTTGACATGTTTGACAAAAGGGGGAGTGGATCTACTGAGTAACTTGGCTAGCTGCATTTGTCTTTTGATTACTTCTTTCTGGCTGAATAAAATCATGGACTCCCAGAATTAAGACTAAATGTTGGCATGTGCTGGTTTAAATCTGAACTTTAACAGGGTGAAGGAGCGGTGAAATGGGGATGCATTAGATAGAAGGAACTTTACTGGTTGGAGTCTAGACAATGTAGGAATTCTGCTTATAGGCTGTTCATCTCTGGCCTCCACATTGCCAACAAGAAGTCAAAGGCTTCAGAGGCCCTCCCAAGAAGAAATTGTCTCTCCTTATATAACAGCAAATATCTTCCTCCTTCTTTTATTCTCATTTGTAATGGATAAGACAAGAAGTCTATATCTAATATTCTAATATTTTTATTAAAGTGTGAATTTACCTTCCAAAATTTCCTTTACATCACATGTTACCTAAAGGTCTTAAATTAAGGTAATTCTCAGCTTCTGGTATTATTATATTTTGATAAACTTAAGTAAGTTGAAAAATATTCTAAGTTACCAATACATTTAATTCAGACAAGATGGAAAATGTCTAAAATCATAGCCAACTAAAGGCTTAGACAGAAGAATATTTCATCTAAACTACATAACAAGATCCTTTCTTGAAATAACTACAAAATACACGCACACATACATACACACACACACACACACACACACACACACACAGTACAGCAACATGATGACAGTTGACAAACTCCCTTTGGAGTACTTGTCATCATTAAAAAGTTCATATGAAACAGAGTATAATGAAGAAAATAGTTTATTTGTAGAGTAAACTGAGATACACTCAAGGGGTGAGGATGGAGAAGAGCTAAATGGGACCATTAGAGTAGAACACATCTTTATGAACATGGCCAAAGGGAACCACAGGGAAGAAATAGCCTCTGATATGGAGAGTGGACAGTGCCAGGACACACTACAAAGCCAAGTGACTTATTTGAGTAGGAGTGGGCAATAGCCAGAGATATCATCAAGTGAGTCTATATTTTACATGACTTTTATGTTATTTCTAAAGTCTCAAGAAATGGCATTCCTCTTGGGAATGTTCTATGAGATTGACTAGCTCACTTAGATTAACTCTCAAGATAATGAGCAAAGGTAAAACTTTGCTTTTTATCAGAAAGCCAGTGCCTAGATGATAACTTATGGACTTCTGGGAAGTTAAAGATGTCACATATCTACTATGAGTCAGAAATTTTACTAAGAAACTATTCTTTTGAACCATAATTGGTCTTACAATTTTACAAACAAAGGAAGAAGACATTGGAAATGACGTACCTGCCACTGATATCTAACCTCTGATATCTAATTAATTTGCCAATAGTGATATTTGCCAGTAGCACCTTCTATTCTCGATATTGTAGCAGAATAATGGCTTTTATTCATTCAGAAGCTTAGAGCAAGGGTAGAGATATAGCTCCTCAATAACAACAACAACATAACCATCCATCAACCTTACAGTTTTACTTCTGCAAAGCATCTCTAAGTTAATTACTGCCATTTCTGAAAGTGTCTGGGTCCTCAAGGATAATTACTTCTGATCTAGAATATAATCTTCACCTCCTTGGATGGTTGCTAACTTTTGAGGTGGGATCACCTGTTCTTTGAAACTTCAGTTTTCATGGAATGAAGAGTGAGTACAGTTTATTTTTGTGCTTCAGTATTGAAGAGGAATGCAATGGTTACTTACAGAAAATTAAGAGTCAAACTCAAATTAAACTACAGAAGTGACAGCAGAGATGCAAGACTGTTATCCTAATTTTAGTGCGTGAACCCATGTGAAAATCCAAGCTTAGGATAATACATATATTATCCTAATTAAATAAATAATATGATATATAATTACATGTTATAATAATAAATATATAATAAATATTCTGTATTTTTTGTTTTGTTTTTCTAGTATACTCGTCTTAAAAGCTATGTTTTTGACATAGTATGGAATAATCTACTTTCTAGCCATACCAATAAAATCAAAAACTTATTTTACTACTAAAAATTGTATGAGTGAGGTATCAAGTGAAATTATGTGTTATTTATTAGGATCTATTTTATTTTAGTCATTTTTTTACAGATCTGAGTGCAGGAGCATCTGCCAATATTTCTCGTTGTTACGTCATAGGACAAAGAATTAATCATGTACATATACTAACAAAAATTGTGATTATTTTACTAAAAATGAGAATGTATTCCCAAAGATGGGAGTTGCCCAGTGAATTGGTGGGGGAAGGGCCATTCAATATGTCCTAGGCATGAGCTAGTGACATAGTACATACCTTATTTTATGTGTCTATGTCTAGCGCTTTTTTACCATCTTTGTTACATGTAGATCAGGTTAAAAATAGTTTCTAGTTTTGTAGGTCAACTTGATTCTTTCATGTTAATATTCATGCCACTCTCTCTACATTTGTATGTTGCTTCCACAGAGTCTAGAATTAGGATTGAGACAACAGAATGGCTTGCTTTCTTGTCATCAAATAGTGAAATATTTATCATTTATTAATAAAATTTCATTATTCCCTAGGCACCATGCCAGGTACAAGGCATGTTGCAAATTAACAAAATGGTCCTCTTTTTTCAATAGGAATATGTATTGGGATGGAATTAATAAATGATTTGTTTACAACAGTAACATTCGGGCAGGATTTATTTATGAAAACAGTAATTTCACAGTTAGGGGTAAATTCTATATCTACAGCACATGCTTGTGTTATAAAAACTTCTTGAGGAAAACTTGAAAGGGAAATGAAGAGGAAAAAACTTTACTGTGTTAAGAGGAAAAGAGAGAGAATAGTGCCACAAATTGTGTTACTTTCTGAAGATTTTACAACAAGGTTCTTGAATTTTAGGAATTTTTATTTATTATTCAAAACATGATCATGATATTATATTAAAATAAAATGCATATTTTCATGAAATATTATTAAATTTGCTGACTCATTGTTTTAAATGTACATAATTTGTTCTAGTACTTAGTCTCTGGCTCTGCCCCATGACACAGAGCTCCTGAGCCCTTCATATTCCCTCTTTGACAGAGTTACTTTAGATGTAACAAAATGAGACTTGATGTATTCTCTACTGTCACCCAAACCACAAAACCTAGTGAAACAGAATAAATCCAAACTGTTCTTTACCTGAAGTAAATTTCTTCAAACTTATATCTGTAGTTTCAGATAATACCAGCAACCCAATTTGTTTTCTCACTCATCAAATATTTAATGGGTATTTGCATATGTTAAATATTAGAGAGGACAGAGTGGGGAACACTTTATCACTTGAGAATTAGGAGAGGACAAGATTTCAAAAAAAAATCATTATTTAGTCCCTGGATTAAAAAAATAAAAGTAAATCTGTGATAAACTGGTCTAGTGTTATAGTTCATCAACTCAGAGTCTGAAGCATTCCCTCAATGTCAGTGACTTCTGGGCTACAGTGTAGGTTCAAAGCTAATGTATATAACTTAATGAGACCATGCCACAAAATGTATCAAATACATAATAAAAGTAAAATAAACTCAGGGATACAGGCTTATGAGCACAAGCCCCTGAGTTCAATCTTCAAAATCACAGAATAGGAGGAAGAGGAAGAAAAGTATGAAGAGGAGTAAGAAAACAGGAGAAAGAAAGGAGATGGTAGGAAATGTAGAGGATGAGCATGAGGATGGGAACTACACACCATGTAACTACTTGGGGAGTATAAGCCAGGCCCAGTAGTAAACAGACTGGTATGCCTGTAACTGACTAAATTTTTCTTAATTTTTAAATATGCTGAGATTGGGTGTGTGTGGTGGATTGAATATACTTGGCACAGGAAGTGACACTATTTGGAGGTGGGGCTTTGTTGAAGTAGGTATGGTCTTGAAGAAGTGTGTCATTGTGGGCATAGGCTTTAAGACCGTCCTGCTAAGCTGCCTGGAAGCCAATCTCCTGTTTGCCTTAGGAACAAGATGTTGAACTCTTAGCTCCTCCAGCCCCATGCCTGTCTGGGTGCTGCCATGCTCCTGTCTTCACGATAATGGACTGAACCTTTGATCCTGTAAACTAGACCCAATGAACTATTTTCCTTATAAGAGTTGCCCTGGTCATGGTGTCTGTTCATAGTAGCAAAACCCTCAGACTCCTTGTGATGGATGTGCTATCTCAACTTAATCTTGATATTCAGATCTTAATGTGCAATAGATGTTATTTGGATCTTGCTTTATGCCTTGAGTCCTATCATCTCTCACTCCTTCCTCTCACATAAATCTCAGAAATTCACACTTCAACTGGCAGAATGTAATTATATAAGAAAGCTATAGTTTATTCACCTGTCTTATCAATTTGGTAAAAACAATAATCCAAAACTATAATTAATTAAATTTAATTATCTTATACTAGCTTCATATCCAAATAACAGCCCCATTTGTTTATTCTATTCAGTGGCTTTCCTGTGTTTTACCCAGAGATGATCTATGTTTGTGAATAAAGCTTTTCATTTATACAGAAATGTCTATTGTCTTCTAATATCATTCTGAAAATAATTTCCTTGCCATTGTGCTAATGAATAGGGGGAAAGTCTATTTAGTCTGCTTTTTAAATGGCATCATATTTCTTTAGATGAACAAACATGCATCATTATCATTAATTGCTACAAGCAGGCAAAAATAAGGAGCTGGGAATTACATTTGAATATGTAACAGAAAGAATTCATGCATTTTCACAAGTAGATCGAAAATGAGAATGGGAGTCAGGATACTGTAACAAGTACTGGACAAGACAAGGGACTTGAAGGGACTTCCATTTGCAACTTTCTTTCTAAAATTAACAGATGAGTTAAGCTAAATGTTTATTTTCCATAAATCAAGTAAGCCTATCATTAAAGATAATTTATCATCTATTGATATAATATACCTCTTTTGAGGGATTTAATGCTATCTCTATATTTTTGTTGGTACAATATATTCACATTTATTTACAAAATCATTCATTTATCCTCAAATAATAACAGAAAAGTACTTTATAATTCTGCCAATTTACAAGGCATAGTTAATCATCAATATTTAAAAATAATCTATATATATTTTAGCACACCTGTAACAACTGAAGACATGTTGAATAATGTATATGCATGGTCAGAGTGATGAAATTGACAGGCAGAGGCTGATTTTAGGATGAATTTAAACTCTTCAGTCAGTCTAAGAAGTTTACTTTCTAAAATGAGCTTCACTGTGGTTACAGAGGATAATTACTTCAGTAACAAACAAGTTGAATTAACTATCCACTATTAAAATGAAATTTTGATGAAACTGGTAGTAGAAATGCAGTTTGAATACATGATACTTATTCTTAAAAATACCTAACAGCCTACTAAGCATTTGCTTCTCTCTTACCCCCATTTGTCTATAGGAGCACTCATCTTGTTCCTATAATTGAAACTGAGTATGTAAATGAGACCATTCTTGTTATTCAATTAAAATAAAGAGCAGAGATGCCACAGGGAAAATGTTCACATTGAAAAGAGTTGTTCTAAGAATAATTGCTTTTCGTGTAATTCTGTTTTGTTTTGTTTTTAAAAGTAGCTTTACCACACAACTAATAAGAAACTGCCAGTTCATAAAGGAAGGCTACCACAGCTTAGCATGGGTTCTAACATGAGATGAAGCACTACTCCAGACCTACCTCCAGAGGAAAGCACTCTCTTTCCTTTTCCTCCAAATTCCTTAACTTCCCTTCCTTATGCATACCAGAGGTCATCATAGTTTCCTTGTGTAATCTAGAAATAAAATATAAAATTTGCATTGCTAGAAATTAAAACCATACATACTTACAGATGTGTTATTTTATGGTTTTAACAAACAGGCATTTATGCATCTAATAAAGGGTTATTGACATATAATAGAGGTAACTGAGAAGACAAAATGCTACCCCAACACAAAGCAATTCAACAAGATTGCTTGTTCTGTGTGTCTGCTTTTCATGGCTCTCATTCAAAACTACAATCGTAACTAATTGTTATTTTATATCAAACAGTTTGATTTCTTTTTCAAACTTGTAATTACACTAATTAACTTATAGTAATTTGTGATAAATAATTTAAGTTATTTATTTTTATCTTATGTGTAAAAGTTCTTCCTCTGCATGTATGTATACACATGATGTGTATGCCTGATATCCACAAATATAAGAAGACAGCAGATTCCATGCAACTGCAGCTATTGATGGCTGCAAACCATACTTGAGTACTTGAAACAAAACCTGGGTCCTCTGAAAGAGCAACAATTACTCTTAAGTGCTAAGCCAACTCTTGAGCCTCTAAATTTAAATTTTATAGTGACTTATTCAATATTATTTCTAAAATTTTATCTTCTTTTAGTATTTAAAATGTCTGGATATACACTGAAACATAATTTCAGTGACAAATGTGGATGTATTAACTCAAGCCTGTAAACTCAATTCTTATGACCATACATTTAAGACCAACATGGGCTCTATAGTAAGTTCTAGACCAGCCTAGACTGCAGAATTACACCCTTTAGAAAAATAAAACAGGTGGTCTCTTACAGTGGAGGGTGTGGTCGTTCTCCATATTGCCACCAGGACACCACTAGAGAGGCCCAGGTAGACAGTTTCAATCTGGGGCTACCATTGCTCGGGTGGATCCGCCAGGCTCTCCACACTAACCAGGGCAAGGGCAGCAGCTCGAGGGATATCTCCTCTGCCCTGCACCAACTCTGTTGGGAGACACCTTCCCTGAGGTCCTCTCAGCACTCGCATAGGCAGTCTCTATCTTGCAGCCTGGTCATCAGTAGAGAAACAACAAGCGGGCCCAGCCTCACTGGAGGTTCAAACACCAGCCAATGACAACAAGGCCAACTAATGCCAGAGATAACCAGATGGCCAAAGGAAAACCTAGGAACATTACTAACAGAAATCAAGGGAGCATGACAGCATCTGAACCCAGTTCGCCAACATCAGAAAGCCCTGGACACCCCAACACACCAGAAAAACAACATATGGATCTAAAATCACTGGTCAGGATGCTGGTAGCAGAACACATAGATAAATCTCTTAAAGAAATACAGGAGAAAATGGATAAAAAATTAGAAGCCTTTACAAGGCAAACACAAAAATCACTTAAGGAAATTCAGGAGAATATGGATCAAAAAACAGAAGCCAATAAGGAGGAAATACTTAAAGAAATATAGAAGAACGTGGGTCAACAAGTAGAAGCTATGAAAGAGGAAACACAAAAATCTCTTAAAGAATTTCATGAAAACACAATCAAGCAAGTGAAAGATCTGAGCATATCCATCCAGGTTCTAAAAACAGAAGTAGAAACAACATAGAAACCACAAAGGGAGACAACATTGGAGATAGAAAAACCTTGGGAAGAAATCAGGGGCCATAGATGCAAATATCGACAATAGAATACAAGAAATAGAAGAAAGAATCTCAGATGCTGAAGATACCATAGGAACCATTGATTCAACAGTCAAAGAAAATACTAAATGCAAAAAAGCTTGTAACCCAAAACATCCAGGAAATCCAGGACACAATGAGAAGACCAAACCTAAGGATTATAGGTATAGATGAGAGTGAAGATTTACAAGTTAAAGGGCCAGCAAATATCTTCTACAAAATTATGGAAGAAAACTTCCCCAACCTAAAGAGAGAGATGCCCATGAATATACAAGAAGCCTACAGAACTCCAAACAGACTGGACCAGAACAGAAATGCATCCCGTCACATAATAATCAAAACCCGAAATGTACTAAACAATGAAAGAATATTAAAGGCAGTAAGAGAAAAAGGCCAAGTAACATATAAAGGAACACCTATCAGAATTACACCAGACTTCTAACCTGAGACCATGAAACCTAGAAGATCCTGGGCAGATATCATGCAAACTCTGAGAGAACACAAATTTCAGCCAAAACTACTTTACCGAGCAAAACTCTCAATCGCCATAGATAAAGACACCAAGGTATTCCATGACAAAACCAAATTTGCACGATATCTTTCCACAAACCCAGCCCTACAAAGGATTATGGGGAAAACACCAACACAAGGAAGGAAACTACACCCCAGAAGAAGCAAGATAGAAACCTTCTCTCATCAAACCCAAAAGAAGATAACCTCTCAAATATAAAAAAAAAAAATAATTTAAAAAAAGTCGGGAGGTAATAATTACTATTCCTTAATATCTCTTAACATCAATGGACTCAATTCCCCAATAAAAAGACATAGACTAACAGACTGGATATGGAAACAGGACCCTACATTTTGCTGCATGCAGGAAACACATCTCAATGATAAAGACAAACACTGCCTTAGAGTAAAAAGCTGGAAGACAATTTGACAAGCAAATGGGCTCAGGAAACAAGCTAGAGTAGCCATTCTAATATCAGATAAAATTGACTTTCAACCTAAAGTCATCAAAAGAGACTCAGAAGGTCACTTCTTGCTGTTCAAAGGGAAAATCCACCAAGAAGAATTCTCAATACTGAACATCTATGCTCCAAATGCTAGGGCACCCTCATTCATAAAAGAAACTTTACTAAAGCTTAAAGCACACATTACACCGAACACAATAATTGTGGGTGACATCAACACACCACTCTCCTCAATGGACCAATCAGGAAAGCAGAAACTAAACAGGGACACAGTGAAACTAATTGAAACTTTGGACCAATTGGATTTAATATATATATATATATATATATATATATATAATATATATATATATATATACATATATACGTATATATGTATATATATGTGTATGTATATATATATATATATATATATATATATATATAACATTTCATCCTAAAGCAAAAGAATATATACCTTTTTCTCAGCACCACATGGTACCTTCTCCAAAATTGATCATATAATTGATCACAAGACAGATGTCAACAAATACAAGAAGATCGAAGTAATCCCATGTGTTGGGTTTTCCACGCAGTTCGGTGACTTGCATCCCATGCAAGTTACCTGTATGCCCGCCACGTGGTGTGCAGGACATGCCAGAGAAGCAGCGGAGATGTGGGCCACAATGACGAACCAGAACACACCAGACAGTTCCACGTAGCTATATTTAAGATGGGGTAAAGTTGCAGCAGGTGGGAAGAAGGCAGGAAAGGAAGGAAAAGAAGAGAGAGAGAGAGGGGGGAGGGGGAAGAAACGCTACTCATTTTATATTGGTGGAAATGTAAATTACAGGTAAAAGTGGGCCCATTGAATTCTGGGTATATGGTGGCCGTTGCCTTGGTAACAAGCCTATGCTTGCAGTGCTGTCACTTATATCACGTCATAGGTCTTGGTACTAAAACCATGCCTCCTATCAGATCACCATGGAGTAAGAAGGGTCTTTAATAGCAAGAAAAACAACAGAAAGCCCACATACACATGGAAACTGAACAATACTCTATTCAATGACACCTTGGTCAAGGAAGAAATAAAAAAAGAAATCAAAGACTTTTTAGACTTCAATGAAAATGAAGGTACAACCTACCCAAATCTATGGGACACAATGAAAGCAGTTTCAAGATGAAAACTCATAGCTTAAATTGCATCCAAAAAGAAACTGGAGAGAGCATACACTAGCAGCTTAACTGCACACCTGAAAGCCCTGGAACAAAAAGAAGCTAATTCACCCAAGAGGAGTAGAAGACAAGAAATCATCAATCTCAGGGCTGAAATCTATCAAGTAGAAACAAAGAGAAGCATACAAAAAATCAACAAAACCAGGAGCTGTTTCTTTGACAAAATCAACAAGATAGATAAACACTTAGCCAGTCTAACCAAAGGACACAGAGACAGTATCCAAATTAACAAAATTAGAAATGAAAAGGGGGATCAAACAACAGAAACGGAGGAAATTCAAAAGATCATCAGATCCTACTACAAAAGCCTATATTCAATACAACTGGAGAATCTGGAGGAAATGGACAATTTCCTAGACAGATACCATATACCAAAATTAAAGCAGGACCAATTAGATCAGCTAAACAGTACCATAATCCCTAGAGAAATAGAAGGGGTTATAGAAAGCCTCCCAAACCAAAAAAGTACGGGACCAGGTGGTTTTATACAGAATTCTAACAGACATTCAAAGAAGACTTCACACCAATACTCTTCAAACTATTCCCCAAAATAGAAACAGAAGGGACACTGCCCAACTTGTTCTATGAAGCCAAAATTATGCTGATACCAAAACTGCACAAAGATCCAACAAAGAAAGAGAACTACAGGCCAATTTCCCTTATGAATATCGATGCAAAAATACTCAATAAAATTCTTGCCAACCAAATCCAAGAGCACATCAAAACGATCATTCACCATGATTAAGTAGGCTTCATCCCAGGGATGCACGGATGGTTTAATATATGGAAACCCATCAATGTAATCCACTACATAAACAAACTAAAAGAAAAAAAACACATGGTCATCTCATCAGATGCTGAAAAAGCATTCAACAAAATTCAGCATCCTTTCATCCTAAAAGTCTTGGAAAGAGCAAGAATTCAAGGCCCATGCCTAAACATAGTAAAAGCAATCTACAGCATACCAGTAGCCAACATCAAACTAAATGGAGAGAAACTTCAAGCAATCCCATTAAAATCAGGGCCTAGACAAGGCTGCCCTCTCTCTCCATATCTTTTCAATATAGTACTTGAAGTTCTAGGGAGAGCAATTAGACAACATAAGGAAGTCACAGCGATACAAATTGGAAAGGAAGGAGTCAAATTATCATTATTTGCAGATGATATGATAGTTTATTTAATCGACCTGAAAAACTTCACCAGAGAACTTCTACAGCTGATAAACAACTTCAGCAAAGTGGTTGGTTATAAAATCAACTCAAGCAAATCAGTAGCCTTCCTGTACTCAAAGGACAAGCAGGCTGAGAAAGAAGATAGAGAAATAACACCTTTCACAATAGTCACAAATAACATAAAATACCTTGGCATGACTCTAACCAAACAAGTGAAAGATCTGTATGACAGAAACTTCAAGTCCTTGAAGAAAGAAATCGAAGAACTCAGAAGATGGAAAAATATTTCCTCTGGCCTTGCACCAAGGCAGCAGCTGGCAGCCAGCTCGCAGTCCCTGGGAGCAGCAGTGGCAGTAGGCCTCCATATTGCTACCAGGACACAGCTAAGGAGGCCCAGGTAGACAGACCCCAGCCAGGGCTTCCATCACACGGGGGAATCCCCTAGGCTCTCGCCACCAGGCAGGCCCAGTGCAGCCAAGCCTCTATGGGACTTCTCCAAACCCTCCTGCCTTGCACCAAGGCAGTGGGTGCCAGCCAGCTCATGGTCCCTTAGAGCAAAGGTAGCGGTGGGCCTCCATATTGCAACCAGGACACAGCTGAAGAGGCCCAGGTAGACAGACTCCAGCCAGGCCTACTGTCACTCCTGGGGATCCACCAGGCTCTCACTACCAGGCAGGCCCAGCACCAAGACTCTGCGGGATTTCTCCATGCCCTCCAGCCTTACACCAAGGCAGGAGGTGGCTGCCAGCTCACGGTCCCTTAGAGCATCGGTCACACATAATCAGCAGTAGAGAAACAACAGGTGAGCCCAGCCTCATGGGAGATTCAAACACCAGCCAGTGACAACAAGGCCAACTAACACCAGAAATAACCAGATGGCAAAAGGAAAATGAAGGAACATTACTAACAGAAATCAAGGCAACATGACAGCATCTAAACCCAGTTTGCCAACAACAGGAAGCCCTGGATACCCCAAAACACCAGAAAAACAAGACTTGGATATAAAATCACTGGTCAGGATGCTGGTAGCTGAACACATAGAAAAATCTCGTAAAGAAATAAAGTAGAAAATGGATCAAAAATTAGAAGCCTTTACAAGGCAAATACAAAAATCACTTCAAAAAATTCAGGAGAAGATGGATCAAAAAGAAGAAGACAATAAGGAGGAAAGACAAAAATCACTTAAAGAAATACAGAAGAACGCGGGTCAAAAGTAGAAGCTATGAAAGAGGAAACACAAAAATCTCTTAAAGAAATATATGAAAACACAATCAAGCAAGTGAAATATCTGAGCATATCCATCCAGGTTCTAAAAACAGAAGTAAAAACAACTAAGAAATCGCAGAGGGAGACAACATTGGAAATAGAAAACCTTGGGAAGAAATCAGGGGCCATAGATGCAAATATTAACAATAGAATACAAGAGATAGAAGACAGAATCTCAGAAGCCAAAGATACCATAGGAACCATTGATTCAACAGTCAAAGAAAATACTAAATGCAAAAAGGTGGTAACCCAAAACATCCAGAAAATCCAGGACACAATGAGAAGACCAAACCTAAGGATTATAGGTATAGATGAGAGTGAAGATTTACAAGTTAAAGGGCCAGCAAATATCTTCTACAAAATTATGGAAGAAAACTTCCCCAACCTAAAGAAAGAGATGCCCATGAATAGACAAGAAGCCTATAGAACCCCAAACAGACTAGACCAGAACAGAAATACATCCCGTCACACGATAATCAAAACTCCAAATGTACTAAACAAAGAAAGAATATTAAAGGCAGCAAGAGAAAAAGGCCAAGTAAAATATAAAGGAAGACCTATCAGAATAACACCAGACTTCTCACCTGAGACAATGAAAGCTAGAAGATCCTGGGCAGATATCATGCGAACTCTAAGAGAACGCAAACTTTAGCCAAAAGTACTTTAACCAGCAAAACTCTCAATCGCCATAAATGGAGAAATCAAGGTATTTCATGACAAAACCAAATTTGCACGATATCTTTCCACAAATCCAGCCCTACAAAGGATAATAGGGGGAAAACACTAAGACAAGGACAGAAACTATACCCGGGAAGAAGCAAGACAGAAACCTCCTCTCATCAAACCCAAAAGAAGATAACCACTCGAATGTAAAAAATAAAATAAAATAAAATAAAAATTTCACAAATGTCGGGAGGTAATAATTACTATTCCTTAATATCTCTTAACATCAATGGACTCAATTCCCCAATAAAAAGACATAGATTAACAGACTGGATACTGAAACAGGACCCTACATTTTGCTGCATAAAGGAAACACATCTCAGTGTTAAAGACAAACACTGTATTAGAGTAAAAAGCTAGAAGACAATTTTACAAGCAAATGGTCTCAGGAAACAAGCTGGAGTAGCCATTCTAATATCAGATAAAACTGACTGCCAACCTAAAGTCATCAAAAGAGACTCAGAAGGTCACTTCTTGCTGTTCAAAGGGAAAATCCACCAAGAAGAGCTCTCAATACTGAACATCTATGCTCCAAATGCAAGGGCACCCTCATTTGTAAAAGAAACTTTACTAAAGCTTAAAGCACATATTACATCTAACACAATAATTGTGGATGACTTCAACACTCCACTCTCCTCAATGGACTGATCAGGAAAGCAGAAACTAAACAGTTACACAGTGAAACTAATTGAAACTTTAGACCAATTGGATTTAACAAATATATATGTAGAACATTTCATCCTAAAGCTAAAGAATATACCTTTTTCTCAGCACCACATGGTACCTTCTCCAAAATTGATCTTATAATTGGTCACAAGACAGATGTCAACAAATACAAGAAGATCGAGCTAATCCCATGCCTCCTATCAGAACACCATGGAGTAAGATTGGTCTTCAATAGCAACAAAAACAACAGAAAGCCCACATACACATGGAAACTGAACAATACTCTACTCAATGACACCTTGGTCAAGGAAGAAATAAAAAAAGAAATCGAAAACTTTTAAAAATTCAATGAAAATGAAGGTTCAACCTACCCAAATCTATGGGACACAATAAAAGCAGTGCTAAGAGAAAAACTCATAGCTCTAAGTGCATCCAAAAAGAAACTGGAGAGAACATACACTAGCAGCTTAACTGCACACCTGAAAGCCCTGGAAGAAAAAGAAGTTAATTCACCCAGGAGGAGTAGAAGACAAGAAATCATCAATCCCAGGGCTGAAATCTATCAAGTAGAAACAAAGGAAAACCATACAAAGAGTCAACAAGACCAGGAGCTGGTTCTTTGAGAAAATCAACAAGATAGATAAACCCTTAGCCAGACTAACCAAAGGACACAGAGACAGTATACAAATTAACAAAATTAGAAATGAAAAGGGAGACATAACAACAGAAACTGAGGAAATTCAAAAGATCATCAGATCCTCTACAAAGGTCTATACTCAAAACAACTGGAGAATCTGGAGGAAATGGACAATTTCCTAGACAGATACCAAATACCAAAATTAAATCAGGATTAAGTAGATCAGCTAAATAGTCCCAAAACCCCTAAAGAAATAGAAGGGGTTATAGAAAGCCTCCCAACCAAAAAAAGTACGGGACCAGATGGTTTTAGTGCAGAATTCTACCAGACTTTCAAAGACTTAACACCAATACTTTTTAAACTATTCCACAAAATAGAGACAGAGGGACACTGCCCAACTCATTCTTTGAAGCCACAATTACGCTAATACCTAAACCACAAAAAGATCCAACAAAGAAAGAGAACTACAGGCCAATTTCTCTTATGAATATAGATGCAAAAATACTAAATAAAATTCTTGCCAACCGAATCCAAAAGCACATCAAAATGATCATTCACCATGATCAAGTAGGCTTCATCCCAGGGATGCAGGGATGGTTCAATATATGGAAATCCATCAATGTAATCCACTACATAAACAAACTAAAAGAAAACAACCACATGGTCATCTCATTATATGCTAAAAAAGCATTCGACAAAATTCAGCATCCTTTCATGCTAAAAGTCTTGGAAAGAGCAGGAATTCAAGGCCCATACCTAAACATAGTAAAAGCAAGCTACAGCAAACCAGTAGCCAACATCAAAATAAATGGAGAGAAACTTGAAGCAATCCCAGTAAAATCAGAAACTAGACAAGGCTGCCCTCTCTCTCCATATCTTTTCAATATAGTTCTTGAAGTTCTAGTGAGAGCAATTAGACAACATAAGGAAGTCAAAGGGATACAAATTGGAAAGGAAGAAGTCAAAGTATCATTATTTGCAGATGATATGATAGTTTACTTAAGCGATCCAAAAAACTCCACCATTGAACTTCTACAGCTGATAAACAACTTCAGCAAAGTGGCTGGTTATAAAATTAACTCAAGCAAATCAGTAGCCTTCTTGTACTCAAAGGACAAGCAGACTGAGAAAGAAGTTAGGGAAATAACACCCTTCACAATAGCCACAAACAACATAAAGTACCTTGGTGTAACTCTAACCAAACAGCAAAATATCTGTATGACAGGAACTTGAAGTCCTTGAAGAAAGAAATCGAAGAAGAACTCAGAAGATGGAAAAATATTTCTTGCTCCTGGATTGGCAGGATCAATATAGTAAAAATGGCCATCTTGCCAAAAGCAATCTACAGATTCAGTGCGATTCCCATCAACATCCCAACTCAATTCTTCATAGATCTTGAAAGAGCAATTCTCAAATTCATCTGGAGTAACAAAAACCCAGGATAGCTAAAACTATTCTCAACAATAAAAGGACTTCTGGGGGAATCAATATCCCTGACTTCAAGCAGTACTACAGAGCAATTGTGTTAAAAACTGCATGGTATTGGTACAGCAACAGGCAAGTAGATCAATGGAATAGGATTGAAGACCCAGAAATAAACCCACAGACTTATGGTCACTTGATCTTTGATAAAGGAGCCACAACCATCCAGTCGAAAAAAGATAACCTTTTCAACAAATGGTGCTGGTTCAACTGGAGGTCAACATGCAGAAGAATGCAAATTGACCCACTCTTATATCCTAGCACTTAGATCAAATCCAAGTGAATTAAGGACCTCCACATAAAACCAGACACACTCAAACCATTAGAAAAGAAACTTGGGAAGACCCTGGAGGACAGGGGCACAGGGGGAAAGTTCCTGAACAAAACACCAATAGCTTATGCACTAAGATCAAGAATTGACAAATGGGACCTCATAAAATTACAATGTTTCTGCAAGGCAAAGGACACTGTCAGAAGGACAAAATGGCAACCAACAAAGTGGGAAAAGATCTTGACCAACCCCACATCTGACAGAGGGCTAATATCCAATATATACAAAGAATTCAAGAAGATAGACCCCAAAGAACCAAATAACCCTATCAAAAAATGGGGTCCAGAGCTAAACAAAGAATTTTCACCAAAAGAAATTCAGATAGCCGAGAAACATCTTAAGAGATTTTCAACATCATTAGTCATCAGGGAAATGCAAATGAAAACAACCCTGAGATTCCACCTCACACCAGTCAGAATGGCTAATATTAAAAACTCAAGAGACAACAAGTGCTGGCGAGGATGTGGAGAAAGAGGAACACTCCTCCACTGTTGGTGGGATTGCAAAATGGTAAAACCGCTCTGGAAATCAGTTTGATGGTTCCTCAGAAAATTGGGCATGCCACTTCCAGGGGACCCTGGCATACCACTCCTGGGCATATACCCAGAGGATTCCCCTGCATACTATAAAGGCCCATTCTCCACTATGTTTATAGAAGCCTTGTTTATAATAGGCAGAAATTGGAAGGAGCCCAAATATCCCTCAAAGGAGGGATGGATACAGAAAATGTGGTATATTTATACAATGGAAAACTACTCAGCAATTAAAAATAATGAAGTCATGCAATTTGTAGGTAAATGGTTAGATCTGGAAAATGTCATCCTGAGTGAGTTAACCCAATCACAAAAGAATACAAATAAAATGCAATCACTGATAAGTGGATATTAATGATCCCAGAATCCCTAAATACTTAAGGCACAATTAGCAAGTCAAATGATTCCCAAGAAGAAGAAAGGAGATGACCCTGGGCCTGTAAAGATTGGATCTAGTTTTGTAAAGAAACCGAGCGGGGAGGGGGAATGATTGGGGAATAGTTGGGGGGAGAGGAATTATGGGAGGTATGGTGGGGGGAAACTGGGAAAGGGGAAAGCCTTTGGAATGTAAACATAGAATATAGAAAATAAAAATTAAAAACAAAAACAAAAAAAAACAAAAAAAGAACACAAAAAAAGAGAAAAAAAGAAAAATATTTCATGCTCTTGGAATCGGAGAATCAATATATTAAAAATGGCAATCTTGTCAAAAGCAATCTACAGATTCAATGCAATCCCCAGCAAAATCCCAAATCAATTCTTCATAGATCTAGAAAGAGCAATTCTCAAATTCATCTGGAGTAACAAAAGTAACCCAGGATAGCTAAAACTATTCTCAAAAATAAAAGGACTTCTGGGGGAATCCATATCCCTGACCTCAAGCAGTACTACAGTGCAATTGTGTTAAAAACTGCATGGTATTGGTACAGCAACTGTCAAGTAGATCAATGGAATAGAATGGAAGACCCAGAAATGAACCCACAGACTTATGGTCACTTGATCTTTGATAAAGGAGCCACAACCATCCAGTGGAAAAAAAGATAGCCTTTTCAACAAATGGTGCTGTTTCAACTGGAGGTCAACATGCAGAAGAATGCGAATTGACCCACTCTTATCTACTTGTACTAAGATCAACTCCAAGTGGATCAAAGACTGCCACATAAAACTAGACACACTGAAACTAATAGAAAAGAAACTTGGGAGGACCCTGGAGAACATGGGAACAGGGGGAATGTTCCTTAACCGAACACCAATAACTTATGTTCTAAAATTAAGGATTGACAAATGGGACCTCATAAAATTACAAAGTTTCTGTAAGGCAAAAGACACTGTCAGAAGGACAAAACAGCAATCAACAAATTGGGAAAAGATCTTCACCAACCCCACATCTGACAGAGGGCTAATATCCAATATATAAAAAGAACTCAAGAAGTTAGACCCCAAGGAACCAAATAACCCTATTAAAAATGGGGTCCAGAGCTAAACAAAGAATTGTCACCAGAAGAAATTCGGATGGCTGAAAAACACCTTAAGAGATGTTCAACATCATTAGTCATCAGGGAAATGCAAATGAAAACAACCCTGAGATTCCACCTCACCCCAGTCAGAATGGCTAAGATTACAAATTCAGGAGACAACAGGTGCTGGCGAGGATGTGGAGAAAGAGGGACACTCTTCCACTGTTGGTGGGATTGCAAGATGGTACAACCGCTCTGGAAATCAGTCTGGCAGTTTCTCAGAATATTGAGCATGACACTTCCAGAGGACCCTGTCATACCACTCCTGGTCATATACCCAGAAGATTCCCCTGCATACTATAAAGACACATGCTCCACTGTATTCATAGCAGCCTTGTTTATAATAGACAGAAGTTGGAAGGAGCCCAGATATCCCTCAAAGGAGGAATGGATACAGAAAATGTGGTATATTTATACAATGGAATACTACTCAGCAATTAAAAATAATGAATTCATGCAATTTATAGGCAAATGGTTAGATCTGGAAAATATCATCCTAAGTGAGTTAACCCAATCAAAAAAGAATATACATGAAATGCAATCACTGATAAGTTGCATATTAATAAGCCCAGAATCCCTGAATACTCAAGGCAAAGTTAGCAAGTCAAATGATTCCCAAGAAGAAGAAAGGAGAGGACCCTGAGCCTGAAAACTTTGGATCCAGTTTTGTAGTAGAGTAGCAGAACAGTGAAATGATGGGGGGCGGGGTGATTGGGGAATAATTGGGTGCGGGAGAGGACTTATGGGACATATGATGGAGGGGAACTGGGAAAGGGGAAAGCCTTTGGAATCTTTGGTATGTAAACAAAGAATATAGAATAAAAATATATAAAAATAAAAACAAAACAAAACAAAACAAACAAACAAAAAGGAAATGCCAATGATAAAACAATAAAAACTAAGCTCCTGGGGGAAGTCTTAAATATAAATGTAGTTTTTTATTTTTAAATATCTTATTTTCTTTAATTATGAACATATTCATGCTGCATGTCTGTCTACATCAGCTTGTCTCTTTATAAACAAGTTTTTAAGAAAATATTTTCACTCCTTTTTTCCTTTTCTTATGGGGCTATATTTTTAGTCTGCAGAAGCAAAATCTTTCCATTCCATAAGACCTAGTTAACTGCCTGATATGCTTCTGCCATTATCACCAAATGAACATAGCCACAGCTCGCACAAGTAAATGGAGCCATTTTCTGTGGTTGTAAGTTATAATTTTATAGCAGATAAACCACGAATGACTAATTCTTAAGTTTCACAAAAATGATTTTGCATGTACTTATTGGGATTGAGACTCCCAATTGACCACTGAAAATAATATAAACTATCAACTATAATGTTACTTAAAATAATGTTGTGGTAACATTATACTTTTGTCTAGAGGGACCTGGCAGATGGAAAATATTTTTTAAAAAAAAATGTAATTATTCTTTAACAAGTATTTCTATTATTTAAGAGGAAAAATAATATATCTTTCACATGACTGTTTCTATAAAAATGTACTTTTAAAAATGTATTTTTATTAGATAATGAATGCCAGCCTGCTGTTATATGCCTTACATATGATTTTAAATGGTGCAGTGTACTTCAGCAGACTTAACTGTTTGGAAACATGCAAGTATTGTCAGACTTGCTCAGTGTTGAAACCCATTGTCTCCTTTCTCATGGGCACATTTGCAACTCCTGAGGCATTATATATGACAGGAGCAGCTGTTTCCTTTTTCACAATTGTCATTTACTTAATGAAAAAATAATAATAGAATTTATTTGCAATGTCTTGTCATAATAGTTTTCATCCGGTAGTGAGCTCAGTAAATACATGATGAGGATGAAATTTTGATTATATAAACTCTTCAATAGGACACTGACATTTACTCCTTGGATTTCTTTATTTGTGATATACTTTGGGAATTGTCACACTGTATTATGTCCTCATCTTGAATGTCCATAGAAACGCAGCACATGTCCATATTTGCAACCAAGTTATAAAATGAATATCACCATCCTGTGTGTGTTCCTACTAATTTCTTTGAAAAGCTTCCATTATAGAATTTAAACCATAAGTCTCATTAAAATAAACACAATAGCAGTCTTATGGGAGTTCGAGTTCAATGTTAAAATAGGCAGGAAACAGAAATAGGAAACATTATAAAACAAAGTAGACTGTCTAGATGTTAAGCAAAGTTTGATGTCAAGTCTGGTCAGACAAGTTTAATCACCTGGACCCACACTAAGGTAGGAGAGAAGCAAATCCTGGAAGATATCTTCTTACCTCACATAGACCCTGAGTCACATGTTAGCACCAGCATGTATACACCATGGCAAGAACATACACACAAATAAAAATTTCAAATAATAAACTTTTATAACTGTTTGAAAAACATATAAAATTATCTGGCTGGGTAATCGTAAAACTGAACAATTAGCCAGGTTTAGTAAGTACATCCCTGTAATCTCAGAACACAGGAAGATCGTTGATTTGATCCAACTGGAGCTATGAAGACAATGCCTTAAAAATACCATCCAACAAATAAAACAGATAAAAAGTCTAGAAATATATGGACATATATGGGCCGCCTGCTACATGTCATGAAGATTGATCGCAGTTGTATTCTCAATACAACTTAGATACCCATAACAAAATACAGAAGATATAGCATTGATTAAAATAATGTATTTTTAATTATAGACATATGTGTGTGGGCATGGCTGGGGTGTGTGCACTCTTGTGAGTGCAGATGCTTAGAGAGCCCAGAAGAAGTGGAGTTAAAGAAAGTTGAGGTAATGCCTGACTTGGGTCTGAGAACTGAAGTCTGCTCATCTGCCAAAGCAGGCCTCACAGAAACAAATGGGTGCTCTTAACTTCTGAACCATTTCCAACCACCTGCTTATCCATTTCTTTCTTTAAAAAAATATTCTCTTATAATTTGAATTTCTTTGTTTTCTGTTATAATATTTCCTGGTTCAATTCTGATTATGTTATTTCAGATCCTTTTGTTTTTTCTTTTCTTTTTTATTTTAATAATTTCTTAAACAACAAACTTGAACCAAATATTTGGTATGCTGGAGATACAGTATTGAGCAAATTGGAATATTTCTTCCAGTATCATTGTTTATGAGGAGGATAGCAGAAGGATAAATGGGAACTCTATGTCACAAGACCTATAATGGCTAATCAAGGAAATTTATTTTATTAATGCAGATGTTGATTAGTGACAGTGGATTTGATTGTTTGTTTGCTCTTTTTGTTTTTTTTTGTGTGTGTGTGTGTTTGTTTTTAACCAACTAGTAGAGTTTTCCCCCCTTTGTCAAAATTAAATGTGAACCTATCTTAGAGATGATAGTTATTTTGAACAAAAACTTATTTTGTGTTTTTAGCACAGTTAAATATTTTTGCATAGTAGTTGTGAGACGATTGGAGATTAAAAAAAAAGGAAGAAGTGAAATGAGTTAGTTAAGATGAATTCATTTTTTAAACAAAGAAGTATTAAGTAAACAATGGGCTAAAATAACATGGAATTTGTAAACTGAGGATGTAAAATGAAAGTATATTTGGGGTGTTAAAACTTAGGGAATATGAAAAATACTGCTTTTTGTATATTATTGCTCACCTGACTCAGACAAGAAAATTCTAGACATGAATTTTACAAACGGCTGAAGGCAGACATTTTTCACTTTTCAATTGTTAAAATGTCTTATAAAAATATTCTTCATGCATTCTGTGTTCAATTTTAGTATTCTGGTTCTACTTTCATACTTATCAAACTTTCGTAATTTAACACTATTAAAAGAATTTTCTGTGCTACTCTATGCCTCAGTAGTAGAATACTTGAATAGCATGCACAAGGTACTAGGATCGATGTCCAAGCACAGAAAAGAAACACTGAATATTTATTGAAAAGACAAAAGAAAAAGAAAAAACATCATTGATATGATTATAGATTTTCAAGTTGTTAAACTGATCTTCAATAGAAGTATTAAATAATATGCTATTGGTTGATTTTTCTGGCTTACATTAATGTTCGATTCAGTAAATTTATCATAAACTGAAAGTTCCCTGACTTAAACATGTACTAGAGGCCTATCAAATATCTTGGCATTACCAATAGAGAAAATGGTAGAATATTGTTACTTACCATCCTGCCTACTTGGCTGCATAGAAGCCATGACTCTGTCACTTTCCAGTTTGCAAAAGAGCTGCCATACTTTAAAAAAAATAAAACTTCAAAATCTAAAGTCAATTTTTAATTGACTGCATATCATTCTGAGCCATCACAAGATGAGAAAACAAATTTTGGGGACTGTTATATTGTTTCTTTACTCATCCTCATGCTTTTGGAAATTTTCTTTCTTTTTTTTTTCTTTTTCAATTATTGCTTGTTTTCTCACTATTTTCTTTTTAGTTTTTAGGTTTTTTTCCCCTAACATTGATGTTATTAAAGGATATGTGCTTGGTACTTTTCTCAATCCACATTCAAATTATGATCATTGGGGTTTAGGAGCCTATATGTCATCTTTATATTAATATTCTCAGCTAATATGTCCAAGTGTAGTCTTTTTGAGAACTTTATTCAAACAGAGTCAAATACTTCTTTCTCCTCATCCTGTGTATGTCAAGTATTCATTCTGGAGTCAATATATCCAAATTATAAATCTTCCCATGCCCCTTTCCACAGTCAACACTAACTAACACAGTCATGTTTCCATGAGCCCTGCCTCATCTTGACAAATTCCAACAAATTTCCCAAATAACCAACTCATTCTTGTGTTCTTTTTGCTTTCAATATTTATATGGAAGTCAATAGTCAATTCTGTTAGTTCTACTTTCACTGTTATTTCTCCTAACTTCTGCATGACTTGATTCAGAATGTTCATTATATTTCACTTTTGCTAGTGCAATTTTTGCATCCCAAATGTAAATATTTTCTTTCACTCTTTTACTATAAAACTTCTTCAAAGCAATGTCTAATGCTACTCCCCTAAAGTGCAATTTTTAAGAGTATGCTAGCAGGACAGCTCCGGTAATCAAACTCTTCAATGGTTTTACATTCCACTCAATCAAATAAAGTTTCACAGATTATAGTAATCTTGGTCCTTCACTGCCTCCCATCCTGTCTCAACCCAGTCTTGCTTAGATGATTTTCACCTGAAATGATTTACATGTTTCCATTGAGGGGAGGAATACTGATTGATACACCTTATCAGAAATCTTTCTTTTCATTTACTGGCTTAAATTGCATCCTAACTTTGCTAGTGATCTTACTCAAATTTAGTTTTCCAGGAAAGCTCATTAAGCAACAGTAGCAAACTCTCCTGAATGAAACCATGGGGTAGGAAAGGAAACCAGGAGTAAGATTCCAGGAAAACACCTCAGAATAAATTCAATCTCTATTGGTAAATGAGAATGACATTATATATACAACTGTTGTCTTTATATAACATTTTCATACAAGTCCAAGACCCTAAATTTTAAAGATCATAATGTCTTCTCTATGACCTATAGTTCCTTTTTTATTATTTGGGAATTTCATAGATGTATATATGTTTTGATCAAGTTCACTTCCAATCCTCTCTTCTCCAGCTTCTCTCCTACCCTCATTGTTAATGCTAAGCAGGAGTTGGTGGGTTGTTGAGCAGGGGGAGGGGGGATGGAATAGGGTGTTTTCAGAGAAGAAACCAGGAAAGGGGGTAACATTTGAAATGTAAATAAAGAAAATATCTAATAAAAATTTTTGAGCTTTTTTTATAGGATTAACTTTTATATTATGTACAAAAGGGAAATATATTTGTACATGGTATGACACAGACCTCAAAAATAATAAATGGAGGAAGAACCTACCACCTGGTTTTGCATAAACCATAATGCCACTGTTACAAAGTAGGGCAGATTTAGCTGTAGTTATAAGAGAACGAGAGGCAATGAATTTTTTTCAGAAAATTTTAAGAATAAAAATGGGAGGCCCAATAGTTTGAAAGGAGGTTCTGTGAAGGGTTGCCGTATTAGTTACTTCCTGCATTTTCTGGTAAAAGCATACAACTGAAAACTAAAGAGAGAAAGGCTGACTCTGGCTGCTGGTTAGGGAGGGACAGGCCACTGTGCTGTAGAAAGGGAAGGGACTTAGACTGCATCCCTTGATGAGCCAGTGAACTCTGAACAATAGCATCTATGGACAGTACCAATCTGAACAGCAAGAGGAAGGGTCAGAAGTGGGCCGGATTAGGTCAGCAGAGAGTGTAAATGGTTAAACCACCAAGTAACAGCGAATTGAGAACATTGAACAAGAGTCTCTTGGGAAAAAGAGCTAAAGTAAAACTGGAAGAGATCAACTTTTTTATTATTTATTTAATATTATATGTAAGTACTCTGTAGCTGTCTTCAGACACACCAGAAGAGGACGTCTGATCTCATTACAGATGGTTGTGAGCCACGATGTGGGTACTGGGAATTGAACTCTGGACTTCTAGAAGAGCAGTCATTGCTCTTAACCACTGAGCCATCTCTCCAGCCCGAGATCAACTTTTCATTATAAGATTTCCTCATTTGAGCTTTTTAATAAATAAATAAATAAATAAATAAATAAATAAATAAATCGACTGAATTTACTTATTGCTGCCTCTCTGAACTTTGGTGTAGAACCATCTGTTAGAGCAGGGGTACCCTCTCACATCCCTGAAGAAAACTTTTTTTTTCCCCCAGCAGCCATCAATTTTCAATAGTTAGAGATAGAAGCAAGATTTAACGAACATCCTTTCCTCCTTGTTTGGATTGGTCTCATTTTCTTATGTTGTGAATGCTGACCAGCTGTGGGACTCTGCAGTAAATAGTTTTTTACCTATTCTTCTCAAGAAAAAAAAAGAAAGAAAATGGAAATGAAGATCAATTCTATAGAACATGATCAGGTATTGGGGCAGGGAACAGGACTGAAGCCCTAAGGGCCAGCAAAAAGAACAGGCAATCTCAGGAGGTAGGAGGTGGGGAAACCTTCTAGAATGTATCAGAGACCTGAGATGTCAGAGACCCTCAGGATTCAAAGGCAGGGACCTTAGATGAAATGCCCTATAGCGGGGAGAGGGAAATTGTAGAGTCCACCTCCAGTAGAAAGACAGGACATCAAGTAGAAAGATGGAGTTGCCATCCCACAGTCAAAGACTCTGACCCAAAATTGTTCCTTTCTGAAAGAACTGCAAGGACAAAATTGGAGACGCGCCTGAGGAAAAGGAGGTCCAGTGACAGGCCAAAATTGGATCCAGCTCAAGGGGAGGCCCTAATGTCTTTCACTATTACTGATGCTATGGTGTCTTTACAAACAGTGGCTTACCATGACTGTCCTCTGAAAGGCTCGGCAAGGAGTTGAGAGAGATACAGATATTTATATACAACCAATGGACAGAAGCTGCTGACCTCTGTGGTTGAATTAGGGGAAAGCTGGAAGAAGCTGAGGAGGGGGACAACTCTATAGGAAGATCAGCAGTCTCAACTAACCTACATGCCTGAGATGTCTCAGACACTGAGCCACTAACCAGCTGATATGAGGCTCCCATATGCATATGCAGCAGAGGACTGGGTCTGGACTCAGTCAGAGAAGATGCACCTAACCCTCAAGTAACTTGAGGCCCCAGGGAGTGGGAAGGACTTGTGGGATGGAGAGGTTAGGGTCATCCTCTTGAAGACAGGGTGGGGGTGGGGATAAGGAGGTGTGGGAGGATGTGTAAAGTTAGAGGGTGGGCTGAAAGGGATATAATGTCTGGACTGTAAAATATAAAATTAAAAAACAAAAATAAAATAAATAAAATTTAATTTAATTTAAAAAGACCAAATATTTGTAAAACTTCATTAGGATGACATTATAGATTGATATACCAACAAAATATTTTCTGAATTCAAAAGTGTAAGTTTCAAGCCATTATTTACATGGTTATGAGTTTACTAGTGCATGGCATGTACTTTAGTGTCAATACAATTAATCAGTATGGCTTCCTTACAGTTTAAGTTGGAGTTTAGGTAAGAACCAATCTCCAATTGCAATACTTTTATTGCTGCTATTGATAATGAATATTATGTTTGCTGGGTGAAAAGGTGCCTTAGTGACCTGAAAAGTAATTCCTGAATGTACCTCATTTAAAAGTAATGTCAGGGTACAGAGCTAAACAAAGAATTTTCACGAGAAGAAATTCAAATGGCCGAGAAACACCTTAAGAGATGTTCAACATCATTAGTCATCAGGGAAATGCAAATGAAAACAACCCTGAGATTCCACCTCACACCAGTCAGAATGGCTAAAATTAAAAACTCAAGAGACAACAGGTGCTGGCGAGGATGTGGAGAAAGAGGAACATGCCTCTCTTCAATATTCTTAGCCACCAGGGAATTCAAATTGAAACTGCTTTGAGATTCCATCAAACCACTCCTGGGCATATACCCAGAGAACTCCCCAGAAGTAATAAGGACACATGCTCCACTATGTCCATAGCAGCCCTATTTAAAATAGCCAGAAGCTGGAAAGAACCCAGCTGTCCCTCAGCGGAGGAATGGATACAGAAAATGTAGTATATTTACACTATGGAATACTACTCAGCTATTAAAATCAATGAATTCATGAAATTCTTAGGCAAGTGGGTGAAACTGGAGAACGTCATCCTGAGTGAGGTGACCCAATCACAAAAGAAAACACATGGTATGCACTTACTGATAAGCGGATATTAGCCCAGAAGCTGGGAATATCCAAGAAAAAATTCACATATCAAATGATGCCCAAAAAGAAGGAAGGAGAGGTCCCTGGTCCTGGAAAAGCTCAGTGTAGCAGTGTAGATGAATACCAGGACAGGGAAGCAGGAAGTGATTGATTGGGGAACAGAGGGAGGGAAGAGGACTTATGGGACTTTCGGGGAGGGGGGATCCAGGAAAGGGGAAATCACTTGAAATGTAAATAAAGTATGTTTTGAATAAAAAAAGATATTCCATCATACACCTGTCACAATGGCTAGTATCAGAACACAAAGGACAGTCCATGATGGCAAGGATATGGAATGAGGAAACATGTCTCCATTACATGTGGGAAGGCTAACTTTCATAGTTATGAAAATCACTATGGTGGTTCCTCAGAAAATTGGGAATTGATCTATCTTAAGGACTGGGCATATACCCAAAGGGTGTGGTAACAAGAACCTACTCAACTAATTGGTATCAGCTTTATTCCTAATTACCACAAACTGGAAATATTCTAGTTGTCCCTCTACTGAAGAATGGATAAAGAAAAGGTAGTAAATTTACAAAATGGGGTATTACTCAGCTGTCAAACATAGTATCATGAAATTTTTAGGCAAATGTATGGAATTTAAAAAAATAATCATGCAGAATAAGGTAACCAAGACCCAGAAAGACAAAGTATGTTCTTACTTATAAGTATATATTGTCTGTTAAGGGTAATCATGCTGCAATCCACAGACCCAGAGAGGTTAAGTAACAAGAAGTGGTCAAGGGAAAAACAAATGGATATATCTGGGAAGGGAAATATAATACATTTTGCAGGTGAACTGGGGATGGTTGGCAATAGGAACAGGAGGCTTTAGAGGGGAGAGTACTAGAAGAGATTACTGGCATTGGGAAAGGCACAATTCAGTGCAAGGTAGAAACCTAATACAATCAATACTTCCTGCAATCTATGAGGGGGAGGCTAGCAGAAACATGTATTAATAGGTGATACGCAGCCTGACTCAGCCATTTTCTGTTACCAGGTAAGGTTTCTAGTAGTGGACCTAAATCATGAAAGCAACCATAAAAACTTCAATGTAGAACTTGTCCTGTTAACAAGGAGTAAATGGAGGTGCTGGAGTAAGTGGTGGTACAGAACTTAAGGTAGTGGCCCATCAATGAGTGGTCCAACTTGAGGCCCATGTCACAGAGGAAGCCCATGCTGGATATGGCCTGCATGTCCATGAATCAGAGCCTGGATAGCCCAGAGACCTGAGATAGAACCAAATTTACTGAAGTAATTCTTAATGATATATTTCTTTTTCTTTCTTTCTTTCTTTCTTTCTTTCTTTCTTTCTTTCTTTCTTTTGTTTGTTTTTTTTGAGACAGGGTTTCTCTGTGTAGCCCTGGCTGTCCTGGCACTCACTATGTAAACCAGGCTTGCCTCGAACTCAGAAATCCACTTGCCTCTGCCTCCCAAGTGCTGGGATTAAAGGCATGCACCACCACTGCCTGCCAATGATATATTTCTCAACTAATATATAGGAGCCTAGCTTAACTATCCTCAGAGAGGCTTCATCCAGCAACTGATGGGTACAGATGCAGAGACCCACAGCCTAACATAAGTGGGAGCACCAGGAACCTTACTGAAGAGGGGGAAGGATTGCAGTAGCTCGAAGGTTCGAGGACACACCAAGAACAGAAGTTCAATTGTCTATTAAGCAAAGCTCTTGAAGTCCAGAAGCAATATCCACAGACTTGTATGGGTCTCAGCTATGATCTCTGTATATGCTATGGTTCTGTAGCTTGCTGTTCTTGTGGTACTTGTAACAGTGTGAGTAGGGGCTGTCTCTGGCTCTTTTGCCTAGTCTTGGGACACTTTTCTCCAACTGGGTTGCCTCATCCAGGCATAATATGAGGGTATATGCCTAGTTGTGTTGTAAATTTGTTATGCCTATATTTTTAATATATCTCTAGAAATCCTGCTCTTTCCTGAAAGGAAATAGAGGAAGAATACATCTGGGAAATAGGGCATGGTGTGGGATGAGGAGGTAATAGAAGAAGTGGAAGGAATAAAAACTGTGGTACGGTTGTAGTTTATGAGAATATTTTTCTTTTCTTTTTCTTTCTTTCTTTCTTTCTTTCTTTCTTTCTTTCTTTCTTTCTTTCTTTTTTCAAGACAGGGTTTCTCTGTGTAGCCCTGGCTGTCCTGGAACTCACTCTGTAGACCAGGCTGGCCTAGAACTCAGAAATCCGCCTGCCTCTGCCTCCCAAGTGCTGGCATTACAGGTGTGGGCCACCACTGCCTGGCAAGAACATTTTTTTAAAAAGTAATGTTACAAAGTGTTTCTATTCTTAATAGTACTAAAGCCTTCATTTTTATGTTAATCTTGAAACTTAAATTTTTCCTACTTTATAGACCGGTGAATATATCAAATGGGAGCCTCTTTTCCTGAAAGTAAAGTATGTTTTCTTTTATTCTTTAATATATTTGATTTAGCAGGATCTTACACAAGGCTTAAGGCTAGAAGGCTTGGATTACAAGGTAGGAATTACATCAAGCTGTCAGAATCCAATCATTCAGAATTTTATTGCTCATTAAAGCTGCCTTAATTAAATTGATCGCACAAAGTATTTAAGTGTTCAGTAACTATTGAGTATAACAAAAATGGGACAGAGTATATAGAACATATTTAAAGCAATAAAACCACCTGAGAACACGTTAACTACTTTCAAGTGAAGGGCCATCTGGCTGTGACAGATGTTGACCTTGAATGTCAAAGTCCATTTATGTGAGTTGGATTACTAGATGGGGTGAAGAATAATTTTACTTCACTACACGAAGATTTTTCTTTGGAAAAGATCTACAATTGATGTGTTTCTCTTCAGTAAAAGCTCATAATTTATTGCTACATTTCATTACTTTCTGTTTAATTTAGTGATCTGTCCTATTACTCAGACTATGTATTGTGATAAATATCCACTTCTGCCTGCTAAAGTGAATTGACAGGCAACCATTAAACACCTTATTCATAAAGTACTGGAGAAGCAGGGCAGAGGGCTATTGGATAAATACTTTCTATGCAAACCTGAGGATGTGCATTTGGATCCTCAGTGCTCGCACAAGATTTGAAGCATAGTGATACGCATCTGTCACAGAAGCTCTCACTGATCTCAGGTGGAGTTCATTCAACAGTCTAGCCATGACAAGGAACTGTGTTTCAGTGAGAGAGCTTGCTCAAAAATGAAAGTATAGAATCAGTGGAATACACCTGAATGTGTACTTCTAGCCTCCTCACAGAATCCCTGCCGTGAGCACACTCATACACAAATACACATATACACAAATACACTGTAACAAACCACTTGAACACAGGCTTTATAGGTTCTGCTGTGAAAGGGTGTTTGCAGAAGTGAAGGAGACATGTCATGTCTTTCTGCTAGGAGTAGGGTTGAGGCTATGACACTATAAGTCATGGACAAAACAAAACTTATAAGCTCCATCTGTGTTCTTTAAAACATTGGTCGAGATTTTCTTATGGACAATAATAATTGTCCATTTTAAAAGAGTTCTGTGAAGATAATGTGGCTTAAAGTTCAAAATCATAAATTAAAGGCAATGTATATGATTAAAACATCAAACACATAAAATATAACAAAATAAGAAAACAAAAACCTTTATATAAAACTTGATCAGTTCCAAATCTGACCAAATACTGACAATGATTAGTGAGGGAAGGAGCATAGGAAGGAGAGAGAGAGAGAGAGAGAGAGAGAGAGAGAGAATGGGGAGAACAAGGAAAGAGGGGGTGGGGCAGATAATATGTCAATTGTAGCTCAGTGGCTGAGAGATTTCTTGACATGGTTAATGCCCCAGGGTTGATATTTAATAACAAAATAATAAAGAAAATGAAAACAGTTCTATCAGTTATTTATACACACTGAGAATAAAGCATGAGCATTTTAAAAAAGTAGTATAAGAAAAATATAAAACTATAAGGAAATGAAGAAAATGATAATTTGATAGTTAATAAAAAATTACAATACTATTTTTTAAAAAATAAATGATTAATAGCATCTGAGAGATAGATGAAGAAAAAAGTTTTCATTTGGCTGAGATTATTTCTATTGTTTATTTGATATAGGGTCTTATGATATAGTCCAAGTTGTTCTCAATATCTTTTGTGCTTCTCAAATTGGATAATGCATATGTGCTATTTATTTACCTTAAAATCTGGCATTATACTACATTTTTGGAAAACCTACATAGCTGAATCAGTGAAATAAAATAATGGGAAATTAGAAGAGTAAATATATTAGAATCATAATGAAAAGAAAAATGATGTACATTTGAATCTCTAAAGCAAGTCCAGAAGAATAAACTTTTGAAGGGATGTTTTAATTGGTGACTCCCTAGAAGTCTCCACTCAAAAAAAAAAAATCTTGCTCTTATTTGATTTGCATCAGACACTAATGGTATGCCCTCCACAAAACATTTTAAAAATTATGAATGAAAAATGTTTTATGCTGTACTTTTCTGTGAAGAATAGTAATACAACTTTCAAAAAGGTTCATCAACAAGGCAAAAAGCAAGTCAAAAAAGATGTATGCCTTAGGAAACTGAGAGACTCAACTTTGCTTTGCGGAATACAGAACCATGTATGCAAATGTGTCAGCTTGGAAATGTTTCGGAAATTTGTAGAGAGGCTCTGAGTTATCAGGTTTTGTTTTATTTTTTATTCCAAAACTTCAAACTCTACAAGGAAAAAGTAAAGAGTAAGGTAGATTTTAAAGAGCTTTGATGAACACTAAGGACATATTCACCTAAACGTATAGGATTCCTTTGATATTAGCTGAAAATTGTATGGAAAGAACAATTTAAGAGATTTGTTATCCATGATTATCAAAGCTAACTTAATTAACTTAACTAAGATTTACTTAACATAGTCTGTGTGGCCAGTTGTTTACTTCTGTAGTTGGTGGTTGGACGTGGAAGATTACAGCAAATAAATGAAATTGACCAAGGTCTCACATAACAGCCGACATACTTCAGAATAATTGACCATTTATATTCTCTAGGTTAAGAAGAGTCAGTGTACATTTACAAAGGCAAGTTGCTAGTGGTTGACTAGCTGATGTGAACAAAACTTGTTTTTCCATAAAGCCATGTAAACAAATATCAATAGCTAATTTAAGAAGTAATCAGAATTAAGCTCACTTCTATCTGCCACACCTGGGATGATCATGGAAACACATTCCCAGAACAACTACATGGCTTTTTTATTTTTAATTTTGTTTTATTGTTTTTGGATAAATTGAGGTCACAAGACCTTTCTTGTTTCCTTGTACATTTTTTGCAAGCACTCAGAATTCTCCTCACAGGGCTCCATTCTTGCATCATATTCTGACACCATCCCCATTTTTATATTTAATTTCAGTATATCCAGAGTGGTTTTAATTTGAGATGTCATAGACTTGTTTTCATGAGATATGTGTTGTATAAGCAAATAATTTATAAACATAATAAATATTATGTACAATACTGTGCCACCAGAAGAGGAATTCAAGTTATGTCCATTACAATTGGTTATATCATTATATTGATTACAGAAATCTAGAGAGTATCTTGATAAGAAAAACATATGGTTAGTAGTTCTGGCATTATGTTGGAATGTTAAGGCCTTTCATGGGGAGAGAAATGTTACAATGTCCTATGCAAGTAAGAAGTAAAAATAGGTGATGTTAATGTATGCTTATTTCTGTCTGAAAATCGGACTGGGGGTACAGAGCACAAGTATGAGCACAGACAGTATGCTGGAAATAAGAATACAACATAAACAGAATCTGTTTTTTCTATATTCTTTATTGACATTCCGAAGGCTTTCCCCTTTCCCAGTTCCCCCCTCAACATATGTCCCATATGTCCTCTTCCACCCCACACTACCGCCCTCCTGTTCCCCAATCACCACCCCACCATTTCTCTGCTCTATTCTGGTACTCTCCTACAAAATGGGATCCAGTCTTTTCAGGACCAGGGTCCTCTCCTTCCTTCTTCTTGGGAATCTTTTGACTTGTTAATTGTGCCTTGAGCACTCAGAGCTTCTGGGCTCATTAATATCCATTTATCAGTGATTGTATTTCATGTGTATTCTTTTGTGATTGGCTTAACTCACTTAGGATGATATTTTCCAGATCCAACCATTTGCCTACAAATTGCATGAGTTCATTATTTCTAATTGCTGAGTAGTATTCCACTGTATAAATATACCACATTTTCTGTATCCATTCCTCCTTTGAGGGACATCTGGGCTCCTTCCAACATCTGGCTATTATAAATAAGGCTGCTATGAACATATTGGAGCATGTGTCTTTATTGTATGCAGGGGAATCCTCTGGGTATATGCCCAGGAGTGGTATGACAGGGTCCTCTGGAAGTGTCATGCTCAATTTTCTGAGGAACCGCCAGACTGATTTCCAGAGTGGTTATACCATCTTGCAGTCCCATCAACAGTGTAGGAGTGTTCCACTTTCTCCACATCCTTGTCAGCACCTGTTGTCTCTGAGTTTTTCATCTTAGCCATTCTGACTGGTGTGAGGTGGAATCTCAGGGTTGTTTTCATTTGCATTTCTCTGATGACTAATGATGTTGAACATCTCTAAAGGTGCTTCTTGGCCATCCCAATTTCTACTGGTGAAAATTCTTTGTTTAGCTCTGTACCCCATTTTTTGATAGGGTTATTTGTTTCTCTGGGGTCTAACTTCTTGAGTTCTTTGTATATATTGGATATTAGCCCTCTGTCAGATGTAGGGTTGGTGAAGATCTTTTCCCAATTTGTTGATGGCTGTTTTGTCCTTCTGACCATATTCTTTGCCTTACAGAAACTTTGTAATTTTATGAGATCCCATTTGTCAATTCTTGATCTTAGTGCATAAGCTATTAGTGTTCTGTTCAGAAACTTTCCCCCTGTGCCCATGTCCTCTAGGGTCTTCCCCAGTTTCTTTTCTATTAGTTTCAGTGTGTCAGATTTTATGTGGAGGTCCTTGATCCACTTGGAGTTGTTCTTAGTACAAGGAGATAAGAGTGGGTCAATTCGCATTCTTCTGCATGTTGACCTCCAGTTGAACCAGCACCATTTGCTGAAAAGGCTATCTTTTTTCCACTGGATGGCTGTAGCTCCTTTATCAAAGATCAAGTGACCATAAGTCTGTGGGTTCATTTCTGGGTCTTAAATTCTATTCCACTGATTTACTTGCCTGTTGCTGTACCAATACCATGCAGTTTTTAACACAATTTCTCTGTAGTATTGCTTGAGGTCAGGGATATTTATTCCCTCAGAAGTCCTTTTAATGTTGAGAATAGTTTTAGCTACCCTGGGTTTTGTGTTGCTCCAGATGAATTTGAGAATTTCTCTTTCTAGATCTATGAAAAATTGATTTGGGATTTTGCCGGGGATTACATTGAATCTGTAGATTGCCTTTGGCAAGATGGCCATTTTTACTATATTGATCCTCCCAATCCAAGAGAATGAAATATTTTTCCATTTCCTGAGGTCTTCTTCGATTTCTTTCTTCAAGGACTTGAAGTTCCTGTCATACAGATCTTTCACTTGTTTGGTTAGAGTCACGCCAAGATACTTTACATTGTTAGTGGCTATTATGAAGGGTGTTATTTCCCTAACTTCTTTCTCAGCCTCTTGGCCTTTGAGTACAGGAAGGCTACCAATTTTCTTGAGTTGATTTTATAACCAGCTACTTGGCTGAAGTTGTTTATCAGCTGTAGGAGTTCTTTGGTGGAGTTTTTTGGGTCGCTTAACTATACTATCATGTCATCTGCAAATAGTGATAGTTTGACTTCTTCCTTTCCAATTTGTATCCCTTTGAGTTCCTTATCTTGTCTAATTGCTCTGGCTAGAACTTCAATTACTATATTGAAAAGATATGGAGAGAGAGGGCAGCCTTGTCTAGCCCCTGATTTTAGTGGGATTGCTTCAAGTTTCTCTCCATTTATTTTGATGTTGGCTACTGGTTTGCTGTGTATTGCTTTTACTATATTTAGGTATGGGCCTTGAATTCCTATCTTTCCAGGACTTTTAGGAATAAAGGATGCTGAATTTTATCAAATGCTTTTTTAACATCTAATGAGATGACCATGTGGTTTCTTTCTTTTAGTTTGTTTATGTAGTGGATTACATTGATGGATTTCTCTATATTGAACCATCCCTGCATCCCTGGAATGAAGCCTACTTGATCATGGTGAATGATAGTTTTGATGTGTTCTTGGATTCTGTTGTCAAGAATTTTATTTAGTATTTTTGCATCGATATTCATAAGGGAAATTGGCCTATAGTTCTCTTTCTTTGTATGATCTTTGTGTGGTTTTGGTATGAATGTAATTGTGGCTTCGTAGAACGAGTTGGGCAGTGTTCCTTCTGTTTCTATTTTGTGGAATAGTTTGAAGAGTGTTGGTGTTAGGTCTTCTTTGAAGGTCTGATAGAATTCTGCACTAAAACCATCTGGTCCCGTAATTTTTTTGGTTGGGAGACTTTCTATAACCCCTTCTATTTCTCTAGGGGTTATGGGGCTGTTTAGCTGATCTAATTGATCCTGATTTAATTTTGGTATATGGTATCTGTCTAGGAAATTGTCCATTTCCTCCAGTTGTGTTGTATATAGGCTTTTGTAGTAGGATCTGATGATTTTTTGAATTTCCTCAGTTTCTGTTGTTATATCCCCCTTTTCATTTCTAATTTTATTAATTTGTATACTGTCTCTGTGCCCTTTGGTTAGTCAGGCTAAGGGTTTTTCTATCTTGTTGATTTTCTCAAAGAACTAGCTGTTGGTTTTGTTGATTCTTTGTATGGTTCTCTTCATTTCTACTTGATTGATTTCGGCCCTTAGTTTGATGATTTCCTGTCTTCTACTCCTCCTGGGTGAGTTAGCTTCTTTTTGTTCCAGGGCCTTCAGGTGTGCTGTTAGGCTGCTAATTTATGCTCTCTCCAGTTTCTTTTTGGAGGCACTCAGGGCTATGAGTTTTCCTCTTAGCACTGCTTTCATTGTGTCCCATAGATTTGGGTAGGTTGTACCTTCATTTTCATTGAATTCTAAAAAGTCTTTGATTTCTTTCTTTATTTCTTCTTTGACAAAGTGTCGTTGAGTAGAGTATTGTTCAGTTTCCATGTGTATGTAGGCTTTCTGTCATTTTTGTTGTTATTGAAGACCACTCTTACTCCATTGTGATCTGATAGGAGGCATGGGAGTAGTTTGATCTTGTATTTGTTAACATCTGTCATGTGAATAATTATATGATCGATTTTTGAGAAGGTACCATGTGGTGCTGAGAAAAACGTATATTCTTTTGCTTTAGGATGAAATGTTCTATATATATCTGTTAAGTCCAATTGGTCCATAGTTTCAATTAGTTTCACTGTGTCCCTATTTAGATTCTGCTTTCCTGATCAGTCCATTGAGGAGAGTGGGGTGTTGAAGTCGCCCACAATTATTGTATTAGGTGCAATGTGTGCTTTAAGCTTTAGTAAAGTTTCTTTTATGAATGATGGTGCCCTTGCATTTGGAGCATAGATGTTCAGTATTGATAGTTCTTCTTGGTGGATTTTCCCTTTGACCAGCAAGAAGTGACCTTTCAGGTCTCTTTTGATGATTTTAGGTTGAAAGTCAATTTTTTCTGATATTAGAATGGCTACTCGGGCTTGTTTCCTGAGACCATTTGCTTGTAAAAATTTCTTCCAGCCTTTTACTCTAAGGTAATGTCTGTCTTTGATATTGAGGTGTGTTTCCTGTATGCAGCAAAATGTAGGGTCCTGTTTCCGTATCCAGTCTATATTAAAGTTTTTTTTAATTAACCATAATAGATGATTCTAAACAACCAATTTTACTGGATGGGCTGAAGAAAATGAAGTTTTATATATTGCTGAATATTTGAACGATGAATCTATCCTGTGCCCTTAGATGAGCCATCAATAACATAAGGATTTGCCTGTGCAATAGGAAAATGTTAGACGCATTCGGTAATCACAAATTCAGTTCCTATGAGAAAATCGCATAGCTTGCCAACTGGATAATGATTTTCTATCCTTCCGTAGTAATCTGCAACTGAAATGTAAAACTATAGAGTTTTAAAATGCACTTAAAAACTGATATTTTTTCCTTAAGGGTAATATAATACATAATGCAACATACACACACATGTGTATGTATGTATATATATATATATATATATATATATATATACACATATATATATGTATATATACATACATATATGTAGGGTATATGTATATATATTTTTTTCGATGCTGTAATTTTGTTATTTATTCTCTCCTATCCCAATTGCAGTTTTCCCCTCTCTCTGTTCCTCCCAGTATCCAATACCCCTGCATTCTTCCCCAGATCTACCACTTCTCTGTTTCCCTTTAGAAAAAAAGCAGGTCTTCAAGGGATAACAACCTAACAAGGCACAAAAAGTTACAGTAAGAGTAGGAAGAAACTCTTATCAGGGATGGACAAGGTAACCCAGTTGGACAAATGGTTTCCAGAGCACTAAGCAACTTCTAGCCTTGAAACCCTCCACCTACATTTATTCGGCCTGTCCTATCTGTTGGTAAAATGGAAGCACAGAACTGGTAGGAGTGGCCAAGCAATGAGTAGTCTAATTTTAGGTCCAAACCATGAGAGGGAACCCACATGCATTACTAACTGGATAGCCAGAAGTGACAGAAGAATGGATATCCTAACTCAACATAGAAAAAAATCATTCAATAAAATGGTTCTTAACACTATTCTCCTATACTCAGGGATGCATAACCCAGTTGTTGTCAGAGAGTCTTCTTCAGGCAGCTGATGGGAGCAGATTCAAGGACTCACAGCCAAATATTAGCTTGATCTTCATAAAATCAGGGCAACACATTCTCTGATAAGCTAATGCCTGACTAAGATGATTACTCTAGGATGAGCAGAACACATTTGGCTTCCCTTTCTGACATCTTCTTAGTCAGGGAAAATAACTGAAGAAATTGTGAGTCAATATTACACAGTCTTGGGGGATATTTTCTATCTAATTATCTGAAGATTGCTACTTGAAATATCGTAATTGCATCCAGACAGCCTTTGTGTACAGTACAGCTCTTCTCTCACTCTCCCTATGTTTTACCCTGTCCATCCCAGAACTCAAAACTATGATTCCCTTTATATTCATTAACACACCAGTAAAACTAATAACTTTCTAATGTAATTCTTTACAATGTTCACCTATAACCTTTTTTATGAGGAAGGAACTTGAATATCTATTATCCAATTTTAAAATATTTCACATTTATGATATTTATTTGTATACTTACAAAGTTATAAGTCACTATCCTCTTAATCTGCCCATTGTCAGTTTTATGGACTCAAACCTCTAAAACATCATAAGTTAAAAGAATTATTTGATTTTATTCACATATGAAATATAAGAAGCTTGGTACTGATTCCATGAAAATCTACAAATATATTCACATTGCACATTAACTTAAAAAGACTAAATATCTCCATTAAATTCTATCAAATATTTAAATATGAATTCATAAAAAATATCATAATTAATAGGAAAAGCACTTGGTTCACTAAAACATCCCCAATTTTAGGTAAAAATATTGTAAGAATTCATATGCTGATAACCATTATAGTACATATACAAATAGCTTCAACCAAATATTATCAGGTACCAATATCATCATATTCCTTGACAAATAAGAATTTAATTTATTCTGAGGGGAAAATGCTGATCTTATTTTTAAAAATATCACTGTGATACAATTAGTTCATGGAATACAAGGAGAAAGACCACGCAATGTACCAAAATAGCTATGAAAAACAATCTGGTAAACATATAATATCATTTTATAATTTAAAAAATTAGCAACAGCAGCAAACCCCCTAGAAATATATGTAATCTGAGTAACTGGAAAATGAGCACTCGGGAAATGTAATGGGCTAGTTTAGTTGGCACAGAATTGGAGAAAAATTCTCAGCTTTTCTCTTTCTTGCCTGCAGCAGTGTTGTAATTTATAGAAAAGATTAAATTCCAAGAAACATGCATATGTAGCTTTAGCTGTGCGATAAGTTATTAGAACCAGAAGTAAAAATTTTCTTAGAAAATAGTTCTTTCTCTATTGTTCCTGCCTAAAGGAAACATAGGGACAAAAACTAGAGTGGAGGCTGAAGGAAAAGCCACCCAGAATCCTGGAATTCATCCCATCTGCAGACACCAACCTCCTACACTATTGCTGGTGCCAAGAAGTGCTTGAGGACAGGAGCCTGGTATAGCTGTCCCTTGAGAGGCTCTGCCAGCACCTGACCAATACAGATACAGATTCTCACAGTCAACCATAGGACTGAGCCTGGGGACTCCAATGGAAGAGCTAGGGAAAGGATTGAAGGAACTGAAGGGGATTGCAACCCCATAGGAAAAACAACAATATCAACAAACAGGACCCCCCCCCAAAGCTCCCTGGGACTAAACTATCAACCAAAGAGTACACATGGAAGGATTCATGATTCCATGGGTCCTCCAGCAGAGGATTGCCATATCTAACATCAATAGGAGGGGAAGCTCTTGGTCCTGTGGAGGCTCTATGCACCAGCTTAGGGGGATGCTAGAGTGGTAAGGCTGGGGTGTGTGTGTGGGGGGGTGAAGGAGCACCCTCAAAGAGGAAGGGGAGAAAGGATGGGATGGGGGTTGACGAAGGGAGAACTGGAAAGAAGACACATTTGAAATGTAAATAAATAAAATAACCAGTAAATAAAAAGAATTTTTAGGTTACATGGCATTTCTTTAAAAAAATTATCAAATTCTTCTTTCCCATATTATTATATCCACTTTATTTCAAATATACTTGCATCATTTTCTCTTCCTTTTCTTCTCCTCAGCCTCTTCCTAGCCCATTCTATTCATCTTCTTTTATGTTTCCCAATCACTCTCGAATTGACCGAATCTTCTTCCATAATTTCGACTGTTAGGTGTGTAGCTGACTGTGTGTCTGTATATCTGTCTGTTTCTCTATGTCTGCCTGTTTGTGTATGTGTTTTTGTGTATATACAGATATATAAATACAAGCTCCTGAATCTTCACTGCATTTTTGTTGTTTGGTTTCAGGGATGTCAATTTTGTATTTGACAATCAATTAGTGGCTCTTCTTCAGTAGATACTAATTCTTCCTCTCATATCAGTACCAGTTATCTCTAGTTCTTTGATCATGGGTCTATCACCTTAAGATTTCCTTCCCCCACTGCATTAGCATCTCGATTGATATTGCCTTTGTTCAGATCTTGTTCATGCAGCCATTTCTAAGACAGACTTTTTCAGAGCAGGTTTCCTGGTATTCTGGCTTTTAAAATCTTTCTGTCCCCTTTTCTGTCACATTTCCCCAGATTAAGGAGATATAATATAGATATACCTATTAATGGTAGCTGAACTAGTCATCTCTTCATTGTGTCCAGTTGTAGTTTATTCTGGTAGTCTCTAGTTGTTGTGAAAAAAATACTTAATTCAGGTAGTAACTACACTTATCTGTAGGAAGAAGAATGTGATTAAGAATGTGGTTGGGAAATTCACTGGTCTAGCAAAGTGGCAGTGGTGGGTTTCTTTCTAAGACACATGAACTCAGTAGTTCCAGGAAATTGTCCAGATTTCTATTAATTGCATCTCTCACTTGGAAGCTCATATAGGTTTTTTGTGCTACCACAGAATCTGCACCACAGAAAGGAGGCTTTCATGTTGGACACAGGTGATATAATTCGAGTTCTGTGACCTAAGCTTGCAGTCTGCAGCATTATAGGATTATTTTCAACTTCAGAGAGGCAAACAACAGTACCATAATAAACATTGTTTTCAGAATCATTTGGACTACACTGCAATCTACAGGGTAGTTCTGAAAATGTAAAGGAGTTTTTTTCTCATGTCTGGTAGCACTAGAAGGATTGTCATTCCACACTTCAAGATGCATAATAGACGTATAATAATAGTTTTTTTTTCTGGCACACACAAACACACACACACACACACACACACACACATTCATACACATATGTAAAACAATGGTGCACATAATAGAAGACTGTAACTATAGACACTTGATATTAATATTTTAGAAAAAGACAAAATATATGCCACAGAGGACTTTCAACATGTATATATAAATATGTTATGTTCATATAATATATACTTTTTTATTTAAACTAAAAGCTTATGTCAGCATACATGAAGACTGACTTTGAAGTCCATATACCCCTTTATTTTTTTCTCTTTCCCAGTGTTCCCACACTAGATTAAGCTCCTTTATCTGCCATTTGAGTTCACTTGTGTTTTATTGTCTATTGGGAAAGGTAAGTAAGTTGTGTATAAAGGGATTAACAAAGACAAGGCTTGACTACAAATTCCAGATATACAATAAAACTAGAAGTAACATGAAATTTCTTGAAGTAGTAAAAGATTTATTTTTGAAATTTATTGAATTTTAAATTTCATGCATGAATACTGTATTTACATCATTTCTGCTTTCTCCCTCCAACTTCTTCCATGTTTCCTCTTGGTTCCTTTCAAATTCATGAACTTTTCTTAATTAATATATGTAGGTATATTATATATATGTATATATAATGTTTTTGTTTGCACATATACATACTCACACTACATATACATATATATTCATATTTGTGTATGCATATATGTGTGTGCTTATATATGTTGGTAATTTACTGAGTCTATTTAATGTTACTTAGAGCTACATGTGTTCAGGGTTACCTACTTGAAATTGTGTACTGGGGGCTAATACTTAATAAAAGAGACTTATCTCTTTACATAGATAGTAGTAGCCATAGTATATTGTCTTTGAAAGAAGCCTTGGGCTATTTCTCTGAATACATTATGATGTCAACTGGTTTGTCCTTAGGCAAGTCTGGTTTAGGAAATCATGTTGAAGTTCCATGGATGCAACTACTCTGTCAAGTTCATAAGATGCTCTTTAGGTACAGGTGTCGTGGTTCTCTAGGTCTTTCACATTTTGGCCATATCTCTCACAATTTTCTGTGTGCCTAAGGTATAGGAGTTGTGTAGACGCAACAATGGGGAAGGGTACCCCCATGTCTACAACTTGTAAAAACACAATGATAAGGAGCTCTGAACTTGAAAGAACATCATGAAGTGGGGAATATGAGAGGGTTTGGACAGAGGAATGATATATTTATAATCTTAAAAGAAAAACATTAAACAAAAGTTTTAAAAAGCAACAGACAGTATAATAATGCTGAACAACTTAAAGCTTTCTGCCTTAACAATCGTAAAAAAGGGATAATAAATCAGAAAAATTAAATTAATTTTTTATATCTTGGCATATATTTTTGATATTTATATGTTTATTTTATACAATGCTCTGCCTGCATGCCAGAAGAGGGTACCAAGATCCCATTACACATAGTTGTGACCATCATGTGGTTGCTGGGAATTGAACTCAGGACTTCCGGAAGAGCAGTCAATGTGTTCAAACTCTGAGCCATCTCTCCAGCCCCCAGAATAATTTTTTAAAATTTAGTTTAATTACTTTCAATGGTGTATAGGTGTGTGCAGTTGGATATGTGTATGTTTATATCACTCACCTAGAAGCTGAAGAACAGAGGCTTTGGATCCTGGGAGTTAGAATTACTGTGAGTGTTCCTTCTAGTTAGGGCATAGGGACCTGAAAAGGGGTTCTCTGGAAGTATAACTGCCAAGCCAGTACCACAGGTCAAAATGAATGTGACATATACAGTAATTTACAAAATAACACTAACATATACATACATACACACAGAGGGACACATACACACATACACAAAGAGAGAGATTAGACAATATCACAAGAAAGTGTGTAAAATAAAAGAAACATACATCAACAAATATATATTTCATACAATATCAGCAAAGAATCTGAAATAAATTAGGATAATTTATTTCAATTTCAATGTAGCCTCAAAAGATGTAATATACCTAGAAAGATATTTAACCAAGCAAGTACAAGCCTGTATACTAAAAACCATTTATCAAAAGATCTTGCAAAACGCATAGAATTCATTTAAAAATTTTAGTCAAGCTCAGCATACTCTTAACACAAAGCTTATGATTTTATAATATATCTGAATCCAAATTTGTTTTTGGCAGATGGAACATGGTATGAGCAATGATTTTATTAAAATTTTTGGGAGAGGGTGTGAGACTTTTATGATTTTTTTATTCATCCAATTACCAGTTATCACTTTTATCTGCTAATGTATGATGTTCTAAATTTGCATTTTAAGGGAATGGATACAAGATTATAGAGAAAAACATGATAAAATTTGCATTTCAAAGATACAGTATTTCAACTCTGAGCTTAAATATTTTTTCTAAACAATGAAAGAAAATTGAAGTTAAAAGTCCTATTGAGAGAAGATGTCCTGAAAAATAAACTTCAATGAGATTTGGAATGTTAATTTAAATGAATGCTTTTCCATTCTACAGTGAATTCATCTTCGTTCCTTCCTGTATACAGCAGAAAAAAAAACTGTTACATTTAGAGATCACATACATACTTTACATATCTGCAACCTGAATGGTTTTTCAAACAACATTTTTTAAACTGCTTAACATTTTTAACTTATTTTATTGTGATTTAAAATAAAATACTTTATTCATTATTTTGTTTTACAAATTAAAAATTTTGGTAATTCTCATTGATAAATGTATTAACATAATATTAATGTACTTGTGGGCATGTAGTCTGATCATGTTTAGGACAGATTTTGGTAGCCTATTAATGTTGCTTAATTTTCATTATTTTTGTATTCATTTCCCATTACCATGAACTTACATTGAACAATTATAGCAAATATCGAGGTCAAATGCAACAAGATGACATTTGAAAGGAGAAAATACAGAATTATCTAACTAATGACCTTGGTTAGGAGAGAGTGCCTTCAGATCATGGGTGGCTGTGATTGGACCATAATTGCCATAGTATTGAGAGACAGATAGTTTCATACCAGAGGCAGTGGGACAAGGCCTTGCAGAAGAGATAAAATTTTTCCTCCAGTAACTTAGAAAAAAAGCTCATTACAAAAGACATCTTGAAGTCCTAGACTAGAAGAAATTCTTGCCAGGTATAATATGTAAGGAGTCATGGAAGAAAGATTCTGGATTCACAAAACTGGTAATCTCTGACCTTCAGAGATTTTTAAGGGTCAGCAGGAAGTTCCAAAGCTTATGATTTAGTCTGGCATAGCCTATGTGACTCCTGACATGGAAGAAGCATATGCTGAATAAGAATATGAACTCACCTCGTAGCTATAGAGGGACAATGACTATTCAAGATCACAGTCACATGAGGAAAGCATAGAGTTGATAAGGATGGGACAGAGTAGGTGCTCAGCATCTGAGCATAAAACATGTTTTCAATTTTTTTCCTACATACATGTTATATTTAATATTTTTTGCAAGTAAACTTTTTTTAATTTTCTATATTCTTTGTTTATATTCCAAATGCCTTTCCCTTTCCCTGGGTCCCCTCTACCCATAAGTCCTATAAGACCTCTTCCCTCTGCCCACTCCCCTATTACCCCCCTCCCACTTCTCTGTCTTGGTAATCCCCTGCATCAAGCCTTTCCAGGACCAGGGCCCTCTCCTTATTTCTTCTTGGGAATCATTTGATATGTTAATTGTATCTTGAGTATTCAGAGCTTCTGGGCTAATTAATATCCACTTATCAGTGACAGCATTCCATGTGTATTCTTTTGTGATTGGGTTACCTGACTTAGGATGATATTTTCCAATTCCAACCATTTGCATAAAAATTTCATCAATTCATTGTTTTTAATTGCTGAGTAGTGTTTCACTGTGTAAAGGTCAGCATGCAGAAGAATGCAAATTGATCCATTCTTATCTCCTATTACTAAGCTCAACTCCAAGTGGATCAAAGGCCTCCACATAAAACCAGACATACTGAAACTAATAGAAAAGAAAATGAGGAAGACCCTTGAGGACATGGGCACAGGGAAAAAGTTCCTGAATAGAACACCAATAGCTTGTGTTCTAAGATCAAGAATTGACAAATGGGACCTCATAAAATTATAAAGTATCTGTAAGGCAAAGGACACTGTCAAAAGGACAAAACAGCAACCAGCAAATTGGGAAAAGATCTTCATCAACCCTATATCTGACAGAGGGCTAATATCTAATATATACAAAGAACTGAAGCAGGTAGCTCCACAGAGCCAAAGAACCCTATTAAAAATGGGGTACATAGCTAAATAATTTTCACCTGAAGAATTTTGAATGACTGAGAAGCACCTTAAGAAATGTTCAACATAGCCGGGTATGATGGCGCATGCCTTTAATCCCAGCACTTGGGAGGCAGAGGCAAGCAGATTTCTGAGTTCGAGGCCAGCCTGGTCTACAAAGTGAGTTCCAGGACAGCCAGGACTACACAGAGAAACCCTGTCTCAAAAAATCAAAAAAAAAAAAAAAAAAAGAAAGAAAGAAAGAAAGAAAGAAAGAAAGAAAGAAAAGAGAAAAAAAGAAATGTTCAACATTATTAATCATTAGGGAAATGCAAATCAAAACTATCCTGAGATTTCACCTCACACCAGTCAGAATGGCTAAGATTAAAAACTCAGGAGACAGCAGGTGTTGGCAAGGATGTGCAGAAAGAGGAACACTCCCCCACTGCTGGTGGGATTGCAAGCTGGTACAAGTACTGTTGAAATAAGTCTGGAGGCTCATCAGAAAACTGGGCATGACACTTCTGGAGGACCCTGTTATACCACTCCTGGGCATATACCCAGAGGATTCCCCAGCATGCAGTAAGGACTCATGCTCTACTATGTTCATAGCAGCTTTTTTTATAATAGCTAGAAGCTGGAAAGAACCCAGATGTCCTTCATTGGAGTAATGGATACAGAAAATGTGGTACATTTACAGTGTTTTCAATTTTTAATGAATTTCTGTTCATGTATTTTTTGTTGATTATGTTTGTTAAGACATATAAGGTATCTTCACATGCTCTAAGGGCAGCTTTGCCACTTGTTTGAAGGTTGTTGATTAATTGGCATGGCTGAATCAGAAAGTTGAAGTTACTATGTGTGATTGTTTGTATATGATTGGCCCAGGAAGTGACCCTATTAGGAGGTGTGGCCTTGTTGGAGTAGGTATGTCACTGTGGGTGTGGGCTTAAGATCCTCCCCCTGGCTGTCTGGAAGTCAGTCTTCTACTAACAGCCTTCAGATGAAAATGTAGAACTCTCAGCTCCTCCTGTACCATGCCTGCCTGGATGCTGCCATGTTTCTGCCTTGATGACAAGGACTGAACCTCTGAGTCTGTAAGCCAACCCCAATTAAATGTTGTCTTTTATAACACTTGCATTGGTCATGGTGTCTGTTCACAGCAGTAAAACCCTAACTAAGGCATAAGTTGGTACCAGAGACTGGGGTATTGCTGTGGTAGGTCTGACCATGCTTTTGTTTGGAAGAATGTGGATTTTGGGACTTTGGATTTGGAAAGCCACGGAATTCTTTAAGTGGGGCTTAATGGGGCAGACTAGTAGGAATATGGAAGATAGTGGTGCTGAGGGTGATTTGAACTGTGTAGGCCTGAAGGCCCAAGGGCTTTCAGTGGAGAAGAATTTTAATATGTGGCTGAAAGACTGTTTTGTGATATTTTGGTAAAGAACATGGCTGCTTTTTGCTACTGTCTGAAGAGACTGACCAAGGCTAAGGTAAAGAGATTTATATTAATTGCATTTGCAAAGGAAGTCACAAAAAAGCCCAACAAAACTTTGTTCTCTGGTTAAGTGTGATGACGAGAATTTTGAACAAACATAGCAAGCTGAGAAAGGAAAAGTACAAAATATATAGTTTGAGTATTAAAGGGACTCCAGAAAATGGAGCTGAATTCAAGGATATTAAATTGAATTAAAGGAGTGGTGACCTTGGGGGCAAGATTCACCCAGTTAACTTTAGGTCCACGTATGGTCATACAAGCCTTTAATCCCAGGAGGCAAAGAAAAGCAGAATAAGCAGATCTCTGAGTTCAAGGCCAGCCTAGAACAGAGCAAATTCTAGGTGAAGAAAGACTTTAATCCCGGCTTGATGGACCACACCTTTAATCCCAGAGTTTAGGAGACGGGCATGCAGATCTCTTGAGTTCAAAATCAGTCTAAGGAGCAAGATTCAGGACAGCCAACTTAGGCAGTGAAGGAGCTGGTAAAAAAGGAAGCTAGTGATAATGTAATAGAACAAGGGGGCCACTGTTCCAGCTCCTGCAATATGTATCTGGCTTTATATTCAAGAGGAGAAGGAGACACTGAAACAATTGATGATGGTTAGCTGGAGCTAAGAAATTAGTGGTGATTAAGAAAAGACCAGCATCAATGAGGTGAAATATGGGAAGTGTCTTCTTAGAGCATAAAGAAGCTGTATTCCAGAGATAGCCAAGTGTTCCTCATGCTGCAGCTGTATTTGGTAACGTGTAAGAATCATCCAGGTGGTACTGGTTTTGAAGCCATGAAGGCATCATGAAGAACAGCTGAGGCTTGGTACTGTGAGAGGCCATGAAAGGCCATTGGTGAAAGTATACCCTTAGTTGTAATTGACAACCCAGGACTGAAGGGGTCATGCAAAGGAGTTGAGGCTTGGTATCATGAAGATAGCCTCTGAGAGGCTTTGGTGAAGTATAGTTGCACTGGAAGACCCTAGCATATTGGAGATGTCAGTACCATGGGATGACCACCAAGAACAGCAGTGGCAGTGGAGTAGATAAATCTGAACTTAGAGTGTTACTGAGGGCAGAGCTGGAGAAGTGACACCAGCTCTTTGGAGATACGCAGAAGATCATGTGTGGATCTCACACATTGGAACAAGAAGCTGTGAAGCTGAAATTGACTTGGGGTACCCAAGATGTTAAAGATGCCAGAGCCACTGGATGCTTGCCAAGGCAAGCTGCTAACGGGGAGTGGAACAAGCCCAGGAGAAAGAACCTTGTTGAAGTCAACAAAGATGAAAAAGGAATTGGATATCTGAAGACTGCTTTGCCTTCAGACATGGAGATTCAGAGTTTGGACTTTGCTCAGCAGGTTTCCTGTCTTGCTTGGGGGATTACAGTTAAGTGATTGGATGAATCTCAAAAGAGACCTTGAATTTTGGACTTTTAACACTGTTGAGACTGCTATAGTCTACAGGGACTTTTGAAGTTGGACTAAATGTATTTTGCATTATGCTATGTTTAAGTATGGCCCCCATAGACTCATGTTTGAACAAGTCTATGGTGGCCAGGGAGTGGAATGTGATGGTTTGTATATGATTGGCCCCAGAAGTGACCCTATTAGGAGATGTGGCCTTGTTGGAATAGTTGTGTCACTGTGGGTGTGGGCTTAAGACCCTCCTCCTGGCAGCCTGGAAGTCAGTCTTCTACTAGCAGCCTTCAGATGAAGATGTAGAACTCTCAGCTCCTCCTGTACCATGCCTGCCTGGATGCTGCCATGTTTCTGCCTTGATGACAATGGACTGAACCTCTGAGTCTGTAAGCCAACCCCAATTAAATGTTGTCCTTTATAAAACTTACATTGGTCATGGTGTCTGTTCACAGCAGTAAAACCCTAACTAAGACACTATGGCACTATCTGAAAATAAGAATGATTTTATTAACATTAATTGAATATTTTTAAAGAAGAATTTTTTGTGATATTTGTTACCCTGTTGGCAGCATTAAATATTCAGTAGGCTGTTGAAATTTGGAGTCAGTTATGAAAAAAATCTTATATCAACAAAATTATCATTCTAATTATGATTATAAAACCATAAACATATTTTACGTCAAGAAACTTTTTTCTTCATCCATAAAAGCAACTGATTTAAAGAAGTTAGTCCTAAAGATTTCAGCAATTCAGACACATTGTGAAATTCTATTTTGAATTCTAGGCTTTCTATTTTGACCTCTCCATGAAAGAAGTTCGGGTTTTACTCTTCTATCAAGCTTACCAAAAATTTTTATCACAACAGCAAACAAAATATATCATTTCTTTTATTAATTACTTATTTCTGTCATATAGGTTAAGCTACATATTTACCATTTATACCTTCTCATGGTAAAGGCCTTCTCCCTACCACAAAAACTTTAAGAATAAAAACCATTTAAAATATAGTTTTTTTTTAATTAAGCACCAGTGTTTTATGATTTTGTAAAGACTAGAACAGATAGAAACCATCAAGAAAGAAATGATATTACATCATAATTAGAAAGGGTATATTAAATAGAGAACTTTCAAGAAAATGGAAGTTATTTAAGTTAAGGAAAGCTTTGTATGAAGAATTTATTATTAGAGAAAGCAGTCAAAAGTGAAAATAGAAGATGAAAGTATGTTACTTAAAGAGTTATGAGTGTTGAAACTTAAAGATGAAAACAATGTAAATGAGTGAAGCATAATTAACGATTATAAAAATGCCTAAGATCATGCCAGATACTGGAAATCTTACAAAGGCTATGGCCTCTTTTAGTCATGGCCCTTAGAAAGGAATCTATTACTACCACATTGCTAGAGCAGTACAATTGCTGACTAATTTCAAAGTCATATCCTTATACTCACAAAGAAATGTAGCTCTCATCCCTGATCAAAGAAGCTCCTTCTTCCAGCAGATAGTATAGCGGATAGAAACCACAATTAGACACAATCCAGTAAAAATGAAATGACAAATAGCCCAGACCAAAAGTACAATTTACATCACAGATCCTACATCTACAGCTCAGGGCACATAATAAAAGAGGGCACAGAAGCATTATAAGAAGTGAAGAACAAGGAAACCTGCTGTGCAGCATTCTATTCAAGAAATGTTTGCAAAATCCTGACCCAAATGACAATGTCAGTGGAAATGCTTAAGTGAAAAGGGGTATTTTCAAGGGGTCAGTCAAACTCTTAGAAAACAAAACAAAACCCCAAACAAAAACTGTATGCAACTAATGATGGCTGGAAGAGGAATTAGCTTCTCCAGGGGATCCGTGCACTCACATATTTGTTATATATACAGAGTTGTCAGCCATCAGAACAGACACACACACACACACACACACACACACACACACACACACTCATACACACACATATACAACATACATACACACATAGCAGTACTAAAAGAAAGAAAAAGACACTATAAGCTTGAAGTGGAGTATATGCAAAAGGTTTAAGGGAAGCAGCATATTGGAGAGTCTGATGATATGAAAGGGAAGAGGAAAATATGTAATTTTATTCAATCCAAAAAAAATGGGGTATAGAACTAAACTGAGAAGTCACAACAGAAGAAACTCGAATGGTTGAGAAGTGCCTAAAGAAATGTTCAAAGTCCTTAGTAGTCAGAGAATGCAAATCAAAACATCCCTAAGATTCCACCTTACACCAATCAGTATGACTAACATCAAACGTCAGATGACAGCACATGTTGTGGAGAAAGAGGAACACTCCTCCATTGCTGGAAGGATTGCAAACTGGTACAACCACTCTACAAATCAATGTGGAGGTTTGTCAGAAAAATGGGAATAAATCTACCTGAAGACCGAGCTATACCATTCTTGGGTATATACCCAAAAGATGCCCCAACAGGCCACAGGAGCACTTGTTCCACTATGTTCATAATGGGTTTGTTTGTGTTAGCCAGAAGCTGGAAAAACCCCAGATGCCCCATGACAAAAGAATGGATACAGAAAATGTGGTTCATTTACACAATGAAATACTTTTCAGCTATTAAGAACAACAACATCCTGAATTTTGCAGGCAAATTGGATGACACTAGAAAATATCATCCCGAGTAAGGTAACTCATACCCAAAAGGACATGCATGGTATGTACTCACTAATAAGTGAAAATTAGTAAAAAACAAAACAAAAACACAAACAAAAACAAAAAAAACCCAGAATACCCAAGAGAGGATGCCTCAGTCCCACCTGGGAGAGAGAAGAAAGCAATCGCAGGAGGGGGAAAGGAGGGAGGAACCTGGGTGGGAAAGCAGGCAGGGAGGGGAAGAGGGGAACCTGACCAGGTATTGGATGGGGGAAAGGACTGAAACCCTGGGGACCAAAAGCCTGCCCAGCCAGGTGTCTCTGTGCTTCCACTAATAAATTATTTTCAATGAAATAAAATAAAATATCTGAATAATATTTTTTAAAGTATCAAGATATCTGTTTCTACTACTACCTTTCCCTTTTAAGGTCACATTATGTTAGACCATCACCTGTCATTTGTAAATGTAGTGTCAGACAGAGAGCACAAAGAGAAAAACAGGAAACAATTTTGCTATGGACCAAGGACTTGCTTCTTTTTTTTAATTTAATTTTTTATTGAATATCATCTTCATTTACATTGCCAATGGTAAAACATTTACCTTTTATTGTTGAGAATAGTTTTGGCTATCCTGGGTTTTTTGTTGCTCCAGATGAATTTGAGAATTGCTCTTTCTAGATCTATGAAGAATTGAGTTGGGATTTTGATGGGGATTGCATTGAATCTGTATATTGCTTTTGGCAAGATGGCCATTTTTACTATATTGATCCTGCCAATCCAAGAGCAAGAAATATTTTTCCATCTTCTGAGGTCTTCTTCGATTTCTTTCTTCAAGGACTTGAAGTTCCTGTTGTACAGATCTTTCGCTTGTTTGGTTAGAGTTACGCCAAGATACTTTATGTTGTTTGTGGCTATTGTGAAGGGTGTTATTTCCCTAACTTCTTTCTCAGCCTGCTTGTCCTTTGAGTACAAGAAGGCCACTGATTTGCTTGAGTTAATTTTATAACCAGCCACTTTGCTGAAGTTGTTTATCAGCTGTAGAAGTTCTCTGGTGGAGGTTTTTGGTTCGCTTAAGTAGACTATCATATTGTCTGTGAATCAATATCCCTGACCTCAAGCAGTACTACAGAGCAATTGTGTTAAAAACTGCATGGTATTGGTACAGCAACAGGCAGGTAGATCAATGGAATAGGATTGAAGACCCAGAAATGAACCCACAGACTTACGGTCACTTGATCTTTGATAAAGGAGCCACAACCATCCGGTGGAAAAAAGATAGCCTTTTCAACAAATGGTGCTGGTTTAACTGGAGGTCAACATGCAGAAGAATGCGAATTGACCCACTCTTATCTTCTTGTACTAAGATCAACTCCAAGTGGATCAAGGACCTCCACATAAAACCAGACACACTGAAACTATTAGAAAAGAAACTTGGGAAGACCCTGGAGGACATGGGCACAGGGGAAAGTTCCTGAACAGAACACCAATAGTTTATGCTCTAAGATCAAGAATTGACAGATGGGGCCTCATAAAATTACAAAGTATCTGTAAGGCAAAGGACACTGTCAGAAGGACAAAACGGCAACCAACAAAGTGGGAAATGATCTTCACCAACCCCACATCTGACAGAGGGCTAATATCCAATATATACAAAGAACTCAAGAAGTTAGACTGCAAAGAAACAAATAACCCTATCAAAAAATGGGGTACAGAGCTAAACAAAGAATTTTCACCCAGAAGAAATTCGGATGGCCGAGAAACAGCATAAGAGATGTTCAACACCATTAGTCATCAGGGAAATGCAAATCAATACAACCCTGAGTTTCCACCTCACACCAGTCATAATGGCTAAGATTAAAAACTCAAGAGACAACAAGTGCTCCGAGGATGTGGAAAAAGAGGAACACTCCTCCACTGTTGGTGGGATTGCAAAATGGTAAAAACCGCTCTGGAAATCAGTGTGCTGGTTCCTCAGAAAATTGGGCATGTCACTTCCAGAGGACCCTGGCATACCACTCCTGGGCATATACCCAGAGGATTCCCCTGCATACAGTAAAGACACATGCTCCACTATGTTAATAGCAGCCTTGTTTATAATAGCCAGAAATTGGAAGGAGCCCAAATATCCCTCAAAAGAGGAATGGATACAGAAAATGTGGTATATTTATACAATGGAGTACTACTCAGCAATTAAAAATAATGAACTCATGCAATTTGTAGGTAAATGGTTAGATCTGGAAAATATCATCCTAAATGAGCTAACCCAATCACAAAAGAATACACATGAAATGCAATCACTGATAAGTGGATATTAATGAGCCCAGAAGCCCTAAATGCTCAAGGCACAATTAGCAAGTCAAATGACTCCCAAGAAGAAGAAAGGAGAGGACCCTTGGCCTATAAAGATTGGATCCAGTTTTGTAGACCCACAACAGAGAAATTGGGGGGGGGGTTAATGATTGGGGAATAGTTGGGGGGAGAGGAATTATGGGGCATATGGTGGGGGGGAACTGGGAAAGGGGAAAGCCTTTGGAATGTAAACATAGAATATAGAAAATAAAAATTAAATAAAAAAATAACAGAAACAATAAAAAAAAACAAAAAAACCTTTCCCGACATCTCCCCTTCTGTCAGATCCCCAACACCTCCCCTTCCTCCTTCCCCCTGCCTCCATGTATGTGTCTCTCCACCCAACACACTCCCTCTCTCCCCCCTCAGTTTCCCTTTGTTTGGGCCTCTGTTGAGCCTTTATCTGACCAAGGATCATTCCTCCCACTGATGCCCAACAAGACCTTCCTCTGCCACATTTTTGGCTGGAACCATGTGTGCCCCTTGGTTGATGGTTCAGTCCCTGGGAGTCTTGGGGTGTCTGGGTGGCTGAAATCATTGTTCTTCCCATGGGGCTGTAAACCCCTTCAGCTCCTCCATTGGGGACCCCATGCCCAGTCCAATAGTTGGTTGTTAGCATTTGCCTTTGTATTTGTAAGGCTCTGGCAGGGCCCCTCCAGAGACAACCATGACATGCTCCTTTTGGTATACACTTCTTGTCATCCATTGTAGTGTCAGGGTTTGTTGATTGTTTATAGGTTGAATCCCCAGTCTCTGGGTGGCCTTTACTTCAGTCTCTGCTCCACACATTGTCTCTCTTATTGCTCCTGTGGCTATTTTTCCCTTTCTTGGAGGAACCAAAGCACCGTCATTTAAGTCCTCCTTCTTCTTGAGCTTGATGAATTGTAACTTTATTTTGAGCTTTTGGGGTAACATCCGCTTATTAGTGAGTGCATACCATGTGTGTTCTTCTGTGATTGGGTTGCCTCGCTAAGGATTTGCCTCTTAATGGCTTTAGCTGTTATTTCTCTCTCCCAAAGACTCCATTTCTGCTCAGTCTCTTTTTTATTATAGCCTAAAACGGAACCTTGATAGCAGGTCATAAAATGCTGTTTAGCTCCCCTATTTATAAAATGTGATGTTTGGCCAAGGAGGAAACTCTAAGCTCATATTTCCAAAAATAGCTTCACCTGTGATTCCTATTGAAGGATGCTTATAACCTCAGGCGTTGCAGAGTTAGAATACTGTGAGTCCAGAGCCAAGTTTTCTTGGCCTTCTTTAGCTCCTTTAAATAGTCATTTGTTTCCTAACTCTGTATGTTACCTAACATCCTTGAGTCAGAAACGCATGTGCCAGAGAAGTCCTGAAGAATTTTCTCCTCAGCAGATAGGCTATCCTAAACAGGACATGAGGAGTGCTTGTGATAATCACAAATGCCTTCTGTTCAGGGCTGTAGATGTTCACAGCACTCTGCCTAGAAGTGGCTGTGTGACAGAGTTTGTTTATTCTTTTCATGGCAGTATATTTTTTCCACATGTGGATTTTCCATCTTAGCTTTCCTCCACCTCTTGACACCATAAATACACAAAGTTCTTCTTTTGTGGTCTTTTATTTCCTCCAATGTTAGAAGAATTTAAATGTCCAAAGTGTGTATCTTAGCCAAACACACCATTTCTCTTTGCCATCTCATTGCTGTTGCTGGCTATGTCTGCACTTTGGTGGGAAGTTGTCAGATGAAACCTAACATTCTCATTTCAGAAACCCATGTGCCAGAGGAGTTCTGCAGCAATTCTACTTCACTTCTGAGTGTGTTCTTCCCAAAGTCCACCCTTGGTTTTGTCAGACTTTATGGAATTGTTCATACACACTGAGTTACTTTACAATTACTAATCTGGTCTTTTATAAACATATACATAAGTAGATGCATAGATATGTTTTCTTTCTGATGTTTAATGTGCAGAATTAAGGTTAGAAAAAGAACCTATGCTAACTTTGGCAAATTATCAAGGAACATTAGGTCGTCTTGGTACATTTTACCCAACGAAGTTAATGTATATTTTAAAGTATTCCCATTAAATATATTCTGATATTTAGAAAGAGATGCACATGCTCACCTGTATTTATAACACCAGCACACTAGTTTTCTGCAGTTCAGGACCTCAGCCCTGAAGATTGTGTCACTCCCATTCAGGCTAGGTCTTCTCTCATCAATTAAACAGCTCAGGATATAACCTCACAACACACAAACTGAATGTATCATTAACGCCCAGGACACCAACTAATATAAAAAAAAGTGAGAATGGAAATTCACCCCTAGAATTATTACTATCTGTACTAAGTATCCTTGGTGATCTTTTCTTATGCCATTTGAAGATATTAGTGTGTGTGTGTGTGTGTGTGAGAGAGAGAGAGAGAGAGAGAGAGAGAGAGAGAGAGAGAGAGAGAGAGAGACTTCAATTAAATGTGATAAAAGTTTTGGTAAGCTTGATAGAGTTAAACACCAAGCTTTATTCATGGAGAGTTCAAAACGTAAAAACTAGAATTAAAATTAGAGTTTGATAACAAGCTTGAAATGTTAAAATCTTAGGCCAAACTTCATTAGATCAGGTACTTTCATGGATGAATAAAAATGTTTCTTGAGATGTAATATATATAATCATACCTAGAATGATAATTTAATTGATAAAGCCATAAGAGGGTTTTTCATAACAAACTCCAAATGTGAATATCTTTCTGAATATTTAGTGCTTTCTGTAAAGTATAACAAATATCACAGGAAATTCTTCCCTAAAAACTCAATTAATAACTCACTGTTATTTTTTAGATATTGCTGTAGTCACTTCAACTTTCTGATTCAGCCATTCCAATCAATTGGCATACCTCAAACAAGTAGCAAAAATGCCCTCAAAGCATACAAAGTTACCTCAAAGTAGGATTATTTGACTTAACAATCATAAACAATAAAAGAATACATCAAAATAAAAAACATAAAAAAACATAAAAACATTTTAAGATAGTGCTAAAATGAAAATTACATCACAAAATAGAATAAATACACCAATTTTATAATCTTTTAAAATCTTTTTGGTAAGTTACTCATTTATAATACAATTTGCTCATTAATATCATTCAACTTTTTTCTTTTATTTTTATTGAATATTTTTTATTTACATTTCAAATGTTATCCCCTTTCCTGATTTCACACCTAGAAACCCCCTATCCCATTTTCCCTCCTGCTTTTATAAGGATGTAACCCCACCCACCCACCTACTCCTGCTTCCCTGCTCTCATACACTCATACATTCCACTTCTGTATGGTGTAGGGTTAGGAGGTTTGATGAAAGTGAGTGGAGAGGTGGGAACAGAATGGAGGTCTTCCTGGGATAGCAGGCTATTTAGGGCAGCTTGGTCTTCCCCAGAAGATTCAGTGAGCAGGACAAGTTCTTCTAATTTTAACTCACTAGAACAGTTAATATGAAGTGAACATTAACAATTATTTTCAATTCCACTGAAATTTGCTTTTAAAATAACTGAAAGTATTGATTTACAGAACAGGATCCTATTGGTTATACAGATATCTTCAGTGTGATTTAAAAAAAATTATTCTCCTACAAAGAGATAATGAAGCAAATAGGAAATGACATGAAATATTATATTTATGAAACAACTGTTCTTTTTGATGACTATGCTAGGTAATAAAATTGAATATCTCATTTTTATTGGATATTTTATTTATTTACATTTCAAGTGTTATTCCATTTCCTGGTTTACCCTTCAGAAAACCCCTGTCCTATCTTCCCTCTGCCTGCTTCCATGAGGGGGCTCACGCACCTACCTACTCCTGCCTCCCTGCCCTGAAATTCCCCTACACTGGGGCATCAAGCCTTACCAGGTTGAAGGGTCTCTTCTCCCACTGATGACTGATAAGGCCATCCTCTTATGTATACCATGTATATGTGGCTGGAGCTATGGGACCCTCTATGTGTATTTTTTTGTTGGTGGTTTAGTCCCTGGGAGCTCTGTGGGGTCTAGTTGGTTGATATCCTTATTCTTCCTCTGGGTTAAAAATCCCTATAACTCCTTTAGACCTATCTCTAAGTCTTCCACTGAGGACATTATGCTCAGTCAAATAGTTGGTGGCAAAAATCTACCTCTGATAATTGTCAGACTCTGGCAGAGCCTCTCAGGATACAGCCTCTGCCAGCAAACACTTCTTGGAATCAGCAATAGTGTATGGGTTTGGTGTCTGTATATAGGATGGATCCCATGGTGGGGCAGTCTCTGGATAGCCTGTCCTTCAGTCTTTGCACCCCACTTTTTCTCCATATTTCCTGTCGTGAGTATTTTGTTTCCATTTCTAAGATGGACTGAAGCATCCACACTTTGGTATTCCTTCTTCTTGAGCTTCATGTGGTCTATGAATTGTATCTTGGCTATTCCAAGCTTTTGGACTAATAACCACTTATCACTGAGTGCATATCATATGTGTTCTTTTTGACTGGGTTACCTCACTCAGGATGATTATTTTCTAATTCCATCCTCATTCCTAAGAATTTCATAAATTCATTGTTTTCAATAGCTGAGTAGTACCCCAAATTATGTAAATGGACCACATTTTCTATATCCATTCTTATACTGAAGGACACCTGGGTTCTTTCCAGCTTCTGGCTATTATAAATAAGGTTACTATGAACATAGTGACCCAAGTGTCCTTGTTATATTTTGGATGATCTTTTGGACATATGCCCCAGAGTGTTATAACTAGGTCCTTAGGTAGTACTATATCCAATTTTCTGAGAAACCACCAGAAATATTTCAGCAGTGGTTATACTATCTTGCAATACCACCAAAAATGGAGGAGTGTCCCTCTTTCTCCACATCCTCACCAGTATTTGTTGTCACCTGAGGTTTTGAATTTAGTCATTCAGAAATAGTGTGAGGTAGAATATCAGGGTTGTTTTGATTTGCATTTCCCTGATGACTATGGATGATGAACATTTCTTTACATGCTTCTCAGCTATTTGTTATTCCTCAGTTGAGAACTCTTTCTTAACCTCTGAACCCCATATTTAATACTTATTTGTTTCTCTGAAGTTTAATGTCTTGAGTTCTTGTATATAAGGAATATAATCCCACTTTCAGATGTACGGTTGGTGAAGATCTTTTTACAATCTGTTGGTTGCTGTTTTATCCTCTTGACAGTGTCCTTTGCATTACAGAAACTTTGCAATTTTATGAGGTGCCCTTCAATGATTTTTGATCTTAGAGCATAAGAAATTTTCCCCTGTGCCCACATGTTCGAGACTCTTCCCTACTTTCTTTTCTATTAGTTCCAGTGTGTCTGGTTTTATGTGAAGATCCTTGCTCCACTTGGACTTCAGCTTTGCACAACAAGATAAGAATGGATCAATTTGCATTCTTCTGCTTGCTGACCTCCAGTTGAACCAGAATTATTTGTTGAAAATGTTCGTTTTTCCACTGGATGGTTTTGGCTTCTTTGTCAAAGATCAAGTTACCATACATGTGTGCTTTCATTTCTGGGTCTTCAATTCTGTTTCACTGATCTTCCTGGATGCCACTGTACTAATACCATGCTGTTTTGATAACTATTTCTCGGTAAGACAGCTTGATGTCAGGGATGATGATTTCCCCTGAAGTTCTTTTATTGTTGAGAATAATTTTTGCTATCCTGGGTTTTTGTTATTTCAAATGAATTTGCAAATCAATCTAATTCTGTGAAGAATTGAGTTGGAATTTTAATAGGGATTGCATTGAATCTGTAGATTGCTTTTGGCAAGATGGCCATTTTTACTATATTAATCTCGCCAATCCATGAGCATGGGAGATCTTTCCATTTTCTGAGATCTTCAATTTCCTTCTTCAGAGACTTGAAGTTCCTGTCATATATATCTTTCACTTGCTTGGTTAGAGCTATAACAAGATATTTTGTATTATTTGTGACTATGGTGAAGGGTGTTGATTCCCTAATTTCTTTCTTAGCCTGTTTATCCTTTGAGTAGAGGAAGGCTACTTTCTCATTTGTCTGAGTTATCCAACGACTTTGCTGAAGTTGTTTATCAGGTTTAGAAGTTCTCTGTTGGAATTTTTGGGGCCACGTAAGTATACTATCACATCATCTACAAATAGTGATATTTGACTTCTTCTTTTCCAATTTGTATCCCTTTGATCTCCTTTTGTTGTCTAAAAGCTCTGGCTAGGACTTTGATTACAATATTGAACAGGTAGGAAGAGAGTAGGCAGCCTTGTCTAGTTCCTGATTTTTGTGTGATTGCTTCAAGTTTCTCTCCATTTAGTCTGATGTTGGCTACTATTTGTCTGTATATTGCTTCTAATAAGTTTAGGGATGGGCCTTGAATTCCTGAACTTTCCAAGACTTTTACCATGTAGGCGTGTTGAATTTTATCAATGCTTTCTCAGCATCTAATGAGATGATAATGTGTTTTTTTTTTTCATTATTTATATAGAGGATTACATTCATGGATATCTGTATATTGAATGAACCCTACATTTCTGGGATAAAGTTTAATTGATCATGATGGATGATTGTTTTGATATGTTCTTGGATTCGGTTTCCTAGATTTTTAATCAGTATTTTGGAATTGATGTTCATAAGGGAAATTGGTCTGAAGTTCTCTTTCTTTGTTGGGTCTTTGTATGGTTTTGGTATAAGCACAATAGTGGCTTCATGGAGCAATCTGGGTAGTATTCCTTCTGTTTCTGTTTTGTGGAGTAGTTTGAAGATAATTTGTAATACTCTTCTTTGAATCTGATAGAATTCTACACTAAAATCATCTGGTACTGGGATTTTTTGATTGGGAGACATTTAAAGACTTTAATACTCCTTTAGGGCTTATGGGACAGTTTAGATGGTTTATCTGATTCTGATTTAACTTTGGTAGTTGGTTTCTGGCTAGAAAATTGTCCATTTCATCCAGATTTTTATCTCAGTTTGGTTGAGTATAGGCGTTTGTAGTATGATCTGATTTTTTTTTTAATTTCCTTTGTTTCTGTATCCCTTTTCAGTTCTGATTTTTTATATATAGTTATTGTTTTCTATATTCTTTGTTTACATTGCAAAGGTTTTCCCCTTTCCAGTTCCCCCCCCACCATATGTCCCATAAGTCCTCTTCCCCCCCATTCCCCAGTCACCCCCCCCCCACACACAATTTCTCTGTTCTGGTACTCTCCTACAAAACTGGATTTAGTCTTTTCTGGACCAGGGTCCTCTCCATCCCTTTTCTTGGGAATCTTTTGCTTATCTAATTGTGTCTTGAGTATTCAGAGCTTCTGGGCTCATTAATATCCACTAATCAGTGATTGCAATTCATGTGAATTCCTTTGTGATTGGGTTGACTTACTTAGGATGATATTTTCCAGATCCAACCATTTGCCTACAAAATGCATGAATTCGTTATTTTTAATTGCTGAGTAGTAATCCATTGTATAAATATACCACATTTTCTGTATCCATTCCTCCATTGAGGGACATCTGGGTTCTTTTCAGCTTCTGGCTATTATAAATAAGGCTGTTATGAATATAGTGGAGCATGTGTCTTTATTGCATGCAGCAGAATCCTCTGGGTATATGCCCAGGAGTGATATGACAGGGTCCTCTGGAAGTGTCATGCCCAATTTTCTGAGGAACTGGCAGACTGATTTCCAGACCGGTTGTACCATCTTGCAATCCCACCAACAATGGAGGAGTGATCCTCTTTCTTCACATCCTCGCCATCACCTGTTGTCTCATGAGTTTTTAATCTTAGCCATTCTGACTGGTGTGAGGTGGAATCTCAGGGTTGTTTTGATTTGCATTTCCCAGATGACTAATGATGTTGAACATCTTTTAAGGTGCTTCTCAGCCATCTGAATTTCTTCACGTGAAAATTCCTTGTTTAGCTGTGTACCCCATTTTTAATAGGGTTATTTGGTTCTTTGGGGTCTGACTTTTTGAGTTCTTTGTATATATTGGATATAAGCTCTCTGTCAGATGTGGGATTGGTGAAGATCTTTTCCCAATTTGTTGGTTGCTATTTTGTCCTTCTGACAGTGTCTTTTGCCTTACAGAAACTTTGTAATTTTATGAGGTCCCATTTGTAAATTCTTGATCTTAGAGCATAAGCTATTGGTGTTCTGTTCAGGAACTTTCCCTCAGTGTCCATTTACTCCAGGATATTCCCCAGTTTCTTTTCTATTAGTTTCAGTGTGTCTGGTTTTATGTGGAGGTCCTTTAATCACTTGGAGTTGATCTTAGTGCAAGGAGATAAGAGTGGGTCAATTCGCATTCTTCTGCATGTTGACCTCCAGTTGAACCAGCACCATTTGTTGAAAGGGGTATCTTTTTTCCCACTGGATGGTTGTTGCTTCTTTATCAAAGATCAAGTGACCATAAGTCTGTGGGTTCATTTCTGGATCTTCAATTCTATTCCATTGATCTACTTGCCTGTCGCTGTGCCAATACCATGCAGTTTTTAGCACAATTGCTCTGTAGTACTGCTTGAGGTCAGGGATATTGATTACCCCAGAAGTCCTTTTATTGTTGAGAATAGTTTTAGCTATCCTGGGTTTTTTGTTACTCCAGATGAATTTGAGAATTGATCTTTCTAGATCTATGAAGAATTGATTTGGGATTTTGATGGGGATTGCATTTAATCTGTAGATTAAAATTGTCAAAATTGCTTTTGACAAGATGTCCATTTTGACTATATTGATCCTGCCAATTCAAGAGCATGAAATATTTTTCCATTTCCTGAGGTCTTCTTCAATTTCTTTCTTCAAGGATTTGAAGTTCCTGTCATAAAGATCTTTCACTTGTTTGGTTAGAGTCACGCCAAGATACTTTATATTGTTGTGGCTATTGTGAAGTGTGTTATTTCCCTAACTTCTTTCTCAGCCTGCTTGTCCTTTGAGTTCAGGAAGGCTACTGATTTGCTTGAGTTGATTTTATGGATACTCTCTCTGTGCCTTCTGGTTGTTTTGGCTAAGGGTTTATCTGTCTTGTTGATTTTCTCAAAGGACCAGCTCCTGGTTTGGTTGATTCTTTGTATAGTTTGTTTTGTTTGTACTTGGTTGATTTCAGCCCTGAGTTTGATTATTTCCTACTATCTACTCCTCTTTGGTGTATTTACTTCTTTTTGTTCTAGAGCTTTCAGGTGTGCTGTCAAGCTGCTAGTGTATGTTCTCTCCAGTTTCTTTTTGTAGGCAATTAGAGCTGTAAGTTTTCCTCTTAGCACTTCTTTCATTGTGTCCCATAAGTTTTTTTTATGTGTATTTTTTTAATTTATTTTCTATATTCTATGTTTACATTCCAAAGGCTTTCCCCTTTCCCAGTTCCCACCCACCACCGTTCCCATAGTTTCTCTCCCCCCCCAACTATTCCCCAATCATTCCCCCTCCCCGCTCGGTTTCTTTACTAAACTGGATGCAATCTTTACATGCCCAGGGTCCTCTCCTTTCCTCTTCTTGGGAATCATTTGACTTGCTATTTGTGTCTTGAGTATTTAGGGCTTCTGGGCTCATTAATATCCGCTTATCAGTGATTGCATTTCATGTGCATTCTTTTCTGATTGGGTTAATTCACTCAGGATGATATTTTCCAGGTCTAACCATTTACCTACAAATTGCATGAATTCATTATTTTTAATTGCTGAGTAGTATTCCATTGTATAAATATACCACATTTTCTGTATCCATTCCTCCTTTGAGGGATATTTGGGCTCCTTCCAATTTCTGGCTATTATAAACAAGGCTGCTATAAACATAGTGGAGCATGTGTCCTTATTGCATGCAGGAGAATCCTCTGGGTATATGCCCAGGAGTGGTATACCAGGGTCCTCTGGAAGTGACATGCCCAATTTTTTGAGGAACTGCCAAACTGATTTCCAGAGTGGTTTTACCATTTTGCAATCCCACCAACAGTGGAGGAGTGTTCCTCTTTCTCCACATCCTCGCCAGCACTTGTTGTCTCTTGAGTTTTTAATCTTAGCCATTCTGACTGGTGTGAGGTGGAATCTCAGGGTTGTTTTGATTTGCATTTCCCTGATGACTAATGATGTTGAACATCTTTTAAGGTGTTTCTCGGCCATCCAAATTTCTTCTGGTGAAAATTCTTTGTTTACCTCTGTGCCCCATTTTTTGATAGGGTTATTTGGTTCTTTGCAGTCTAAATTCTTGAGTTCTTTGTATATATTGGATATTAGCCCTCTGTCGGATGTGGGGTTGGTGAAGATCTTTTCCCATTTTGTTGGTTGTCGTTTTGTCCTTCTGACAGTGTCCTTTGCTTTGCAGAAACTTTGTAATTTTATGAGGTCCCATTTGTCGATTCTTGATCTTAGTGCATACACTATTGGTGTTCTGTTCAGGAACTTTTCCCCTGTACCCAAGTCCTCCAGGGTCTTCCCAGGTTTCTTTTCTAATAGTTTCAGTGTGTCTGGTTTTATGTGGAGGTCCTTGATCCACTTGGAGTTGATCTTAGTGCAAAGAGATAAGAGTGGGTCAATTCGCATTCTTCTGCATTTTGACCTCCAGTTGAACCAGCACCATTTGTTGAAAAGGCTATATTTATTCCATCGGATGGTTGTGGCTCCTTTATCAAAGATCAAGTGACCATAAGTCTGTGGGTTAATTTCTGGGTCTTCAATCCTGTTCCATTGATCTGCTTGCCTGTTGTTCTACCAATACCATGCAGTTTTTAACACAATTGCTCTGTAGTACTGCTTGAGGTCAGGGATATTGATTCCCCCAGAAGTCCTTTTATTGTTGAGAATAGTTTTAGCTATCCTGGGTTTTTTGTTGCTCCAGATGAATTTGAGAATTGCTCTTTCTAGATCTATGAAGAATTGAGTTGGGATTTTGATGGGGATTGCATTGAATCTGTACATTGCTTTTGGCAAGATGGCCATTTTTACTATATTGATCCTGCCAATCCAGGAGCAAGAAATATTTTTCCATCTTCTGAGGTCTTCTTCGATTTCTTTCTTCAAGGACTTGAAGTTCCTGTTGTAAAGATCTTTCGCTTGTTTGGTTAGAGTTACGCCAAGATACTTTATGTTGTTTGTGGCTATTGTGAAGTGTGTTATTTCCCTAATTTCTTTCTCAGCCTGCTTGTCCTTTGAGTACAAGAAGGCCACTGACTTGCTTGAGTTAATTTTATAACCTGCCACTTTGCTGAAGTTGTTTATCAGCTGTAGAAGTTCTCTGGTGGATTTTTTGGGTCGCTTAGGTAAACTATCATATCGTCTGCAAATAATGATAGTTTCACTTCTTCCTTTCCAATTTGTATCCCTTTGACTTTCTTATGTTGTCTAATTGCTCTTGCTAGAACTTCAAGTACTATATTGAAAAAATATGGAGAGAGAGGGCAGCCTTGTCTAGTCCCTGATTTTAGTGGGAATGCTTCAAGTTTCTCTCCATTTATTTTGATGTTGGCTACTGGTTTGCTGTAGATTGCTTTTACTATGTTTAGGTATGGGACTTGAATTCCTGCTCTTTCCAAGACTTTTAGCATGAAAGGAAGCTGAATTTGGTCGAATGCTTTTTCAGCATCTAATGAGATGACCATGTGGTTTTTTTTTCTTTCAGTTTGTTTATGTAGTGGATTACATTGATGGATTTCCGTATATTGAACCATCCCTGCATCCCTGGGATGAAGCCTACTTGCTCATGGTGGATGATCGTTTTGATGTGCTCTTGGATTCGGTTAGCAAGAATTTTATTTAGTATTTTTGCATCTATATTCATAAGAGAAATTGGCCTGAAGTTCTCTTTCTTTGTTGGATCTTTTTGTGGTTTAGGTATTAGCGTAATTGTGGCTTCGAAGAATGAGTTGGGCAGTGTCCCTTCTGTCTCTATTTTGTGGAATAGTTTGAAGAGTATTGGTGTTAAGTCTTCTTTGAATGTCTGGTAGAATTCTGCACTAAAACCATCTGGTCCCGTACTTTTTTTGGTTGGGAGGCTTTCTATAACCCCTTCTATTTCTTTAGGGGTTATGGGACTATTTAGCTGGTCTACTTGATGCTGATTTAATTTTGGTATTTGATATCTGTCTAGGAAATCGTCCATTTCCTCCAGATTCTCCAGTTGTTTTGAGTATAGACCTTTGTAGTAGGATCTGATGATCTTTTGAATTTCCTCAGTTTCTGTTGTTATGTCTCCCTTTTCATCTCTAATTTTGTTAATTTGTATACTGTCTCTGTGTCCTTTGGTTAGTCTGGCTAAGGGTTTATCTATCTTGTTGATTTTCTCAAAGAACCAGCTCCTGGTCTTGTTGATTCTTTGTATGGTTCTCTTTGTTTCTATTTGATTGATTTCAGCCCTGAGTTTGATGATTTCTTGTCTTCTACTCCTCCTGGGTGAAATAACTTGTTTTTCTTCCAGGGCTTTAATGTGTGCCATTAAGCTGCTAGTGTATGCTCTCTCCAGTTTCTTTTTGGATGCACTTAGAGCTATGAGTTTTCCTCTTAGCACTGCTTTCATTGTGTCCCATAGATTTGGGTAGGTTGTACATTCATTTTCATTGAATTCTGAAAAGTCTTTGATTTCTTTTTTTATTTCTTCCTTGACCAAGGTGTCATTGAGTAGAGTATTGTTCAGTTTCAATGTGTATGTGGGCTTTCTGTTGTTTTTGTTGCTATTGAAGACCACTCTTATTCCATTGTGATCTGATAGGAGGCATGGGATTAGCTCGATCTTTTTGTATTTGTTGACATCTGTCTTGTGACCGATTATATGGTCTATTTTGGAGAAGGTACCATGCGGTGCTGAGAAAAAGGTATATTATTTAGCTTTAGGATGAAATGTTCTATATATATCTGTTAAATCCAATTGGTCCAGAGTTTCAATTAGTTTCACTGTGTCCCTGTTTAGTTTCTGCTTTCCTGATCAGTCCATTGAGGAGAGTGGAGTGTTGAAGTCACCCACAATTACTGTGTTAGGTGTAATATGTGCTTTAAGCTTTAGTAAGGTTTCTTTTACGAATGAGGGTGCCCTTGCATTTGGAGCATAGATGTTCAGTATTGAGAGCTCTTCTTGGTGGATTTTCCCTTTGGCCAGCAAGAAGTGACCTTCTGAGTCTCTTTTGATGATTTTAGGTTGAAAGTCAATTTTATCTGATATTAGAATGGCTACTCCAGCTTGTTTCCTGAGACCATTTGCTTGTAAAATTGTCTTCCAGCCTTTTACTCTAAGGCAGTGTTTGTCTTTAACACTGAGATGTGTTTCCTGTATGCAGCAAAATGTAGGGTCCTGTTTCCATATCCAGTCTGTTAATCTATGTCTTTTTATTGGGGAATTGAGTCCATTGATGTTAAGGGATATTAAGGAGTAGTAATTATTACCTCCAGACATTTTTGAAATTATATTTATTTATCTTATTTATTTTTTTTATATATCGAGAGGTTATCTTCTTTTGGGTTTGATGAGAGGAGGTTTCTATCTTGCTTCTTCCCGGGTGTAGTTTCCTTCCTTGTCTTGGTGTTTTCCCCCTATTATCCTTTGTAGGGCTGGATTTGTGGAAAGATATCTTGCAAATTTGGTTTTGTCATGGAATACCTTGATGTCTCCATCAATGGCGATTGAGAGTTTTGCTGGGTAAAGTAGTTTTGGCTGAAGTTTGTCTTCTCTTAGAGTTTGCATGATATCTGCCCAGGATCTTCTAGCTTTCATGGTCTCAGGTGAGAAGTCTGGTGTTATTCTGATAGGTCTTCCTTTATATGTTACTTGGCCTTTTTCTCTTGCTGCCTTTAGTATTCTTTCTTTGTTTATTACATTTGGAGTTTTGATTATTATGTGACGGGATGTATTTCTGTTCTGGTCCAGTCTGTTTGGGGTTCTATAGGCTTCTTGTATATTCATGGGCATCTCTCTCCTTAGGTTGGGGAAGTTTTCTTCCATAATTTTATAGAAGATATTAGCTGGCCCTTTAACTTGTAAATCTTCACTCTCATCTATACCTATAATCCTTAGGTTTGGTCTTCTCATAGTGTCTTGGATTTCCTGGATGTTTTGGGTTACCACCTTTTTGCATTTAGTATTTTCTTTGACTGTTGAATCAATGGTTCCTATGGTATCTTCGGCTTCTGAGATTCTGTCTTCTATCTCTTGTATTCTATTGTTGATACTTGCGTCTATGGCCCCTGATTTCTTCCCCAGGTTTTCTATCTCCAATGTTGTCTCCCTCTGTGATTTCTTAGTTGTTTCTACTTCTGTTTTTAGTATCTGGATGGATGTGCTCAGATCTTTCGCTTGCTTGATTGTGTTTTTATGTATTTCTTTAAGAGATTTTTGTGCTTCCTCTTTCATAGCTTCTACTTGTTGGCCCATGTTCTTCTGTAGTTCTTTAAGTGACTTTTGTCTTTCTTCCTTATTGTCTTCTTCTCTTTGATCCATCTTCTCCTGAATTTCTTGAAGTGATTTTTGTATTTGCCTCGTAAAGGCTTCTAACTTTTGATCCATTTTCTCCTCTATTTCTTTACGAGATTTTTCTATGTGTTCAGCTACCAGCATCCTGACCAGTGATTTTATATCCAAGTCTTGTTTTTCTGGTGTTTTGGGGTATCCAGGGATTCCTGTTGTTGGAGAACTGGGTTCAGATGCTGTCATGTTGCCTTGATTTTTGTTAGTAACGTTCCTTCGTTTTCCTTTTGCCATCTGGTTATTTCTGGTTTTAGTTGGACTTGTTGTCAGTGGCTGGTGTTTGAATCTCCTGTGAGGCTGGGCTCACCTGTTGTTTCTCTACTGGTGAATATGTGTGACTGCTGCTTTAAGGGATCATAAGCTGGCTGCCACCCATGCAATTGTAGCCCCTGTTGGAGTCTGTCTACCTGGGCTTCTCCAGCTGTGACCTGGTTGCAAGGAACTCGGCCTGCTTGGCTCCGAGAGCCTAGCAGATCCCCCTTGAGGGTAGCCCTGGAAGGGGTGTCTACCTGGGTCTTTCCATCTGTGTCCTGGTTGCAATATGGAGGCCCGCTGCTATCGCTGGTCCAGGGGCTGGCGAGCTGGTTGCAGAACACAGCCTCTTTGCTCGTCCAGAGGGCGAGGGGATGTCCCACAGAGCCTGGGCCTTTCCAGCTATGTCCTGGTTGCAATATGGAGGCCCGCCGCTACTGCTGGTCCAGGGGCAGGCGAGCTGGTTCGTGTCCCATAAGTTTTAGTATGATGTGCCGTTACTTTAATTAAATTCTAAAAAGTTTTTAATTTCTTTCTTTACTTCTTACTTGACCAAGTTATAACTGAGTGCAGTGTTGTTCAGCCTCCTTGTGTATGTGGGATTTCCATTGTTTTTGCTGTTATTGAAGATGAGCCTTAGTCTGTAGTGATCTGGTAGGATGCATGGGATTATTTCAATATCCTTGTATCTGTTCAGGCTTTTTTGTGACCAATTATATGGTCAATTTTAGAGAAGGTACCATGAGGTTAATTGAGAGTTTTCTGGGTCTAGCAAACTGTACTGGCATTTGGATTTTCTTAGGGTCTTTATGCCCTCTGCTTTTATAGTCTCTGTTGAGAACTCTTGTGTAATTCTGATAGGGCTGCCTCTTTATGTTACTTGACCACTTACCCTTACTGCTTTTAATATTCTTTGTTTGTTTTGTATATTTGGTGTTTTGATTATTATGTGATGGGAGGAATTTCTTTTCTGGCTAGTCTATTTGGAGTTCTGTAGGCTTCTGGTATGTTCATGGATATCTCCTTTAGGTTAGGGATGTTTACTGCTATACTTTTGTTGAAGATAGTTACTGGCCCTTTAAGTTGGTTATCTTTGATCTGTTCTATACCTATTATCCTCATATTTGGTCTTTTCATTGTGTCCTGGATTTCCTGGATGTTTTGGATTAGTTGCTTTTTGCATTTTGCATTTTCTTTGACTGTTGTGTCAATGTTTTCTATGGTATTTTCTGCACCTGAAATTCTCTCTTCTATCTCCTGTATTATGTTGATGATGCTTGCATCTATGACTCCTGATCTCTTTCCTAGGTTTTCTATCTCCAGGGTAGTCTCCCTTTGTGATGTTTTTATTGTTTCTACTTCCACTTTTAGATCCTGGATGGTTTTGTTTAATTCATTCACCTGTTTGATTGTGTTTCCTTATAATTCTCTAAGGGAATCTTCTATTTCCCCTTTAAGGGTTTCTACCTGTTTACCTGTATTCTGCAGTATTTTTAAGGGAGCTGTTATGGTTTGTATATGTTATGGTTTGAGGTGTGGCCTTGTTGGAGTAGGTGTGTCACTGTGGGTGTGGGCTTAAGACCTTCACCCTAGTTGCCTGGAAGTCAGTCTTCTACTAGCAGCCTTCAGATGAAGATGTAGAACTCTCAGCTCCTCCTGTGCCATGCCTGCCTGGATGCTGCCATGTTTCTGCCTTGATGACAATAGACTGAACCTTTGAGCCTGTAAGCCAACCTCAATTAAATGTTGTCTTTTATAAAACTTGCATTGGTCATGGTGTCTGTTCATAGCAGTGAAACCCTAACTAAGACAGAAGTTGGTACCAGGGACTGGGGTATTGCTGTGATAGGCCTGACCATGCTTTTGTTCAGAAGAATACGGATTTTGGGACTTTGGATTTGGAAAGCCACAGAATTCTTTAAGTGGGGTTTAATGGGCCAGACTAGTAGGAATATGGAAGACAGTGGTGCTGAGGGTCATTTGAACTGTGTAGGCCTGACAGCCCAAGAGGTTTCAGTGGAGAAGAACTTTAATATGTGGCTGAGAGACTGTTTTTGTGATGTTTTGGTGAAGAACATGGCTGCTTTTTGCCATTGTCTGAAGAGACTCCCTAGGGCTAAGGTAAAGAGATTTATATTAATTGCATCTGCAAAGGAAGTCTCAAAAAAGCCCAACAAAGACTTTGTTCTCTGGTTAAGTCTGATGAAGATGCCAGAGCCACAGGATGCCTGCCAAGGAAAGCTGCTAACAGGGAGTAGAACAAGCCCAGGAGAAAGAACCTTGTTGAAGTCAACAAAAGTGAAAAAGGAGTTGGATATCTGAAGACTGCTTTGCCATCAGAAGTGGAGATGAAGAGTTTTGACTTTGCCCAGATGATTTCCTGTCTTGCTTGGAGGATTACATTTAAGCGATTGGATGAATCTCAAAAGACACCTTGAACTTTGGACTTTTAACACTGTTGAGACTGCTATAGACTACAGGGACTTTTGAAGATGGACTAAATGTATTTTGCATTATGCTGTTTAAGTATGGCCCCCATAGACTAATGTTTGAGCAAGCCTATGGAGGCCAGGGAGTGGAATGTTATGGTTTGTATATGCTTTTCCCAGGGAGTGGCACTATTAGGAGGTGTGGCCTTGTTGGAGTAGGTATGTCACTGTGGGTGTGGGCTTAAGACCTTCACCCTAGTTGCCTGGAAGTCAGTCTTCTATTAGCAGCCTTCAGATGAAGATGTAGAACTCTCAGCTCCTCCTGTACCATGCCTGCCTGGATGCTGCCATGTTTCTGCCTTGATGACAATGGACTGAACCTCTGAGCCTGTAAGCCAACCTAAATTAAATGTTGTCTTTTATAAAACTTGCATTGGTCATGGTGTCTGTTCACAGCAGTGAAACCCTAACTAAGACAAGAGCTTTTAATATTCTTCTTATAATCCTGTATCATCATCATGACAAGTAATTTTAATTCTGAATCTTGATTTTCTGGTATGACATGCTATCCAGGACTTGCTATGGTGAGAGAACTGGGTTCTGATGAAGCCAAGTAACCTTGATTTCTGTTGATTATGTTCTTATGCTTGCCTCTTGCCATCTAGTTATCTCTAGTGCTACCTGCACTCATTGTCTCTGACTGTAGCCTGTCCCTCCTCTTTGTTGTTTCAGAACTCTTCAGAATCCAGTTGGCTCTCTGATCCTGAGATCTTGGATGTAAGAGCTTCTGGGAGTCAATCTGCCTCTTGGATCCTAAAATCCTAGTGTACCCAAGCTCGTGAGATCCTATGATCCTATGATCCTATGACCCTATGATCCTGGGTGTGTTAGATCATTCTCTGGCAGAAATGAACCAATGACTCTGGCTGGGTGCATTTCCTTTGTCCATGGATTCATGGGAGTCCCAGTTACTCCCAGTTTGGGGTGGATGTTGTGGCTTCCTCACCTATAATCCTGGGTGTGTTAGATCTCCTGGGAGTATAGCTTCCTCTGTGTGTTGTGGGATTGGGTGTAGAGCTAGAGCCCAAGGTCTGCTCAGGCTACTGACTCTGACCAGAAATCCATTCCATTCTTCTTAATGCAGAATGAAATCATCCCTCTTTTTAATTTTACAAATTGCATACAAATGTAGGCAGGTTCCTATCATCCCACAATTCACTTTGATCATTCCCACCCACCTCAACATCCTCAAATCATCTTTCAACTCTTGTTGATCTATTTTTTCCCTGCTAAGTATAATGTGTATGTTCATGTTTTATTTCACTATGCAGGCTATGTGGATATGTGCATACATGATTGCAATGGCCAAGTAACTTCTTCAAGACTGCATTTCATAGTCTTCTTCCTCATTTTCTAGCTCTTACCATCATCTCCTCTCCTTTTCCATGACATTTTCTGAGCCTTTGTTAGGGTAATATAAACTGACCAGTCTTTAACATTTAAGGCTCACGGCAAACACAAAACATGACCACATTAGGTCTTTATTGAAATGTGGAGGGTTTTTTTGGTGTTAGGAGTAAATAATTATTATTATTTGAGGAATTGAAGGGAAATCACAGTTTGCTTTAAATTAATATTCATAAATACTTAAATAATATTTACCTCTGGATCTCCTGACAGCCAGGAAGATACTACATGTCATGTGCTGGGTTCATGAAAAGTACTTGATTCAGACCAGGGTTGAAATTAAAGAAATTTGACAAATGTTATGCTTGAGACAATAATTCTAATAATGGTCATTTATCAAGCAGTCTGTACTTTCTGAGTTTTATGACAAGTATTTCAAGATAATTATCATATTTATTTCCTTCATCCAACCCATGGAGTTTAAGAAAAAAACTATTATTAATCTTCATTTTCCTATAAGGTAATTGAAGTATGAAAAAATTAAATGGGTGGTTCAGTGTCACAAAGAAGAGAGCAAAGAATTCCAAAAATAGACTGAAATCTAGGGCTCTAAAATGATGGTTCATTTAAGACAGAAGTCAGATATTGACAGCAATTTTCTGCTTACATCAAAGGTGTCATTTTGTGTATCATATACATATACATTAATGTCAATTCCTAAACCATGTTTTGATTAAAAAGGTTAATAATACATAAAACTAAAATCTTATTAAATGTAAAGTGAGACATGTTAGAATAGAATAAGAACACTGCTATGTAAATATAATAAACTTAGCTCAGAAAACCAGCACTCACATAAAACATTAAGTATGATAATATGAGCTGCTAACCCAAGTGCCAAGTACAGATAAAGGCTTATCCCCAGAGATTATTGTCATGAAAGCTATAATTATTATTTTATTTTAGGTAGTTGAGTGGAAAACATCAAACACAAATCTTACAAAATAAAACTTTGTCTAATTCTGATCTGCTCCTTAGGTCTTTTTGACAAAAAACTACCCACCTTTAAAAAAATCCTGTCTGCAAATGTAGACATCTCCCTTTAGGGACAAAACATAAATCACATCATCAACTGTAGAACATCATGACCCTCAAAATGTGAGTCTAACTCATTTGCTATATGACCCAAGTGAGAATTGTACATGAGTCTGCATGCTATCGATAGCCACTGATAACCTTAATGATAGGTGAAAGAAGGGAGGGGACATCAAATGCCTTGAATGAGCTATAGAATTTCAGTTAAGTGTTAAAGTATAACTGCGCTATGCCAAGGGAAACATAGAGTACATAAGAAATAAGATAGAAATTCTTCAAGGCAGTAAAATAAAATCCTCTGCGGCCATTTTTACTTTATGTGATATCCTGAATGTTATGAGTAAATGTGACATTTCCTTGAAATGTTTCCCCATCTGGTGGCTGACCATAGAGCCTTTGCTGTTCATGGAGAACACCACTGATGACTACATTGAAACCTCAAGGAAGGATTATTCAGATAAGCTGGGAAGATTTGTAGTTAACCAAATGGGAAGAGCTATCCTAAATACACCCTCATTTCTTCATTGTTCCCTAATGAACTCAGAACTCAGAATAAAAATGAAAACTAGACATCATTAGGACTACCATCTGTGTATGTGATTGTACTGAGGATTATAATGGCTAGCGTGTGTATTTGATCATACTGGGGAAATGTCAATAATCATTCTCTAAGATAGGGAATATTAACTCTTATTTCAGAAAGTCACCTCAATTTTATTGGATCAAGAAGGACATTCTTAAACACCAATAACTTTTCTCTACTTGACTCTTTTTTTAGTAACATGAAAGAAAATTGAGTCAAACAAAATGTATTCTAATGAAATGAAATACAAGTAAAATTTAGAATAGCCTTGTTTGTAGAAAAGAGAATTGTAATGGGAGGTATAATGCTATTTCATGGTAATATTGTTTAGATTGTTTTGACTCAATACTTGATTTAAAATACCTAAGTTGTTTATAAGGGCCCAAGGTATGACCATTCTCAGTAGTAATGATGCCATTGTATAACTACAAACTTATAAATCATGTAATATTTGGAAAAACCAGTGAGCAGAAAGGCAATCAGCTTATAATAAAACAGAATAAAATGAATACAGTGAATTGTTATTATTCACTTTTGGGGTCTGACACTGTTGAATTTGTTTTTTTTTTCTTTATCTGGCCATGTCCACTCTAGTTTTAATAAGTGGGTTGAGAATTGTACTTTATCAAAATTGCTTAACAGTTGTTAGATTCTAGGCATCTGTACTACATAGTGATATTTCAGAAAAATAGACAGAGTACCACTGCAGTCAATACACTGGCTCTTCAGTACCTTGTAAAGCTCTGCTTTTATAAGCTTTAGTGAGTAACATTTACATGATGTGATATATCTAATGATTTAATGATTAGTAATTTATATAACATATAGCATCTCCTTAATTCACCACATTGTCTTACAGTTGCTTCAAATTAGAAAAGCTAAATAAAATATGGTACTCATTATTGGTTTCACTGACTTGAAAAAACCAACACAACAGAGAATTGAGGAAGAAATTTGGTACAGGGCTTTCTTTTTCCTCTTTTTTTTTTTTTTTTTTTGGTTTTTCAAGACAGGTTTCTCTGTGTAGTCCTGGCTGTCCTGGACTCACGCTGTAGTCCAGGCTGGCCTCAAACTCAGAAATCCTCCTGCCTCTGCCTCCCAAGTGCTGGGATTACAGGCATGCACCACCACCGCCCCAGCAATGGTCAACTTTTATATTGAGTGGCTGTGGATGAAGTAAGCTGTCAGTCTGAATGCTTAGTTCAGGGTGGGGATCTTTAGTGATGCAGAATGTGCAGATATTATCAAAAGTAAGAAAGATTTACACATAACTACAGTAGTTACAGATGAGGAAATATAAAACAACAACAACCATTAGTTTGGTATTAATATGGTTTAAAGTAAGATGTTGATATTTTAGACATTCTAGACTAGATCCCCAAAAAAATGACTATTTTTGGTCTTAATTAGAAATCAACTATAATCCAACATCACTGAGCTGAGATTCAGATTACTAGTTTTCTCTCTCCAATATAAATCCACTACAGCTTCAGGAATCTTTTGTTTTTCTATGTAATTAAAGACTATAATTATGTCACCTCTAAGATCTTCTGTGTCCTAAATTCTGCCAGTATATACTTAATGCTTATCCAATGGAGAAATTACCACGATCCTAACAAACAAATGATTCTTATGCATATAATCTTTTAGGACTGCACTGTATCAATTAATCCCCAATCCTGCCTAACCTAATGTCTTACTTCTGTCGTAATTGTGATAATAATACAAACATATCAGTAGTTGGTGGCTACACAGTAATAAGATAAAATATGTGTCACTTACGTTTCCCAGGAAATTCATATAGATTGATGGTGATTCATACCTTAATATAATGTTTCTCTTTGATGCCTGTGATATTTTTAAAAACTTTTTTTCTCATTTTCCTTCTTAGTAGCCGTTGCAAACTGCTCTGCATCACATGGCTGAGGACCAAAGCTCTTCCTCTTGTGCTTCACTGGTTTAAGTTTTACCCTTTGACTTATGTAATGTTTCTTATAATGTCAAAGCTGCCATATGTGGAAAGGGTTAGTGACCTCATCGACAATATAAAATGAGTAAATGTGTTTCTTGTAACCTCCAATGAGTAAGACAGAAGAGGGCTAGTGCATAAAATGAACATATGATCCCCTATTGTTTTAAAGAAAAGGAAGGGTCAAGGATTAGTAAAAGACTTTGGATCATTATGATACACACATAATTATTATAAAGTACATGTTCATTTTATCTTGTTTTTAATTATTTTAAAAGATGGTCCTGCCATAGCATTAGTCATTAGAATAATTGTTATTTTTTAAGTTTTACTTTTTTACCATCCAGCCAGTGTTCCTCTTCTGGCCCACCCTCCCACAGTTCCTCTTCCCATTCCTCCTCTCCACTGCCTTTTTATTCAGGAACATGGGCAGAAATACAACCTTAGGTGAAATTTTGTGTGATAAAGTGTATTACATGGAAATTGCTAAATAATTGATAATTCAATATTGGCAGAATACAATATCAAAGAAAATGACACTCTCTAATGAAATAATGATACCTAATGAGATTTTTTTTGGCTACTCATCTTCAAATTTTAGATGAAATATGTTCTTTTTTACTGTGGCTGCCATAATTTTCTACCAGATGATTCATCATTATCTCCATGGCAATTTTCTCCCACTTCACATTAGTGAGTGACTACTGCAGTACAGATTAATATCTCATGAACTTTTATTCTACAGTTGAATATCTTGCCTGTCTATATTAGATCACACATTAGCTTGCCTTTGTAATGACCCATGCACCAAAGAATCAGGGTTTTATTTTATCCTAATATCTTCATGCTATTAGTATAGTTAAGACACTTGGTAGCATTTCATGTTTTGTCTTTATTAATGTTTCTACTGTTGTAGTGAAACACTGTTACCAAAAGAAACTTTGTTACATCAAGATTTATTTTGATTATACTTCCATTTCACAATTTATCATCTAAGGTAGTCAGGTCAGGCACTCCTCATGTAGGGCCTGAACCTAGAAGCAGAAAATGATGCAAAGGACATGGAAGGGTGCTGCTTACTGGTATGATCATACTTCATACTTAAAGCACTTTGGACTACCAGCCTTAAGGTGACACCATTCATGTAGAGCTGAGCCTTACTACATCAATAACTAATTAAGAAAATACCCTACTGGCTTGCCTATTTGGAGGCATTTTCTAAATTGAGGTTCTGCCCACAACACACCAGCATAGTTATAATCACATCTCTTTCATAAAATTGTTCATGTACAAGAGGTTTAAAAAAATATATTTATGATATTTACTTAGTTCTTATTCTTTACAATTAACCAGCTATCAAGTGTGCTTAGGTAGATAAGTATTCAAATCTCCTCTCTTCAAAAGTCTGTTGATATTAAAATTTTACTTCCCAGTTGTCTTTTAGTTATGTTTTAAGCATTGGATTCTCTTGCTTCTTTGTTTTCATGGTGATTTTCTGTACTGTAAAGGTAAGCATTCATTCAATAAACACATATTATATCTGAGCTTAGTGAGCAAAATTATCATAGGTACAAATTGAAGTGCTGAAGAATGCATACTGTTACATAGAAAAGTGGCTTAAAAGAGAAAGGGGGGTTAAGATTTCACTTGGCAAGGAATGTACAGGGAGGTATCCATGGCTTCAGATACATATGTTGCAGAAGATGCCCTTCTCTGACATCAATGGGAGGAGAGGCCCTTGGACCTGTGAGATCTGAAGCCCCAGTGTAGGGGGATACTGGAGCTGTGGGGCAGGAGAGGGTAGGTGGGGGAGAACCCTCATAAAGACAAAGGGGAAGGAGGAGAGGGATATAGTATGGAGGTCTGTGGAATGTTAATCAGGAAGTAGGATATCATTTGAGATGTAAATGACTGGACTGATTAATAAGAAAGGATTTCATTTGGCATATTAATACTTTCAGAGACTTCATGAGATTTATCTGTACCATCTGAAAACAGTTTCTTAGTTTTATTGGGATTGCTTATTTATATGGAAAATTTTCCAAAAGATGTGGAAAAGCCTAAGCATATAAAATTTCTTCCCAGCAAATTTCCAGGTTAGCCAGATGTAAATATATATGCTCACAGGTGGTTACTCTGTTTTCTCCTTTCATAAACTGATGCAGCTAATAAATATTTATGAAAATGTAATTGATACAAAACTGAAAATTCTTTCTATAATCTATGAAACTTTATTCTAGCTCTCCTGTGTCTTAGATTTTGTATCTTATCAGAAGTAAGGAAAATATAAACTACTCTTTAAAAATTAAAAAAATGTTCAACATCATTAGTAATTAGAGAAATGCAAATCAAAATAACCCTGAGATTTCACCTCATACCAGTCAGAATGACTAAGATTAAAAACTCAGGAAACAGCAGGTGTTGGGGAGGATGTGGAGAAAGAGGAACACTCCTCCACTGCTGGTGGGCTGCAAGCTGGCACAACCACTCTGGAAATCAGTCTGGTGGTTCCTCAGAAAACTGGGCACGATAATTCCAGAGCACCCAGCCATACCACTCCTGGGCATATACCCAGAAGATTCCCCAGCATGCAATAAGGATACATGCTCCACTATGTTCATAGCAGCCTTATTTATAATATCCAGAAGCTGGAAAGAACCCAGATGTCCCTCAGTGGAAGAATGGATACAGAAAATGTGGTATATATACACAATGGAGTACTATTCAGCCATTAGAAACAATAAATTCATGAAATTCTTAGAGAAATTGATGGAGCTGGAGAATATCATACTAAGTGAGGTAACCCAGTCTCAAAAGAATACCCATAGTATGCACTCACTGATAAGTGGATATTAGCCTAGAATCTTGGGACACCAAAGACACAATCCACATACCAAATGATGTCCAACAAGAAGGAAGGAGTGGACCCTGGTTCTAGAAAGACTCAAAGCATCAGTGTAGGGGAATACCAGAACAGGGAAGTGGGAAGGGGTGGATGGGGGAAGAGGGGAGGGAAAAGGGCATGTGGAACCTTTGGGGGGAAGGGAACCAGAAAAAGGGAAATGAAATGCAAATATAGTTTATATATGCAATAAAAAAGAAAATAATTATAATTGCTTTTGTTGTCTTTTCTAAAAGAGGTTTATTAATTAATGGAAAATGATGAGGTTATATTTCTCTCCTCTATTAAGAATCAAGGGCATGTGGGACCTTTGGGGGATGGGGAACCAGAAAAAGGGAAATGAAATTTAAATATAGAATATATTCAATAAATAATCTTAAGAAAACAAACAAACACAGCAGCTACTAGATATAGATAGTGCAAGGAACTAAACTTCTTAAAAACAGTTTCTATGTAGCTAGCCTCTGTATGGTTGTCTTAGTCAGGGTTTCTATTCCTGCACAAACATCATGACCAAGAAGCAAGTTGGGGAGGAAAGGGTTTATTGAGCTTACACTTCCACCCAGCTGTTCATCACCAAAGGAAGTCAGGACTGGAACTCAAGCAGGTCAGAAGCAGGAGCTGATGCAGAGGCCATGGAGGGATGTTCCTTACTGGCTTGCTTCCCCTGGCTTGCTCAGCCTGCTCTCTTATAGAACCCAAGAATACCAGCCCAGAGATGGCACCACCCACAAGGGGCCCTCCCTCATTTGATCACTAATTGAGAAAATGCCCCAAAGCTGAATCTCATAGAGGCACTTCCCCAACTGAAGCTCCTTTTCCTGTGATAACTCCAGCCTGTGTCAAGTTGACACACAAAACTAGCCAGTACAATTGACCCCTTGTCAACTTGACATACCAACATATCACTATTAAGCCTCAACCCTTACTTTCTTATTCATCCCCAAGATCTCAATAATGTAAAAAGTCCCACAGCCTTTACATATTAAAAGTTCAATCCCTTTAAAATGTCCAATATCTTAAAATTCAAATTCTTTTAAAAATTCAAAGTCTCTTAACTGTGGGCTCCACTAAAATACCTTCTTTCAAGAGGGAAAAATATCAGGGCACAGTCACAATCAAAAAAAGCAAAACTCAAACTCCAATGGTTCAATGTCTGGGATCCAACTCACGATCTTCTGGGCTCCTCCAAGGGCTTAAGTCACTTCTCCAGCTCTGCCCTTTGTAGCACACACCTTGTCTTCTAGGCTCCAGCTGCCTGTACTCCACTGCTGCTGCTGTTCTTGGTGGTCATCTCATGGTACTGGCATCTCCAAAACACCATTATCTTCCGCTAGAACTAGGTTTCACCAACAGCCTCTCACAGGCTTTCTTCATAGTGCCACGCCTCAACTCTTGCATGACCCCTTCAGTCCTGGGCTATCAATTACAACTGAGGGTACACTTTCACCAATGGCCTTCAATGGCCTCTCACTGTACCAAGCCTCAGCTGTTCTTCATGATGCCTTCATGCCTTCAAAAGCAGTACCACCTGGGTGACTCTTACACGGTACCAAGTCCTGCTACAGCACGAGGCACAACCTTGGCTATCTGGAACACACCCTTTGTGCTCTCAGAAAACACTTCCCAGAAGATTTCACCTCAGTGATGCTGGTTTCTTCTTAATCACCGCTAATTTCTTAGCTCCAGCTAACCAGCATCAATAGTCCCAGTAACACAAAAGTTGACTTTAATGGTTTTTGTATCTTGTTAATTACAGTTGATTCTTCAGTCCCAGCTAACCAAAACCACAGAATCTTCATGGCCCTGATAAGAGTCTTTAATCTTCCCTCTGAAATTTCACAAGCCAGGCCTCCATCTTCTGCCTTGTTCTCAACATAATCTGCCAAGCTCCCATACATCTCACAGAGGTCTCAACATTGAATGGACCATTTAATCCAAAGTTCCAAAGTCCTTCCACAGTCCTCCCCAAAACATGGTCAGGTTGTCTCAGGAATACCCCACTACGCTGGTACCAATTTGTCTTAGTCAGGGTTTCTATTCCTGCACAAACATCATGACCAAGAAGCAAGTTGGGGAGGAAAGGGTTTATTGAGCTTACACTTCCACCCAGCTGCTCATCACCAAAGGAAGTCAGGACTGGAACTCAAGCAGGTCAGAAGCAGGAGCTGATGCAAAGGCCATGGAGGGATGTTCCTTACTGGCTTGCTTCCCCTGGCTTGCTCAGCCTGCTCTCTTATAGAACCCAAGAATATCAGCCCAGAGATGGCACCACCCACAAGGGGCCCTCCCTCACTTGATCACTAATTGAGAAAATGCCCCACAGCTGAATCTCATAGAGGCACTTCCCCAACTGAAGCTCCTTTTCCTGTGATAACTCCAGCCTGTGTCAAGTTGACACACAAAACTAGCCAGTACAATGGTAAAACATGAAATCTCCAGCAAGCTATGTGAAATGAATGGATGGATTGATAAGTAATAATTTGGTGCCAGGAAGATGACTCTGAATCCTAGTTCAGTGCTTGATCACCACAGTGAGGTAGAGGAGGGAAACAAAAGCAAGATCATGAAGAATTACTGAGGCCTATCAGGCTCCATAGATAGATGAATGATAGATAGATAGATAGATAGATAGATAGATAGATAGATAGATAGATAGATAGATAGATATGATAGACAGATAGATAGGTAGATGATAGATGACAGATAAAAACAAGGAAGGTTTTTTTTAGTGAGAAACTGTCTCAGAAGAATAAGATAGATATTAATACTCTCATATATACATCAGTATCTGCACATTTACCACAGACATTGGCACCCACAAACATACATATTGCCCACACAAATTATATAAATAAATATAAATATTCTACCCTTCTAACAATTCAGGAAGTAATTTATTAGACTCTGAACTTTTTCTTCTTGGAATACTGCTAAGAAAATCTAAGTCTAAAATAAATTACTAAATCTGAAGCATAGGAGCTGCATATAAGTAAGTGTTGCAGGTAGTGAACAATCCCTAAACTCAGTACCACTGATTTGACATCACCTTTACTTACAGGAATGGAATGTCATGCAATCCTCTTGCTGTAACCCAAACTCATAAATTAATATTGTAGTAAATCTAGTATTTCTAACCCAAAGTGCAGTAAAGCACAATGACTTTTGACCAATTTGTGCTTGGATTAAATTACTAATTTACACAAGAAAGACATAGCACAAAGAGTATCTGCACATTTCTAACTGGTAAATTCTTCTTAATTAATAAAGAAATTTGCACTCATTCAGATTTTAAACCAGATAAATAAATGTCATTTTCTTAATTTCAAAATACAATATTCATGTGAAAATTTTGATTTATGTGTAATATTTTAAAAATACTATCAACAAACTAAAATAAATCCCAATTTCAGTGTTTATAAATTTCTATATGTCAATGTTATATTAGCATGTAACTTAGAAAACATATTTATTGTGTTATATTTTCTGTGCATTTGGAGTCAAGGTTCACCACAGTATAGTCTATTACATCAGAACTTTGCTTCAGGTATCCAAAGACTATGAAACATTGATCAACCTGGGCTATTGCCACAGAGGTTAATATGTGCCATTGTAGTGCATATCAACCTGGGCCACTGGCTCAGGTCTGAGATCTACTATAAAATCATTTCTATCTACATAACAGAGTAGGTGCAATTTAATTTCTGTTTTATTGAATGCTTGAATATCCCTTTTTATGTAATTTCCCTAGTGCAGATTATATCAGAGAAACATACTCTCTCAAATACAGCAAAGAGATATGGACTACAACAAGATATTATATTCTTAAGAAACCACAGAGTGCTAGTCCATTGCCTAAACAGTTTTTCACTGATAAGAAGAAAGGATTAACTGTGTGAGATACAATTATGGGGAAGATGCTTAATTAGGAACTACCTAAGAAGCTATTTGTAGTCAAATTTCAACCACTAATAATTCATTTCATTTGCTTTCACAAATGCCTCTATTTCCTCACAAGGCCCACAGGAGTTCCATCTCATCAACTAAAGGTCAAAATTTCACCATCAAAAGCCTGTCTGAGTATGGAACAATTCCGCATTTGTGACTTCTTATATTTTCAGATCTGATTTCTAGCCTTTACTGTACTGATTTATAACTACAGTGTTAAAGTAATGGATAATATATGAACTGCATTCTATGCCCAAGCTGCCCTCTCTGCCACAGCAGAGATCCTGACTGGAGACTTTGTGACCTGTGTGAACTCATAAAAGCTCTTTTCCCATTTAGAACACAATAAGGGTTTGACACGTGATCAGAAAGACCCATTGAAGAACTTACCCATTTACATTAAAGCTATTAGAGACTGGGTATGTTTTCCCAAATAACTTCTCTGAGCCCACTCCCTCTCTTAGCTATGACTCCTTATGTGCTGATAAATATACATGAAAGCCTTTACTAGACTGTATGTATTACCACATTATTTTAATAGAGTATTATATCTTTTAGCAATAGTATAAACAAGCTTTTTTTTTAGTTTGCTGAATGTATTATCCAGTTCATTTATTTTTAGTGTTAATATAACTGAAACCATGTGGATATCTCAAGAGTCAAAACCTATGAATGCATTTTAATAGATATTACTGTATTATTCCATTACTTTAAATCATTTTCATATTCTATAACTAATTTATTTGATTATTATATAATGATACAATAAAACATTCATGGGACATTAGAGTTAAAATGCAGAGTTCCCTGATGTTTTAAATTAGCATGCTCTATTTACATAAGAGTTTATTTTCATTGTCAGCCACCTGGATTTAGCATTTGATTTCTTTTTTATTTTTTTCACTAGGAAAAGATTTTATAAATGAAATAGTGGAAATAAAATTCTTACATTGTGCTATCCATTTTGTGTTTCCCACGGTTTTGCGAATTTTGCCCTCATTCTGTTAGATGTGTGACCCTAAGGTATCTCTCTCAATGTCCTATGGGACAAATATAGAGAATAATATAATCTGACACTTAAATAACCATAAGTGACTAAATAACTGTCCAAGTCACTAGGGGAAAGAGAAGGTCATAGAATCTGCATTTCAGCTTGCAGAGCAAGAATAAATTATGCCTGGGAGAATTCAGCAGTGTTTAAAGAGGCAGAGTATTACCCACGTTAATATATTGACAGAGGACAAAGAAAGGTTTAATTAACTTAGTGGTTAACCTTAAAAGTTTAAAAAGAATCTACAATCAAATCTATTATCTTTTCTATGCAAGAGTCATTAATTTGTACAGTCAATATGGAACACCCTCTATACTGACTGTAGGTTTCATAGGGTATTCAGTCAAATCAGTGAAAATGCAATTAAATTCTTTAAAAAATTCAATGGAATTATAAATGTATATTTATGTAAAGAACTCAAAGTATTTGAAAGGGGACTTGATTAAGGCTTTAGAGGTCAGAAAAAATAAAAAGTAACTAACTCTGAAAGCTGATGACTGTGGACAATTCCCCATTACTGTACAGAATGATGGGGAAGAAAGTACCTGACAAAATAATAGAGCTTTACACCTGGTAGTACATCATATGTGATCATGGGGTAGGAAAATAAAACAATATAATGAAGAAAAATATTTAAAAATATCTATAGAGACATAGATTTTAATTAAATCCCTCAGTAGACCAAAGTATTAGAGATAGTAAAATAATTTGGACTCACATTTAAACACTAAGTATACCGATCCATAAATTAAATATCGACCAAGTTTTAAATTTATTTATGAAATTAACTCACATATAAATATGGAAGTTATTTGAAAATATTCTACAGTTTGTAGTTACTTAGGAGAAATTTTGATGGTAGATTGAAATCCTAATCATGTAAGCTATTGCGGGTAACATAAAATATTTCCCTATATTATAGAAGAAAACTATAAGCAAATCAGTTTGCAGAGTGAAAAAGACTATGGCAGGTCTAGCTGATGGTTGGTTGTTCAGTAAGTAATTCAGAAGGTATAGCACTATATTGGTAAGTTACATAATTGTTTTTTGAATTAAATTGAAATAAATATGGCACAAATTCAGAGGTAAGGTAGAAACAATAAGATTTTTGGCTTCTTATTTTGTTACATTTTACTGAGCTCATTGAGTATGGGATAAATGGATTCTTTGGAGTAGGTTCACTGTTATCACTGTTGCTATTACTATTATTTTTATTATTGTTAATAGTAATATTAATTTAACTACATTTGCCCTTAACTTGAAGTAGCCTGAGAAGTTCAGGTTGATTTATTCAGGTCTCAGATATCAAGATCTAAAGTCAAAGCAGAGCACTGGTTTATGGATCTTGTTCTAGGGTGATTGTTGTACTCTAAGCAATTAAAGAGAAGACAAAGCCAACAAGAATTACGTTTTCTCTTCATCTAGTTGAAGAAGAGGCTAAAAAGGATTATCTAGAGGGTATGAATGGAATCTGCAATGTGTGGAAAAGAGCAGTCTACAGCAAAATAATACAAAGAATCCAAGCCTAGAGCTCAGTCTTTGCAGAGGCAAAGAAACAAAATAAGGTGAGCTCATAGATAACCAAGCAGATTTCTTGAAATGGAAATCAGTATTTTCAAGTGTCTAAGGGCTTTTCTTTTGTGTTCTTTCACTCTTTCAAAGACATAGAAGAAATAAGCCTTTGTTCACCTGATAATTAATTATTGAATGCCCATGATGAAACAAGAGAGAGAAAGTGAGATTAAAACAAAAACAAAATAAACAAACATAACAAGAGAGAAAGAGACTGAAGATAGGTTGTTGTTTATAGAAACTTCATAATCTCATATAAGTAGTTTTAATGGAAATTAATAAACATATCAAAATATTGATAACATTATTGGCAGAGAATTAAAGAAATGTAAAGAGAAATAAAATGGCAGTGCTTACGGTAGAAAAATGTACATTGCATGTGCTCAGGGACCGGGCTCTTATATTGTATGTTGGCTTTTGAAAAGAGCTCTGGCTGAATGGAAAGACTGAGAAACAAAGCTATCTGCTTGGCAGCAGGAAAGGAAGGTTAGTGAACCTTGAATTGGGGGAGTGTTGATTTCCCTGAAAATTTACAAATGAGTCAACCAACCTGGAAAACAAGGGTCAATGGTATGGAGAGCATGGGTATAAACTTCATGTTACTCAGCGGTTGTCCACACAAGATTTGCCTTTCTAACATGCTCATGCATTTATGCAAACACCCCTATAATGGCTAGTATTACAGTTAAACAGATATGTCATCAAAAGGAGAACAGTTGGAGATGTTTCTGCAGAGTTCCACTGGGGAATGTGTCCCAGTAAGAAAGCTTCAGAAGCATACAAGTTTGACCAACGTGGTCTGTGAAATCTCAGTTATAGTGGGCTGGGAAAATGACACTCATAGAAGTTAAGTATGTGAGCAACATATGTTTCATTTAGAAGAAAATTATTTAGGAAGAATACCAATATCGAGGAAAAAGATTAATCAAGAGCACTGAACTTTTTATGGCATGACAGATAAAGAAACAAGTGGAGCATCTGAACAAAACCATGCAGTACATAAAAATGGAGGTAGAAACAATAAAGAAATCATAAAGAGAGAGGACTCTGGAGATAGAAAACCTAGGAAAGAAATCAGGAGTCAAAGATGCAAGCATCAACAACATAATACAACATAGAAGAGAGAATATCAGGTGCAGAAGATAACATAGAAAACTGATGCAACAGTTAAAGAAAATGAAAAATGCAAAAAGCTTCTAACCCAAAACCATCCAGGAATTCCAGGACACAATGAGAAGACCAAACCTATGGATAATGGGTATAGAGGAAAGCTATGATTACCAACTTAAAGGGCCAGTAAGTATCTTCAAAAAACGTATAGAAAAAACTACCCTAACCTAAAGAAAGAGATGCCCATAAACATACAAGAAGTCTACAGAACTCTAAACAGACTGGATGAGAAAAGAAATTCCTCCTGTCACATAATAATCAAAACACCAAATGCACTAAACGAAGAAAGGCTATTAAAAGCAGTAAGGAAAAAGGTCAATTAACATATAAAGGCAGACCTATCAAAATTACACCAGACTTTTCACCAGAGACCATGAAAGATAGAAGACCCTGGGCGGATCTGATACAGACCCTAAGAGAACACAAATGGAGCACAGACTACTATGCCTAGCAAAAGTCTTAATTAACATAGATAGAGAAATGAAGATATTCCTTGACAAAACCAAATTTATACAATATCTTTCTACAAATCCAGCCCTAGAAAAGATAATAGATGGAAAACACCAGGACAAGGAGGGAAACTATACCCTAGAAAAAGCAAGAAACTAATCTTCTCTCAACAAACCCAAAAGAAGATAACCACACAAACATAAAAATTACATTTCCTTAATATGCCTTAACATCAGTGGACTCAATTCCCCAATAAAAAGGCATAGACTAACAGACTGGATACGTAAACAGGACCCAGTATTTTGCTGAATAGAGGTAATGCACCTCAGTGTAAACTACCTCAGAGTAAAAGGCTGGAAAGCAATTTTCCAAACAAATGGTTGCAGGAAACATGCTGGAGTAACCATTCTAACATCAGAGAAAATTGACTTTCAACCAAAACTAATCAAAAAAGATAAGGAAAGATACTTCATACTCATCAAAGGAAAAATCTACCAAGAAGAACTCTCAATTCGGAACACCTATGCTCCAAATGCAAGGGAACCCACATTCATAAAATAACTTTACTAAAGCACAAAGCACACATTGCACCTCACACAATAATTGTGGGTGACTTCACCACCTCACTCTAATCAATGGACAGATCAGGGAAACACAAACTAAATAGAGACACAGTGAAACTAACAGAAATTTTGGACAAAATGGATTTAACAGAAATCTATAGGACATTTCATTCTAAATCAAAAGAATATACCTTCTTCTAAGCACCTCATGGTGCCTTCTTCAAAACTGACCATATAATAAATGACAAAATAGACCTCAACAGATATAATATTGAAATAATTCCATCCCTCCTATCAGATGACTTTTGATTAAGGCTGGTCTTTCATAGCAATAAAAACAACAGAAAGTCCACATACACATGGAAGCTGAAGAATGCTCTACTTAGTGATAACTTAGTCAAGGAAGGAATAAGGAAAGTAATCAAAGACATTTTAGAATTTAATGAAAATGGAGGCATAATGTACCCACACTTATGGGGCCCAATAAAAACAGTACTAAGAGGAAAACTCATAGCTCTGAGTACCTCCAGAAAGAAACTGGAGAGAGCATACACTAGCAGCTTAGCAGCATACCTGAAAGCTCTAGAACAAAAAGAAGCTAATACACCCAAGAGTAGACATTAGGAAATATTAAACTCAGGGCTGAAAGCAACCAAGTAGAAACAAAAGAACTATACAAAGAATCAACAAAACCAGGAGCTTGTACCTTAAGAAAATCAACAAGAAAGGCAAACCCTTAACCAGACTAATAAGAGGGTACAGAGATAATAGCCAAGTTAACAAAATCAGAAATGAAAAGAGAAATATAACCACAAAAACTGAGCAAATCCAAAACAGTCATCAGATCCTACTACAAAAACCTATACTCAACACAATTGGAAAATCTGGTTGAAATGAACAATTTTCTAGACAGATACAAAGGACCAAAGTTAAAACAGTATCAGATAAACCATCTAAACAGTCCCATAACCCATAAAGAAATAGGAGCATTCATTGAAAGTCTCCTAACCAAAAAAAAGCATAGGACCAGAAAGTTTCTAGTGCAGAATTCTATCAGACCTTCAAAGGAGACCGAATACCAATACTCTTCAAATTATTCCATAAATTAGAAACAGAAGGAACACTTCAAGTCTCTGTAGAAAGTAATTGAGAAGACATCAAAAGAGGAAAGATCTCCTATGCTCATGGATTGGCAGGATTAATATAGTAAAAATGGCATAAAATTGAAGACTCAGAAATGAACCCACACACCTATGGTCACTTTATCTTTGAAAAAGGACGTAAAAGCATCCAGTGGATAAATGACAGCCTTTTCAACAAATGGTGCTGGTTCAGTTGGCCATTGGCATGCAGAAGAATGGAAATATATTTATTCTTATCTCCTTGTACAAAGCTCAAGTCCAAGTGGATCAAGGACCTCCACATAAAGCCAGATACAGTGAAATTAATAGAAAATAAAGTGGGGACGACCTCGAGCACATGGGCACAGAGGAAAATTTCCTGAAAAGAACAATAGTTTATTCCCTAAGATCAAGAATTGGCAAATGGCACCTCATAAACTTACAAAGCTTCTGTAAGGCAAAGGACACTGTCAATAGGTCAAAATGGCAACCAACAAATTGGGAAAAGATCTTTACCAACCCTACATCCAACAGAGGGCTAATGTCCAATATATACAAAGAACTCCAGAAGATAGATTCCAGAGAACCAAGTAACCCTATTAAAAATGGGGTGCAGAGCTAAACAAAGAAATCTCAACTGAACAATACTGAATGACCTAGAAACACCTAAAGAAATATTCAGCATTCTTAGTCATCAGGGAAATGCAAATCAAACAACCTTGAGATTCCAGCTCACACTAGTCAGAATGGCTAAGATAAAACTCAGGTGCTGGTGAGGATATGCTAGAACCTGACAAATGCATTGGTGGGTACTCTCAGCCAACCATTGGAATGTGCACAAGGTCTCCAATGGAAGAGCCAGAGAAAGGATCCAGGCTTGCAGCCCCATAGAAGGAACAACAATATGAACTAACCAGTAACCCCAGAACTCCCAGGGACTAAACCACCAACCAAAAAGTACACATGGAATGACCCATGGATCCAGCTGCATATGTCACAGAGGATGGCCTTGTTGGACATCAAAGACAGGAGAGCCCCATGGTCCTGAGAAGACTTGATGCCCCAGTATAGGGGAATGCCAGGACAGGGAATTGGGAGTTTGTGGGTTAGGGAGCAGGGCGAAAGGGGATTTTAAAATGTTAAGAAGTCATTACCCAAGACTTTTTAAAACTAAAAATGCACGTTTCTGATTTGTCCAATACAATCATGAAAATGAATGATGATTCAATTTTAATTGTTTAGTTGTTTTTTTTTCAGTAGGTAGTAAAAAAACATTGTGTTTTTTTTTATTTTCTTTATTTACATTTTCTTTATTTACCTTTCAAATGTAAATCCCCTTTCCTGGTTTCCCCTCCCCATTCAAATGAAAAATGAACACTATTTTAATTCTCAAAGCAGTATAGATTAACCTAGCATATAAGACCATCTCTTGTTGATACAGTTTAGATAAGCCAAGAGTAGGGGCTGGGATAATATTAGGAAAACATTTTTAACACAGAGTTTCTTTTCCTCTGGGAAGCTCTGCTGATGTTGGCTGGATTCTCAAATATATGAGATTACTCATCAATCCAATTGTCTCTCGTGTACAAGCTGATTTCATTGGTTATCCTGAGCTTGCTCTCATATCAGAAATCAAATTCTAAAAAGAAGTGAAATTTCAGTATACTTCCTTGAGGTTTAGGTTCACAAACACATACCACGATCTCTGCTGTATTCTTTTGAAGGAAGAAATTTTCCAGTCAACTCAAATTTAGGAATTGACCAAATATATCTACTTAGAAAATATCAAAGTTCCTCTACAAAAAAGAAAATGAAAATCATTTATAAACCACAAATTGAAGCACAAAGGACATTTTAAAATGCTGGAAATTCTGTTCCGTGTTTTTAGCATTCAATAATGCATTTAAGAGCAGGATGTATTCAAAGCTTATAGTAGATTGATTGAAAATGGTTTTCATAGTCTCATAAATTTGTAAGCTCAGTCTTCTCCTGGTGAATTTTTCGAATAGATTGGGACATGTGGTCTTGCATTAGGAGGTGTGCCTATAACTGAATTCTGAAGTTTCAAAAGGCCTTTTCAGGCCTAGTGTCTTTCTCACTGCCCATTGCCTGTGGATCAGGTGGGAAGGTTCTCAGCTGCTGCTCCTGCACTATCCATGAGTAACAGGATTGCTTTCTGGGACTCTTAAGCAAGTCTCCAATTAAGTATTTCCTTTTTCCAAGGTTCTTTGGTCATGGTGTCTCTTCATAAGAATAGAGTACTAACTAAGACAGTGCTGTCCAAGCAATTGATCATGGGTACGTGGAGTTTAATTTAGTATTTAAAGGCTTAACCTGTGGCTGACTCAGGCCGGTAACCAAAATATCTATATATGACTTCTACTTTGTATTCAAATCATTCATAAGTTTTCTAAACATTTATCATAGACACATTTTTACAATGCAGATTAAAGCATCTGTAATTGTTTATCAAAAACAACTGGCAATGTAACATGAGAACAGAAAATGGAAGCTCACTCAAGGTAAGGTAAATGATTTTGAATAAGATCATGATTTATTTTATTTATAAGTTAATGTTTCCTTGTTGATTAATTACCAGCCTCTTCAATATCTGACACTTTTGGTTTTCTTTAAAAAAAAAAAACTAATTTGGGCATTAAATAACTAGAATCAAGCAGTTTTTCATCAGTACTCAGAAAATAGCAATCTGTGATAAGGATACAATGTCAAAACACTTCCACATTTATTTGTAAATATCTAAATCTGTTTTAATTGTTTCTTTAAGAATTTAAGAAATGTGATGGGGTGGGGAATGGAAAAATGACTCAGCACTTTAAAATGTATACTATTCTTGCGGGAGGCCCTCTGCCCTCTCAGAGAAGAAGGTGATGGGAGATGGAAAAGAGGACTGTGTGAGGAGGGTTGGGAGGAGTAAGACGAAGATCATCAATCAGGATGTAAAATGAATAAAAAAGTTGATTGGGAAAAAGAGAAGTAACAATTGTGTAAGCAATTGCAGAATAAATCTGTTTCTTTAACAATAAAAGGTACTGAAAGTGAATTCTTTAGTTGTAATACAGTGTCAGAGATATTTAACTGTATTTTATATAATGAGATAAATGTAGAAGTGAAGACAAGTGGTTTTAGGTAAAGTTGTTGGGGGCTGGAGTTGTGATTATTGTTACTAATTGTCAACATGAACAACTTAGACTAATTTGGGAAGAGTAAGTGAAAAATAGTCTGGTTCAAGATTACTTGTAGTCATGGCTGTGGGATATTGTCATGACTGTCCTAATTGATGTGAAGAGAAAAACCTTTTGCATTTTGCTTGAGTGGCTTTCACATTGTCAAACTCATCTGCTTTACTGCTGTCACTTTGACTTTATTTTCTGATGTTAAAAATCAGGTTCCTAGTGCTTCATTTCTTAACTGAGTCCCTATGGCTGCTCAGGAGTTATAACTCCTAACCCTAACCTGATCCTAACCCTAACACTAACCCTAACCCCTAGCCCTAACCTTAACCCTGTGTTATCCAATAGCAAGTTGGACTGTGGAAGTACCTAGTTTTATAGAAGGAGTAAAGAATTGCAGGGTTCACACCTACTGTGAGCCAGACATTGTTGGACTTTCTGACCATTTATGTAATCAAATCTGTTAATCTCCTCTTTAATATACATTAATTCTATGAGTTCTGTTTCTTTAAACAAGCAAACAAACAAACAAAAAATAAAGCTCTGACTACTAGTACCCAGGAATAAAGAGGAGTGAGTTAGTGTTATATTTCATTATGAGTCTATTTTCCCCTAGGCTACATTATTATTATTCATAATTGAACTTCATGGTATTTATAAAATAATTGCTGTGTGCCAAAACAGATTGCTTATGTTAGAAATTCCTATTTTTATGACCTGATGTGAACAGTGAGTAATAGAGGCCAGAATCACTCAATTGATGGAATTAGCATGACTATGTAATTACTTAGTGGAATAAATGCCCCCATTTACTTAATATTTGAATCTCTACTTTTGCTTTCATATTTAACCCTTATATATGTGCCAGAAGAAGAAAATATGAGCATATCATTTAGTAAATTATTTTCTACAATCTGATTTTCATATTAAAATGATGCCAGGTGTTTTTTTTTTAGGTCCATTCATTTAAAATGAATTATCAAATACTATAATTGGCTATAGTATCTGGAGGTAAATGGAACACGGCAAGCTCTCCACTTGCATGTATGGAACCACAATAACACAAGAGTATATAAGAGATCGGATTTGTCAATTATTTTATATACATATACATTATAGGGTTCATGTATAGAATAAATTAATGAAAACATCTACAGATTAACTAGATTTTATTTGTGTATTATTTTATCAACTGATTTAGTCATTTGAAATACAAAAACTTACACACTTGATCTGTGTTACAACTTGGACAAATTTTACTATTAACTAAAAATAAAACCAGGTGACCCTCAATTTTCTTCTAATCTTTTTAGAAATAGATTTTTTTGTACTCTTTTATATTTCTTTCTCGATCACTCATATAATATGAAGGTATTACTTTGATTCAAATTCATATAGAGACATTTGCAAAACCATATGAATTCTCCAGTTTTATTTTTCCAGCTAAAATAAAGGATGTTTTCAAATGTTTAATAAAGCTTTTTAAATGTGTAGTCACAGATGTTGTTTCTGAATTTAATTTCTTCCTGATTGGAAGACTTGTGTTTTTTATGCAAAGGCACATCAGAGAAGAACATATGCAAATATAAGACAGAATCAAAGATTACTGTGAATGTGTGTGTTACAGAAAAAATGTGGTTTGCAGTAATAGAATAAGTAGAGTCACCTTTGCTAAAACAGAGAATTTTTCATGCCAATGCAAAGCAGGTACAAACATAGTGAGATGGATATAGGCCCCACTTTATAATCAGTTTTGACTTTGGCTTTCTCACATGAAAGGACACATAAAACATAAATTTTGATTCTTTTGTACATGAGATTAATTGGTGATAAAATTGACTGTAACTTCTCTAAATAAATTTAAGCACCCTTAGTCTACTTGGTCACTGGATACCTGTAGTCTCTTATGGCAATTTCTAGTACCTATTCTACATTATGTGGTCATTGCTGAGCAAGCTTGCTTCATACAAGACTTCCTAGTATTTTGGCTATTACCATCTTTCTTCCCCTTCCATATTGGTGGTTCCTGAGCCATAAGTTCAGGAGCTATGGTATAGATATCTGCACTGTATTCAGATGTTGTTTTATGTGGTCTAGTCCAAAAATATCTGAAATATATCTAAAAGCAAACATTTGGGATATAACTACAAATTTTGGAGAACACTTGAACTAGTTTTTCTATAATAAAATGACAGTAAACTAAATGCACAAATAAAAATCAGACATTATTAAGCCTCATCAAAAGATCTTTCAGTAAAAGTGAATTGCAGATAAATGCAGGCTTCACTGCAAGTAAAATGTAAAGCTCTTTAAAATTTACAAACTACACAAGAATAGTTTGTCTAAAGCTTTAGTGTACTGCGAATAGTGATAGTTTGACTTCTTCCTTTCCAATTTGTATCCCTTTGACTTTCTTATGTTGTCGAACTGCTCTAGCTAGTACCTCAAGTACTATATTGAAGAGATATGGTAAGAGGGGGCAGCCTTGTCTAGTCCCTGATTTCAGTGGGATTGCTTCAAGTTTCTCTCCATTTACTTTGATGTTGGCTATTGGTCTGCTATAAATTGCTTTTACTATGTTTAGATATGGGCCTTGAATTCCTGTTCTTTCCAAGACTTTAAGCATGAAAGGATGCTGAACTTTGTCAAATGCTTTTTCAGCATCCAATGAGATGACCATGTGGTTTTTTTCTTTGAGTTTGTTTGTGCAGTGGATTATGTTGCATCCCTGGGATGAAGCCAACTTTATCATGGTGAATGATTGTTTTGATGTGTTCTTGGATTCAGTTGGCAAGTATTTTATTTAGTATTTTTGCATCAATATTCATAAGGGAGATTGGCCTGTAGTTCTCTTTCTTAGTTGGATCTTTGTGTGCTTTTGGTATCAGGGTAATTGTGGCTTCATAGAATGAGTTGGGTAGTGTTCCTTCTGTTTCTATTTTGTGGAATAGTTTGAAGAGTATTGGTATTAGGACTTCTTTGAAGGTCTAATAGAATTCTGCACTAAAACCATCTGGTCCTGTGCTTTGTTTTGGTTGGAAGACTTTCTATGACCCCTTCTATTTCTTTGGGGGTTATGGGTCTGTTTAGATGATCTATTTGATCCTGATTTAATTTTGGTATTTGGTTTCTGTCTAGGAAATTGTCCATTTCCTCCAGATTCTCCACTTGTGTTGAGTATAGGCTTTTGTAGTAAGATCTGATGATTTTTTGAATTCCCTCAGTTTCTGTTGTTATATCCCCCTTTTCATTTAGTGTAAACTGTAAATGCTAAAGTTCAATTTGTCAGAGAACTTGTAGCCTTTGTATAGAAAACTTTTAATTCAGCAACATGGCTGTTTTGGCAGGGGATTATATTCAAAGTTATAATCTGGCCAGAATGAAGACATGTCACATCCTGAATTACAGCATTTTATGACTGAATGCAGACAAGCACTTAGTACATCCCTTTAATCCCTAACAGTAAGGTACTGCTAGTTTATAGAAGGAAGCAGCCTAGGTTGAAACAGATGTCTAATTGATGGGCAGACAAAGTGCCTAATTAGATAAAAAATTGAAAGTTCCACTCAGAAATAAGATACACCCAACTCACACAATAACATCACAAGAAAGAGAGGCCATATAAGAGCAGCAGGAGATAAAAAGGGGAATGTGGTATATGTGTATGATTGTTCTTTTGGGACAGTTTTACATAGATAGGTGGTAGAGAAAACAAGCTAGACACAGGTGAAGACAGAATGAGCCAGCTAAGAGAACATGAAGGAGCCAGAGGATTAGAACATACTGCCAAAGTTAATAGGAGGCAAGGCAGAACAATTGAGTCAGAAGCTAAGAGAGGCTGGATTGAATCAATTAGTTTGGAATATTAGGGTGTAAGGGGACTAGAAGCTTCCTAGGTCTAGGGATAATTAGAACAGAAAAGGAAATGCTCTGATCTCAGCTGGAGCCATGTATTGCACAGCTTGGGTATGGCTCTCATCTCATCACTTCATATTAGGAAATAAAAGTTTCATATACACATAAAACTGGAATTAGTATAAGAACTGTAAGTGGAAAATGAAGTGGAATAATTAAATTAGTAATGTGCTTGTATTTGATGCAATTTCCTATCTGTTTTATGTTTCTAATGAGAGTATCCCTGTGATAATTGATAAAGTCAGTGATGAAATACATCTAAGGAGGGATAAACAACTGTAGCATTTCGTTTTATATAGCAAAAGTACATTTAGTTTTGGAACAACTCTAATAACATGTTAAATTATACATAAATCTTGACTTCATTCATATACCTGCATCTATATTGCTAGACATTTACTGCATTATATTTATTCATCAGAATGTAAATTAATACTAAAACTATTAACACTATAAAACCTGAAGTGAAGACACATTTACAAATAACTATTAAATAAACTTTAATTTTGGAAACTTCTTGATTTAGTTTGGTTTCTGTTCCTCATCAAGAATTGAAATTATTATTATTATTATTATTATTATTATTATTATTATTTTCTTGAGAGAGGGTTTCTCTGTGTGTCCTGGATCTCACTCTGTAGATCAGGCCACTCCTGGGAATATACCCAGAGGATTCCCCAGCATATAATAAGGATACATGCTCCACTATGTTCATAGCAGCCCTATTTATAATAGCCAGAGGCTAGAAAGAACCCAGATGTCCCTCAGCAGAGGAATGGATACAAAAAATATGGTATATATGCACATTGGAGTACTATTTCGCCATTAGAAACAATGAAATCATGAAATACTTAGACAAATGGATGGAGATGGAGAACATCATCCTAAGTGAGCTAACCCAGTCTCAAAAGAACACTCATGGTATGCACTCACTGATAAGCGGATATTAGCCTTGAAGCTTGGAATACCCAAGACAAATCCACATATCAAATGATGTCCAAGAAGAAGGAAGGTGTTGCCCCTGGTTCTGGAAAGGCTCAGTGCATCAGTGTAGGGGAATACCAGAACAGGGAATGGGGAAGGGGTGGATTGGGAAACAGGGGGAAGGAAGGGGGCTTATGGGATTTTCTGGGAGTGGGGAGCAAGGAAAGGGGAAATCATTTGAAATGTAAATAAAGAATATATCGAATAAATGCTGAAAAAGCATTTGACAAAATTCAGCATCCTTTCATCCTAAAAGTCCTAGAAAGAACAGGAATTCAAGGCCCATACCTAAATATAGTAAAAGCAATATACAGCAAACCAGTAGCCAACATCAAATTAAATGGAGAGAAACTTGAAGCAATCCCACTAAAATCAGGGACTAGACAAGGCTGCCCTCTCTCTCCATATCTTTTCAATATAGTACTTGAAGTTCTAGCAAGAGCAATTAGACAACATAAGGAAGTCAAAGGGATACAAATTGGAAAGGAAGAAGTCAAAATATCACTATTTGCAGATGATATGATAGTATACGTAAGTGACCCAAAAAAACTCTACCAGAGAACTCCTACAACTGATAAACAACTTCAGCAAAGGCCTAAGTGACATAACCCAATCACAAAAGAATACACATGAAATGCAATCACTGATAAGTGGATATTAATGAGCCCAAAAGCTCTGAATACTCAAGACACAATTAGCAAATCAAAAGATTCCCAAGAAGGAAGGAAGGAAAGGACCCTGGTCCTGAAAAGACTGAGTACAGATTTGTAGGAGAGCATCAGAACAGAGAAATGGGGGGGAGGGGGTGATTGGGGAATAGTTAGGGGGTAGAGGACTTATGGGACTTATGGTGGGAGGGAGCTGGGAAAGGGGAAAGCCTTTGGAATGTAAACAAAGAATATAGAAAATAAAGAAAAATGAAAAAAAAATAAAATTGACTCAAGCAAATCAGTAGCCTTCTTGTACTCAAAGGACAAGCAGGCTGAGAAAGAAATTAGGAAAATAACACCCTTCATAATAGCCACACACAATATAAAGTATCTTGGCGTGACTTTAACCAAACAAGTGAAAGATCTGTATGACAGGAACTTCAAGTCCTTGAAGAAAGAAATCAAAGAAGACCTCAGGAGATGGAAAAATATTCCATGCTCTTGGATTGGCAGGATCAATATAGTAAAAATGGCCATCTTGCCAAAAGCAATCTACAGATTCAATGCAATCCCCAGCAAAATCCCAAATCAATTCTTCATAGATCTAGAAAGAGCAATTCTCAAATTCATCTGGAGTAACAAAACACCCAGGATAGCTAAAACTATTCTCAACAATAAAAGGACTTATGGTCAATATCCCTGACCTCAAGCAGTACTACAGAGAAATTGTGCTAAAAAGCGGCATGGTATTGATACAGCGACAGGCAAGTAGATCAATGGAATATAATTGAAGACCCAGAAATGAACCCACAGACTTATGGTCACTTGATCTTTGATAAAGGAGCTACAACCATCCAGTAGAAAAAAGATAGCCTTTTCAACAAATGGTGCTGGTTCAACTGGAGGTCAACATGCAGAAGAATGCGAATTGACCAACTCTTATCTCCTTGTACCAAGATCAACTCCAAGTGGATCAAGGATCTCCACATAAAAGAAGGTATTGAAAATAATGTTATCTCCAGTTCAGGAATAGTATGGTGGTTAAGTGAGGTACTATACATGTATTTAGGACATAGACTTTGTCAAACAGTAAGTGATCCACATTTTTATTTCTTTTTCTTATCCTAAAATCAAAAAGAAGTTCAAGTAGGTATCCAACTTCCTAATCTCTAATTCCTATCTCATAATATTTCCATTTTCACTTAAAAAAATACCATCATAGGTTTTTTTTATTTTTATATACTTGAAATCTGGTGAAGAAAACTTGTGTTGCTATGTTAAGATTGTCTATAGAGGACCATGGTACATATCTCTGGCTTGGTTAGGATGGAAAAGAAACAACAACATGTATAACAAATGTCTATATAAAGCTTAATTTTGTATGTGATTGATGCTTCTGATGATAGCAAGGCAATGAGTAAGGCTTAAGGAAAAAAAACAGAGTCATGATTAGAGATCTTTATTGAAATGAGTAGATATTTCATGATCAGGATATCCATTCAGAAGAGATTCCTTAAATGTCAGACTGCTTCTATGCTTAAGAAAGGATGGTTTACTTTTTCATGAGCTTGGCCAGATATAAGACACAGAGGAGTTAAAAGTAAGTTTTAAAAGCTGTCTCTAGCTGTATGTCTCACAAATGGAGTCACCTTCTTACTGCATGATAAAAATAAATCTGGCTTCCAATGCTATACATGGTGGTAAAAGAAAGTGACTCACAAATAGAGGTAAAATGTTATAAAATCTATGCTGATGAAATTCCGAAATATTCCTTGAAATCGAGTGAGATTTGGGAACTCTTTAGTCGTTGGTAATTTGCTTTTGGTCCTACTTTCCTTCCCTCTTTCACTCTGACTTCTTTCACCCTTTTGATAATTTGCTCTCTTCTTTTTCTTTCTAGTTTCTTTGTTAGTTATCTTCATTGTTTTCCTAGTGTCATTGCAGAAATGACAAGAAGATTATTTTTTTCTTTGTACATCTGGGTATTAAACCTGCAGGATAGGTTGGAGTGACATCGAAATTTGTTTGTTTGTTTGTTTTGCTTTTCTTGTTGCCCATGTCTCCTCATCTAATTAATACCTATTCTGCTCATTGAAGAAATTATTGAATTTCACATTGTTGTAATTGCTTGTAGCATTTTACAAAATTTGGTTGGAGACTTAAAGGACTAACTTTGATTGATAGCTAAATCATCCCATATTATCTGCATTTTTTAAAAACAGGGTATGATTGTTATTACATTGGTCTGGTGATCTTTTTTAGTTCAACACCATAAGGGTACTCTAGACCTATATTTTAATTTTTAAAACTTAAAAAGTTCTTAGGGCTATTTTATAAGACTCTTTCCCTCTTTGCTACTAAAATATTCATATATTATCCAAAGTAATTCATATTCTGTCAGTTTAATTCAACAGGCCATTTTTGAAGGCATATTTTTGGATCACTGTAGTTTGTTAAAAGTGAAAAGAGCATAGGTAATAGTGAGGGGAGCAAAGAGATGTTTCTCGCTCTTGTTAATTGCTTATTTTATTCATTAAGAAGTTAGAACCTTTGAGATTTATACAGATAAAAATTTAGAAAGGAAATGCAGTAAAAAAAAACACAAATTAATTAAAATTCTAATTAGCCAAACATGAACAGTGATTCAAAAATATGCATAAAGATACATTACAGAGAAGACTTTCAACAGTTATTGCATAGATGAAGCTTAGCTGTTTCTTGTAGCAATTTGTGAATAATAAAGATGGTGATTACAAACAATGAGGGAGGTGCAGCTTTTGCTGATAATGGCCAGAAAAAGTACATAAAACTTAATTGAGATCGCGTAGAAGAATGTTAATCCAGAAACTTGGCTGCTTTGGCAAGGGATTACATTAAAAAACTTCCTAGGTCTATATGATCTGTCTAGAATGCAGACATGCCTTGGATTACAGTGTGATTTGGCTAGAATGCAGAATTGTTCTTAGTACACACCATAAATACCTAACAATGAAGGGAATGTTAGTTTGTAGAAGGAAGCAGTCAGGTTTGAAGATTGCCCTAAATTATGAACAAACCAACTGACAACTCAGGGAAGATTTGACAAAATAAGTGAGAGGCTCATAGACAGGAAGGAGAGACTACTTTAGAGGAGTGCAGGGAAAGAAAGGTGATGCACGTGATGGTTTTACCAGGATTGTTTTACAAAGACAGGTAACAAGATAGACACATCTGAAGACAGAATGGGTCAGAGAATACAAAGGAGCCAGAAAATAAGAACATATTGCTAAAGTCAGTATGAGACGAAACAAAGCAATTCAGTCAGAAGCCAAGAGAATCTGGATTGATTCAGATTAGATTGTAAGGAGAATAGAAGCTTCGAGACCTAAACCTTGGAATAGTTAGAACAAAGAAAGAAATGATCTGAGCTTAGCTGTGTGAATATATTCATCACCTTCCTCCATCGATAAAAGAAAAGTGAAATTTTCAAAAGAGATTTTATGTGATGGACAGGATTTGGAGTGTGACATATTTAAGCATAAAGTCATCATCATAAGCAGAATAATAATGTTTGTCCTATTTTACTCATTAATGTGTGTGACAAACTATCTGATAACAGGTAACTTAAGGACTTGTTTTGATTCATTATTGAAGTCAGCTGGTTAAATGACTGCCATCAGGACAAAGGAAGATGAATGGTAGTGTTCATCTAGAGTTTTCCTTCTCCTTTTTGTATTTCATCCAGAGAGGTAATACACAGAATACATATATTCTGAACAAAACCAACAGATTTTAAGGTACATAATAATGATACATAAGAAGAAATGCTAATCATTATAGAAAAATTAAGAGTAGAACACAATGTTTTAGAGGAATGTACTTTGCAGTTAGCTTTAAAAGCTGATGGTAGATTGTGAGAACTTAAATTTCAGTTAAAAACCCTGAATGCATCTTACATACAGAAGAAAGTTAATTTGAATAATTAAACAGAGTTCTATAAGACTTCCATCATCAGTACAAATACATGAGATAAACTAAAAGAAGAGATACACTATGGTAGCTCAGTTTCAAAGGCTTGAGTATTTTATAAAGGGGAAAGCATGGCACCACATGGTAGTCAAGAAACCACGATGTTTCAGCTATTTGGCTTTTTCTTTGGATTCCATCCATATGTACAGCCAATGGGATAGTGTTTCCATCACTTTAGCCAGGTTCCTGTACCCTTAGTCAGTCCTCATAGGCATAACCAGAAGCACATTTTATGATTATGAATCTGAGAGCTTTTTAGTGCAATCCAGTTGACAATAAAGAATAACCAATACTAAGAGAAAAAAATTCAAGAAACATTTATTCTTGTGACTGTTCTTATTCATTATTTGTTGTCATTTACAAGAGAAATGCTAACATTGATATACCTGGAGCATAGGCTTAGAAGTGGCAAATAGCATGCAGACAATTCATTGAGAGCACTTTAGAAATCTTGTTAATTTTACAAGACAGAAATAAGAGTAGCAGTGCTACCAAAACAGGATCTCACCTGATTTTAGAGTTGACATTAGCCTGGGCTTTCAATATGGTCCCATTCTAATTATATACAAGGTAGGAACTGAACTATTTTGTGTGGATTTATCACTTTAGATGTTTAAATCTAGAGAGATAGTCTAGAGTTGTGTCAAATGGACCTATAAATCTGAAGACAATTTACAAGATAAGCAGGGATTGGATAAGCAGCTGCCAGAAGTTTCCTTAGCTACAAAACAGTCTTCATGGTATAGAATAGAACTTCTGCTTTATCCATTAAATGACCAATATAACTCACCACTGTTTCTTGCTATAGAAAAACTCTATAGACTGAAAGGTTTATTTTTTTTAATGTATTGACTACAAATGTAGAAACTAAAAATTCTAAGACCAACGTGCTCCAAGAGTCCTCATCTTAAACATCAAAAGTTCAACTTAATTACAAATTTAGGGCTGTTTAAACATCAAAAGTTCAACTTAATTACAAATTTGGGGCTGTTTAAAATGGCCATAAAAGCGTCTTTTCAACAGATCGTATACAGATAGATTAATAATAAAAGTCCAGTTCCCACTATGATGTTTTCATTAAAACTATGAAACACTATCATCCTTTCCTTATTTGTTCTAGGCTCTTCTCCTTTTAGAACTTTTGCTTTTCTGGTAATTTTCCTGATAACACAGTTTGGCTACCTGCTACTGAGTGTGTGAACACCCATAACTCTCTTTAACTAAATTAGCAATGGTGTATAAAAAATTTCTCATCAGACTACAATGTACAAAATATGTTCCACTCATCAGCCCATTGTATAATTTTACATGACTAATAGGACATCATTTTTCAGTGCCATAAGAAAATTATTTATATTGGAAATTTTTAATGTATTGATTAAATGTATAGAGTATGAAAAGTCCAAGATCAATTTGCTTGAAGAGTTTATGTCTTATAATGGTTTGATTGTGGCTTTATAGATAGGTCCAATCCATTGTATCAATACAGCAGAAGGACTAAAACTTATCCTTCTTCTCTTTTATGAGATCATTAATCCCTTCTTGAGAAAGGGGTATTTCAAACCTAATAATTTTCCAAAAATACTTTTTTTATAATATAGCTACACTCACTGTTAGGGTCCTCTACATGAATATTTGAGACATTGACATTTCAAGGTCCATTTTCTCATGTGTAGATGTATGTAAGTTCCAACAGAGATCTGAAAGTGCACTTAGATCCCCAGAAACAGGTATTATATGTAGTTTTAAGTCAACTCTGATGGGTACTGGGAACTAAACAGTGGTTTAATAGCAGAGTCTGAACCTCTTTTACTATAGAACCATCATTAGGCCAAGACATTGACATTTAAACTGTTGGAGTCCAGGGTCATGGTCCAAGTTTAGAAACTGAGCCATGACATTGGCTCACATGGGGTTTTTCAGCCTAAATTCCACAAATATCTGTGGCAAGGTATTGCACCAATCAGGATTTAGGAATAGGGGATTTCTTAGGAACATGTATTTATTGAACACTTATCCTCCTCCCACTGGTTGGGGTATTCAACTGTGGAAGGAGAATTGTACTGTCTAGTATTCATGTTCTAATTTGTCTACCAGGATAGAATTTGTCTAATATTCATGTCTTAACTTGCCAACTAGGATGTCAGTTACCCATGTACATGTCTCTTTCTGCCAAGCAGAAAGCCAGTTTCCAGGGAGGTCTACTACTCGAAATGGAAGCATTATTCCAAATAGTTCCTTATATTGGTGCAGGTGTCTTTCTTATGTTTGAGCCCATCCTATGAGGAGCTTATAAAGGCAATATAAAATAAATAGGTGCAGAAGTGCTACTGTGTGGCTGGTTTGGGTCCAAGCCTACTCTGGGTAACTATACAAAATAGTTCAACAAACTTGTATCATGATTGGTTTCCAAGTGCACAGAACATAATAGAATATGCAATCAATCTTGGCTTAGAAAGTTTCCTAGTAACAGCAGAAATATATGAGAAAGTTTTCTTATAATGACACACTATCCAGGCAACAGTTACCTAGACTTTAACATTTTGCTTAGGCCTTAACATTTCAGCTAAGCCTTAATACTTTATTTTGGCCTTAATATTTTCCCTACATTCTAACAAAGCAATTCTCCATTACATTATTAGTAACAAAACTTAATTCAATAAATCTTTTAGTTATAAATATTCTATTTGTTCCTTTGAAATACATGCAATTCTCCCAAATCCAAACTAGTTCTCCAATCCCAAAAATGTCTTCTTTCAAATGACCTAGGAATCATCTGTGAAGAATAAATACATACATAACTAGCATCTGAATCCTTTTTTTAAGAGATACTATGTGTATACTTTTAATAAAAGCAAATGGTTAAATGCAGGTAGTCTAATCACAGAAAAACAATAAATACTAGCAATAAATCAACTTGACATCTCAAATTCATCTAACTTCACCACAAGAATGTACTGGTAAAAGGTATTATGAGCATAAAAGTGTATGCTCTTGTGTTCACTTCAGCAGCACATATACTAAAATTGGAATGATACAGCGAAGACTAGCATGGCCCCTGTGCAATCATTGTGACATGCAAATTCGTGAAGTGTTCCATATTTTTGAACACATATGGTGTGTACTCACTGATAAGTGGATATTAGCCCAGACGCTTGGAATACCCAAGATACAATTCACAGACCAAACAAAGCTCAAGCAGAGGATGGCCTTGTTGGTCATCAAAGGAGGAGAGGCCCTTGAATCTGAGAAGGCTGGATACTCCAGTATAGCGGAATGCTAGGACAGGGAAGAAGGAGTGGGTGGGCAGTGAGTAGGGAGGGGGAATGGGATAGGGTGTTTTTGGAGGGGAAGCCAGGAAAGGGGATAACATTTGAAATGTAAATTAAAAAATATATATAATAAAATTAGAAAATATATATGTTTTTAAGTTCTGGGATTTGCAGTGATTATATACCATTGTTCTTTGTCAATTATAGTATATTTATAGTTCACATTCTATTTACACTGTATTTATAATATAACCAGACCCAGAGCTCCCAGGAACTAAACTACCAACCAAAGAGTATACATGGAGGGATCCAAGGCTCCAGATACATATGTCGTAGAGGATGGCCTTATCTGGCATCATTAGGAAGGGAGACCCTTGGTCCTGTGGAGATTTGATACCCCAGCATAGGGATGCTAGAGCAGTGAGGAGGAGGTGAGTGAGTGGGTAGAGGAGCACCCTCATAGAGCCAAATGGGGGGAGGAGCTAGGATAGAGGGTTGCTGAGGGGAAACCCAAAAGGAGGATAGCATTTGAAATGTAAATTAATAAAATTTTTAATTAAAAGTTTTAGAAATTATTACAAACTTTTTAATTTGAAAGTAAAACAGACATTTTTATATGTTATTCAATAGAGCATTGGAAAATTGGTTAAATTGGAGACACTGTAAGATAAAAAACATCTATGTGTGATATACAACATAGTTCACATTATAATTGGCCTTTTTATGAACTGCAATTCAAATGACCCTTATCAGAATTTGCTAAGAAAAATTAAGAACATTTTCACAAAGGTGTAAATCTTGACTTCCCTGTAAGTCTCATTATTTTTATTTCCAGATATATTGGTATATTAAATCAGAAAGATTTTTATAAAATTGTAGATTCAGTGAACATTTTTGAAAATAGAATATAAAATGTGAAGACTTGCTTAGAAATTAGAGAATTTGAAACTTTTCTGTCAAATAGTCAGGTTGAGAATCATTACTATGCGCAGTGTCCTGAGAATATCTACCTTTTATAAAGGTCTCTCTAGTCATATGCACAGTCTTATCTCATTGTATAATCTCTACAGAGAGCCACAATTATTGTCTATTATGCTGAAAAGATACTGACTGAAGTATGGAATAAATACTTAAGGTGAGGTAGAATAACTTTTATCATTTGACAAAATAAAAATGACTTTAAAATATAATTTTCCCTCCAAAACTTATTTCTGAAGAGCTTACAATACTATTAACTTGAATTGATATTATGAACCACAGATAACAGTATGCACCAGGAGCACATGTACAAACTGATAGCTAGTTTCCGATTGCCAAGATACTTCTAAGCTTACTAAATGAGAGGAATTTTAAGGACTACTAAACTTGTATGAAGAAACGGAACACCTTGCACGATTTCCAATAGTATTAGAATTCCTGTAATATAATATATGATAACATGAACTAAGCAGAAGTGGAGCTTAGCCTTGGGGTAGCAAAAAAGTAATCTTGCTGTTATGATTTTTCCTGTTTAAAATACTCTGGTCACCTCCACATTCCCATTCCTCTTTCTATCCTTTGACTTCTCAGGCTTGCTCTAACCTACAGCAAAGCCTCCCTTTGTTTAGTGTACTACCTCTGCAGCTCTGATTGATGACTTCTGAGATTTGGACAAAAAGAAATTTTCAGACTAGCTAATGAAGGTGTCAGCATGCCAGTTACTAAGAAAGCTCTCCGTATACAGACACAGGATGAAATTATGTTGCAGTGTAAGCATACTATCAGAAGCCATGTAAGACAGAAGAAGCCCCAGGCCATCTGGCAGCTGCATTGCAGTTGTCCTTTAGCATCGTTTTTGATCATTAAAGTGACATTTAAATGTCTATATCAAGAAGAGCCATGAAATTACGTGCATATTTTCACTCAAAATATTTTCTCCTTCATCAAGGCCATCTGTATATTCTACTACATGAATGGACAAAGTATTGCTACCAAAGGTCAGTTCATTGGCATTGGTTCTCTTATTTACTTTTTTGTAGGTCCTGGGAATCAAACATGTCATTTTAAAGAGGGGGGACAGGATCAGGTATTGGAAGGGGCAGTAGAGAAATACAGGTGTCTTAGTCAGGGTTTCTATTCCTATAAAAACATCATGACCAAGAAGCAAGTTTGGGAGGAAAGGGTTTATTCATCTTACAGTTCCGAATTACTGTTTATCACCAAAGGAGGTCAGGACTGGAGCTCAAGCAGCCAGGAAGCAAAAGCTGATGCAGAGGCCATGGAGGGATGTTTCTTACTGTCTTGCTTCCCCTGCTTTGCTCAGCCTGCTCTCTTACAGAACCTAAGAATACTAGCCAAGAGATGGTACCACCCACAAGGGGCCTTCACCCCCTTGATCACTAATTGAGAAAATGACCCACAGCTTGATCTCATGGAGGCACTTCCCCAACTGAAGCTCCTTTCTCTGTGATAACTCCAGCCTGTGTCAAGTTGACACACAAAACCAATGGCTAAGATTAAAAACTCAGAAGACATCAGGTGTTGGCGAGGATGTGGAGAAAGAGGAACACTCCTCCACTGCTGGTGGGAATGCAAGCTGGTACAACCACTCTGGAAATCAGTATGGCGGTTCCTCAGAAAACTGGGTGTGATACTTCCGGAGGACCCAGCCATACCACTCCTGGGAATATACCCAGAAGATTCACCAGCATGCAATAAGGATACATGCTCCACTATGTTCATAGCAGCCTTATATATAATAGCCAGAAGCTGGAAAGAACCCAGATGTCCCTCAACAGAGGAATGGATACAAAAAATGTGGTATATATACACAATGGAGTACTATTCAGCCATTAGAAACAATGAATTCATGAAATTCTTAGAGAAATGGAAATAATTTTTAAAGTCCCATAGCCTTTACATATTAAAAGTTAAAATGTCCAGTATCTTTTAAAATTCAAAGTCTTTTATAAATTTAAAGTTTAACTATGGGCTCCACTAAAATACTTTCTTCCTTCAAGAGGGAAAAATATCAGTGCACAGTCACAATCAAAAGCAAAACTCAAACTCCTAAGTTTCAATGTCTGGGATTCAACTCACTATCTTTCAAGTTTCTTCTTGGGTCTCATCTCCAGATCTGCCCTTTGCAGCACTTGTCTTCCTGACTCCAGCTCCCTGAAATCCACTGCTACTGCTGTTCTTGGTGGTCATCTCATGGCATTGGCATCTCCAAAACACTGCTGTTTTCTGCTGTAACTAGACTTCACCAATAGCCTCCCATAGGCTCTTTTTATAGTGCCAATCCTCAATTCCTATGCATGACCCCTTCAGTCTTGGGTCATCAATTGCAACTGACCTTGCACCTTCACCAATGTCCTTCCATGGCCTATCACAGTGCTGAGCCTCAGCTGTTCTTCATGACTCCTTTATGCCTTCAAAACCAGTACCACCTGCGTGACTATTGCACAATACCAAGTCTAGCCACAGCACAAAGTACAACTGTGGCTATCTCTGGAACACAGCCTCTGTGTGCTCTTAGAAATAACTTACCAGGAGTTTTCACTTTAGTGATGCTGGTCTCTTCTTAATCACCTCTAATTTCTTAGCTCCAGCTAACCAGCATCAATAGTGCCAGTAATGCAAAGGTTTTACTTTAGTAGTTCTGGTATCTTGTTAATCACAGCTAATTCTTCAGCACCAGCTAACCAAAACCACAGAAACATCTACAGATTCTTCAGAATCTTCTTGATGTTTTGTTACATCAAAACAGCAACATCGCTGATAAGAGTCTCTAATTTTCCCTCAAATTTCACATCCAGGCCTCCATCTTCTGCCCTGTTTTTAACATTATCTTCCAAGCTCCTACAGAAATTCTACAGAGTTCTACCATCCTAATAGGTCTTCTAGCTCAAAATTCCAAAGTCCTTCCACAGTCCTCCCCAAAACATGGTCAGGTTGTCACAGGAATATCCCACTACTCTGGTACCAATTTGTCTTAGTCAGGGTTTCTATTCCTATACAAACATCATGACCAAGAAGCAAGTTGAGGAGGAAACTTTGGAGCTTACAGTTCCAAATTTCTGTTTATCACCAAAGGAGGTCAGGACTGGAACTCAAGCAGGTCAGGAAGCAGGAGCTGATGCAGGGGCCATGGAGGGATGTTTCTTACTGTCTTGTTTCCCCTGCTTTGCTCAGCCTGCTCTAAGTCTTATAGAACCCAAGAATATCAACCCAGAGATGGTACCACCCACAAAAGGCCCTCCCACTTGATCACTAGTTGAGAAAATGCCCCACAGCTGGATCACTTGGAAGCACTTCCCCAACTGAAACTCCTTTCTTTCTGATAACTCCAGCCTGTGTCAAGTTGACACACAAAACAAGGGAATTGAATAGAAATATGTTGCAGTGGGGGATGGGGAATTGGGGTAGCCACTACAAAGCCCCAGATGCCAGGAAAGCAAGAGACTCTGAGGACTCAAAATCAATGACTTTAGTCAAAATAAACAACAAGGGGATATAGAACCTGTAGCGACCACCTCCATTATATAGGCACCATCTGCAATTGAGGAATGGGACCACCCATCCATCTCAAATTTTTAACCTATAAATATTCCTGTCCAAAGGAAAGAAAGGGACAAGTAGTGGAGCAGAGTCTGCTCCACCTAGGGATCCATCCCATCTTCAGACACCAAACCCTGACACTATTGCTGATGCCAAGAAGCACTTGCTGAAATGAGCCTGGTATGACTCTTATTTAAGAGGTTTTCCCAGTACCTGACCAATACAGATGTAGATACTAACATCCAACCATCTGACTGAACATGGAGGCCCCAAGGGAAGAGCTAGGGGAAGAACTGAAGGAGCTGAAGGAGATTGCAACCCCATAAGAAGAAAAATACCAACTAACTATACCTCCTAGATCTCCTAAGGACTAAACTACCAACCAAAGTGTATATACATGGAGGGATCCATGGCTCCAGACACATATGTAGCAGAGGATTGCCTTGTTTGACACCAATGGGAGGGGAGCACTTGTTCCTGTGGAGGCTTGATGCCCCAGTGTAGGGGGATGCTAGTAGTGGTGAGCAAGGAGTGGGTGAGTTGGTGAAGGAGCACCCTCATAGAGGCAAAGGGGAATGGGGAGAGGAGCGATGAGATGGGGTATTTATGAAGGGGTAACTGGGAAGGAGGATATCATTTGAAATGTAAATTAATCATATAAAATGATTAATAAAATATAAATAAAGACTTAAGGCTTCAAGAAAGGGGAGGTAGGACTGGCATTTCTAGGAAAGACTTAATTGCTAAGCATCTAAATTTAGAAAGAATCTTCATATAACTAAAATAAAAGAGATCCCAAATGTACATTAATAATAAATCTATCTTCGTATTTTAGTTTGATTTTCAGGGTAGGAGAAATGGTTCAGTGATTAATTGTACTTGAAAATCTTACATAGGACCCAGACAGGCTTCCCAGCATACAAGTGAAAACTGTATGTTGCCTTACTTATTCTTTACATCAAAATTATATGAATTTTCATATTTCTAGTACCTGGTTAAAGAACTAATATTAAGGAAACTCATTTGTAAAAATCAATTTACTATATTTTGAGTTTCTAGATAAATTCTTTAGTATCTCTTGTTTTACATTTGAATACGTTTCCAAAATGAAGCAATTAATGGGAAATTAAAATATAGGACTTATGGACAATACATTAGACTGAGGCAAAGATATTACCTTTCATGGTTAAAGGAATCAGTACCCTTATATTCCTTTGACAAAGATTGTTCAATCAAGAAATTAGTACAAGCGGGGCCGCCATCTTGCCTTGGGACACCTCGCAAGCAGCAGGCACAGCGGGCAGCTGGAGTCAGGTGCGTGGACAGAGACCTAGCTTAGCTAAGCTCTGCAGGAGATCTGGGCACCTACAGCTCATCTGCGGTTGCGGATCACTGCGGACTGGCTCTCCGGGCAGGCTGGCAGCGAGGTGCCATCTTGCCTCAGGATACTACGCAGAATTCTAGCAGCTGGAGTCAGGTGCCTAGACTGAGACCTAGCTTAGTTTAGCATAGACAACACCACCAGGCTCTCTGGCCGGTGCCCAGAGTTAGAAGAGATTGGAAGATCCGGGCACCTACAGTTCAGCAGCTGTTACTGACCTCTGGGGACAGGCTCACTGTGCTTTCAGCAGGGCCGCCATCTTGCCTCAGGACACAGCACGAACTGCGGGCACTGCGGGGCAGCTGGAGTCAGGTGTGTGGACAGAGACCTAGCTTAGCTTAGCTCTGCAGGAGATCTGGGCACCTACAGCTCAGCTGTGGTTGCAGACCACTGCAGACCAGCTCTCCAGGCAGGCTGGCAGCAAGGTACCATCTTGCCTCAGGACACAGCACAGAATTCTAGCAGCTGGAGTCAGGTGCCTAGACTGAGACCTAGCTTAGTTTAGCATAGACAACATCGCCAGGCTCTGGCCTGCACCCAGTAAGAGGAGATCTGCAGATCCAGGCACCTACAGCTCAGCTGTGGTTGCAGACCACTGCGGACCAGCTAACCAGGCTGGCAGGAGATGCTATCTTCCCTCGGGACACAGCAGACTGCTACCTGCTGGGGTCAGGTCACAGCAGACAACTGGAGGCTAGAATCAGGAAAATGGACTCCCTCTACTACAGCAGTGCCAAAGGCCAGGCTCACAGGAGCTTCAAACACCAACCACTAAGAACAAGACCAACTAACTCCAGAGATAAACAGATGGCAAAAGACAAACGTAGGAACGTTACTAACAGAAATCAAGGCAATATGGCACCATCTGAACCCAGTTTGCCAACCACAGCAAGTCCTGGATACCCCAGCACACCAGAAAAACAAGAGTTAGATATAAAAGCACTGGTCATGATACTGCTAGAGTAACACAAAAAAGACATAAACAAATCTCTTAAAGAAATGCAGGGGAACATCAATAGGGTAGAAGCTCTTACAATGCAAACACAGAAATCACTTAAAGAACTCCAGGAGAATATGGGACAACAGACAGAAACCAATAAAGAGGAAATGAGAAAATCAGTTAAAGAAATGCAGGAGAACTTGAAACAACATGCAGAAGTCATGAAAGAGGGAGCACAAAAATATATTAAAGAATTACATGAAAAGACAAACAAACAAATGAAGGAACTGAGCAAAACCATCCAAGATCTGAACACAGAGGTAGAAACAACTAAGAAATCACAAAAGGAGGCAACTTTGGAGATAGAAAACCTTGGGAAAAAATCAGAGGTCGTAGATGCAAACATCAACAACAGAATACAAGAGATAGAGATAATAATCTCAGATGCTGAAGATAACATAGTAACCATTGACTCCACAGTCAAAGAAAACGCAAAATCCAAAAGGCTGGTAACCCAAAACATCCAGGAAATCCAGGACACAATGAGAAGACCAAACCTAAAGATTATAGGGATAGATGAGAGTGAAGATCTACAACTTAAAGGGCCAGCAAATATCTTTAACAAAATTATGGAAGAAAACTTCCCTAACTTAAAGAGAGAGATGCCCATGAATATACAAGAAGCCTACAGAACTCTAAACAGACTGGACCAGAACAGAAATACCTCCCATCACATAATAATCAAAACCCCAAATGTACTAAACAAAGAAAGAATATTAAAGGCAGTAAGAGAAAAAGGCCAAGTAACATATAAAGAAGACCTATCAGAATCACACCAGACTTCTCGCCAGAAACCATGAAAGCTAGAAGATCCTGGGCAGACCTCATGCAGACCCTAAGTGAACACAAATGTTAGCCAAGATTACTATACCCAGCAAATCTCACAATCAACATAGATGGAGAAATCAAAATAATCCATGACAGGACCAAATTTACACAATATCTTTCCACTAACCCAGCTCTACAAAGGATAATCAGAGGAAAACTCTAGTACAAGGAAGAAAACTGCACCCAAGAAAAAGCAAAACAGTAACCTTCTTCCATCAAACTCAAAGGAAGATAACTACTCAAAAACAAAAATAACATCAAAAATGTCAGGAAGTAATAATCACTATTCCTTAATATCTCTTAACATCAATGGACTCAATTCCCCAATAAAAAGACATAGACTAATAGACTGGATACAGAAACAGGACCCTACATTTTGCTGCTTACAGGAAACACACCTCAGAGTCAAAGACAAACACTACCTTAGAGTAAAAGGATGGAAGACAATTTTGCAAGCAAATGGTCGCAGGAAGCAAGCTGGAATAGCCATTTTAATATCAGATAAAATTGACTTTCAACACAAAGTCATCAAAAGAGATAGAGAATTTCACTTCTTGCTAGTCAAATGAAGAATCCACCGTGGGAACTGGGAAAGGGGAAAGCCTTTGGAATGTAAACATAGAATATAGAAAATAAAAAAAAAAAGCAAAGTAAAAAAAAAAAAAAGAATCCACCAAGAAGAACTCACAATTCTAAACATCTATGCTCCAAATGTAAGGGCACCCTCATTCATAAAAGAAACTTTACTAAATCTCAAAGCACACATTGCACCTAACACAATGATTGTGGGGGACCTCAATACTCCACTATCCTCAGTGGAGCAATCAGGAAAACAGAAACTAAACAGGGACACAGAGAAACTCATCAAAACTTTGGAACAATTGGATTTAACAGATATATATATATATATATATATATATATATATATATATATATATAAAACATTTCACCCTAAGGCAAAAGACTATACCTTTTTCTCAGCTCCTCATGGTACCTTCTCCAAAATTGACCATATAATTGGTCACAAGACAGACCTCAACAAATATAAAAAGATCGAACTAATCCCATGCCTCTTATCAGATCACCATGGAGTTAGGGTGTTCTTCAATAGCAACAAAAACAACAGAAAATCCTCATACACGTGGAGGCTGAACAATATTCTACTCAATGATACCTTAGTCCAGGAAGAAATAAAGAAATCAAAGATTTCTTAGAATTTAATGAAAATGAAGGCACAACATACCCAAATCTATGGGACACAATGAAAGCAGTGCTTAGAGGAAAACTCATAGCCCTGAGTGTCTGCAAAAAGAAACAGGAGAGAGCATATACTAGCAACTTAATGGCACACTTGAAAGCTCTGGAACAAAAAGAAGCAATTTCACCCAGGAGGACAGTAGAAGACAGGAAATCATCAAACTCAGGGCTGAAATCAATCAAGATGAAACAAAGAGAACCATACAAAGAATCAACAAAACCAGGAGCTGGATCTTTGAGAAAACCAACAAGATAGATAAACCCCTAGCCAGACTTACCAAAGAGCACAGAGACAATATTCAAATTAACAAAATTAGAAATGAAAAGGGAGATTTAATAACAGAAACTGAGGAAATTAAAAAAATCATCAGATCCTACTACAAAGGTCTATACTCAACACAAGTGGAGAATCTGGAGGAAATGGACAATTTCCTAGACAGTTACCAAATACCAAAATTAAACCAGGATCAAATAGATCGTCTAAGCAGACCCATAACCCCCAAAGACATAGAAGGGGTCATAGAAAGTCTTCCAACCAAAAAACGCACAGGACCAGATGGTTTTAGTGCAGAATTCTATCAGACCTTCAAAGAAGTCTGGATACCGATACTCTTCAAACTATTCCACAAAATAGAAACAGAAGGAACACTACCCAACTCATTCTATGAAGCCACAATTACGCTGATACCAAAAGCACACAAAGATCCAACTAAGAAAGAGAACTACAGGCCAATTTCTCTTATGAATATCGAATCAAAAATACTAAACAAAATACTTGTCAACCGAATCCAAGAACACATCAAAATGATCATTCACCATGATCAATTTGACTTCATCCCAGAGATGCAGGGATGGTTCAATATATGGAAATCCATCAATGTAATCCACTACATAAACAAACTCAAAGAAAAAAAAAACACATGGTCATCTCATTGGATGCTGAAAAAGCATTTGACAAAATTCAGCATCCTTTCATGCTAAAGGTCTTGGAAAGAGCAGGAATTCAAGGCCCATATCTAAACATAGTAAAAGCATTATACAGCAGACCAATAGCCAACATCAAGGTAAACAGAGAAAAACTTGAAGCAATCCCACTAAAATCAGGGACTAGACAAGGTCATCCCCTCTCACCATATCTCTTCAATATAGTACTTGAGGTACTAGCTAGAGCAATTCGACAACAGAGGGAAGTCAAACAGATACAAATTGGAAAGGAAGAAGCCAATCTATCACTATTCACAGATGATATGATAGTATACTTAAGTGACCCAAAAAACTCCACCAGAGAAATCCTGGAACTGATAAACAACTTCAGCAAAGTGGCTGGCTATAAAATTAACTCAAGCAAATCAGTAGCCTTCCTATACAGGAAAGATAAGCAGGCAGAGAAAGAAATTAGAGAAATGACACCCTTCACAATAGCCACAAATGATATAAAGTATCTTGGAATGACGCTAACCAAACATGTGAAAGATTTATATGACAAAACTTCAGGTCTCTGAAGAGGGAAATTGAAGAAGACATCAGAAAATGGAAAAATCTTCCATGCTCATGGGTTGGCAGGATTAATATAGTTAAAATGGCAATCTTGCCAAAAGCAATATACAGATTCAATGCAATCCCCATCAAAATCCCAACTCAGTTCTTCATAGAGTTAGAAAGAGCAATTCTCAAATTCATCTGGAATAACAAAAAACCCAGGATAGCTAAAGCTATCATCAACAGCAAAAGAACTGGGGGAATCAATATCCCAGACCTCAAGCAATACTACAGAGCAGTAGTATTAAAAACTGCATGGTATTGGTACAGTGACAGGGAGGCAGATCAATGGAATAGGATCGAAGACCCAGAATTGAACCCACACATCTATGGCCAATTGATCTTGGACAAAGGAGCTGAAAACATCCAGTGGAAAAAAGATAGCCTTTTCAACAAATGGTGCTGGCTCAACTGGAGGTCAACATGCAGAAGAATGAGAATTGATCCACTCTTATCTCCTTGCACTAAGCTCAACTCCAAGTGCATCTGGGACCTCCACATAAATCCAGACACACTAAAACAAACAGAAAAGAAACTGGGAAAGACCCTTGAGGACATTGGCTCAGGGGAAAAATTCCCGAACAGAACACCAATTGCTTATGTTCTAAGAGTAAGAATAGACAAATGGGACATCATAAAATTACAAAGTTTCTGTAAGGCAAAAGACACTGTCAAAAGGACAAATCGGCAACCAACAAATTGGGAAAAGATCTTCACCAACCGCACATTCGACAGAGGGCTAATATCCAATGTACACGAAGAACTCAAGAGGTTAGACCACAGAAAACCAAATAACCCTATCCAAAAATGGGGTACAGAGCTAAACAGAGACTTTTAACCTGAAGAAATTTGGATGGCTGAGAAACACCTTAAAAAATGTTCAACATCCTTAGTCATTAGAGAAATGCAAATCAAAACAACCCTGAGATTTCACCTCACACCAGTCAGAATGGCTAAGATTAAAAACTCAGTAGACATCAGGTGTTGGCGAGGATTTGGAGAAAGAGGAACACTCCTCCACTGCTGGTGGGAATGCAAGAGGGTACAACCACTCTAGAAATCAGTCTGGGGTTTCCTCAGAAAACTGGATGTGATACTTCCGGAGGACCCAGCCATACCACTCCTGGGAATATACCCAGAAGATTCCCCAGCATACAACAAGGATACATGCTCCACTATGTTCATAGCAGCCTTGTATATAATAGCCAGAAGCTGGAAAGAACCCAGATGTCTTGGAAGAATGGATACAAAAATGTGGTATATATACACAATGGAGTACTATTCAGCCATTAGAAACAATGAATTCATGAAATTCTTAGAAATGGATGGAGCTGGAGAACATCATACTAAGTGAGGTGACCCTGTCTCAAAAGAATACCCATGGTATGCAGTCACTGATAAGTGGATATTAGCCTAGAATCTTGGAACACCAAAAACACAAATCACATACCAAGTGATGTCTGACAAGAAGTAAGGAGTGGACACTGGTGCTAGAATGGACCAAAGCATCATTGTGGGGGAGTACAAGAACAGGGAGGTCGGAGGGGGTGGATGAGGGAACAGGGGGAGGGAAAAGGGCATGTGGGACCTTTGGGGGTGGGGAACCAGAAAAAGGGAAATGAATTGTAAATATAGAATATATCCATTAAAAATTTGATAAAATAAAGAAGAAATTCACACAAATATTGAATGCAATGTATATATTTTTAAAGATGTAAATCATATGTTGTGATATTTGAGGGTAGACAGAAAATTTGAATACAGTGGATATAGAGATTAATTGTGAATAAAATAGATGTTAATTTTACAAGTAGTGAAAAAATTCATCTGAAATAATTTTTTAGGGTTGAAGCACTAAAAATTTTGGTAAGATATATGAGCTACTAGAATATTAAAAATGGCATGATGGAGGAAAGATTTCCAACAAATTTTAAAATTTATCTTCTCATAGCTTCAGTTATGTCTTAGAAATGAAAGGATAAAAACATGAAGTTCCAGCTACATAGTGTGTGAATTGTTCACCCAAAATTCATAATATCCTTTGTTTAATCTCTATCACTGTTAAAAATATCAGAGGGCTACAATCTTAAATAGAATAGATGGTTAGAACTGTAATACACTGAGAAATATCACAGTGTGTTTACTTTCTTATGTTGATATAGAGAGTGGTTGATCTTGACAAACATAATTGAAATAAAAGTGAATATGTAGGCATGGACTCCAAGCTTACCAGATTCTGGAATAAAAATTATTCAATGCTGGTTGAAAGTTGTTAATGTCTGCCTAGGGTAGTGGCACAATTAACAAAAGAAATGGAAGTGGAGAAAGGAGGCTAGATTTCATTGTTTTTTTAAAAGAAGAAATGTTTTATCCAACTTAGAAATACATTAGGCTGAGATACAAATACTTAACTCACCAACGAAGTCCAGATTAAAAAAATGTAGCTTGGTACCTCTTCAACTTACACATGTTAATACTATACTGCATGGAATTTTTACAGTTTCTGATTGTGTGCATTTTCTTCTGACTCAATAATTCCATGTTATTGGCTTAAGATAATGAGCATGTTCTTCATGGAACTGGGGATTGACGCAGTATAAATTAGTAGTGGTGGTGGCACTCAATTATATAACTGAGATCTGTTATATACTATTCTATGATGCCCTTTCATGTCTGATATTCAACTGATATAAAACTGAACTTCATCTAAATTAACTTAGATATACAGCTCTGCTTTAGCTATTTATTTATAGCTGCTTCCCCAAGGCAAGTTTATATAGCAGTGTTCTATCATGTAGAAGCAATCATACCAAAATATATACAGCTTTCTGAAGCCTGGGCATGGTCAATCTATGGTCATTAATCACCAACGTCATTAAAAGTCAGCACAAAATTAAGTGGAGAGAAATATACCTTACCTTATTAATGAGGAGAATTAAAGTTAACATGTAAGGATATAGTTTGAAATATAAAGAAATAAGGCTGATAATGAAATCAACACTCCACAGGTATAATATAAATTAACATTTATTGCAAATGTTCAGAGTATTTATTATAGGCAAGAAGAGAGAACTCTGCACACTTAATATTATACATTGAGATCAAGGTCAATTCAAATAACTTATGAATATTAATTAGTGATAAACACTATAAATAGAGTGACTTCAAATTCTGGGTGGTTTTTCTGTACTGATGATTGTGGATTTTGATATGAATAAAAATAAAAGATCCTCATTAGTCAAAATACCCAACAAAGGGGTGATAGACCCTGTAGAGACCATATCCAGTGGACAGGCATGGCCTCTGTTGAGGGATGTGACCACCCACCAATCTCAAAAATTTTAACCCAGAATAGTTCCTTTCTAAAGGAAATGCAGAGACAAAGAATTAAGCAGAGACAGAAGGAAAGGCCATCCACACACTGTCCCACCTAGGGATCCATCCCATATGCAGACACCAAACCCAGACACTACTGGGGATTCCAAAAAGTGCTTGCTGACAGGAGCCAGATATAGCTATCTGCTGATAGGCTCTGCCAGAGTCAGACTAACACAGATGAGAATGCTTCCAGCCAACCATCAGACTGAGCATGGGAACCCCAATGGAAGAGTAAGGGGAAGAACTGAAGAAGATGAAGGGCTTTGCAACCCCATAGGAAGAACAGCAATATCAACTAACCAAACCCACTACCCAGAGCTCCTGGGAACCAGCTGCATATATAGCAGAGGATGGCTCTATCGGCCATCAATGGGAGGGGAGGCACTTGATCCTGTGGAGGGTCGCATAAGGGGATGCTAAGGCAGTGAGGCATGAATGGGTGGGTGAGTGGGTGCGGGGAGCACACTCATAGAGGCAGGAGGCAGGAGATCAGATACTGAGATTGTGGAAAGGAAACCAGGAAGGGGAGCAACATTTGGAATGTAAATAAATAAAATAACCAATAAAATAGAAAGATCCTATAAAGGTAAGCTAAAATGTCACTTTAGATTGCAAGGAACCAATACAAAGGCTAAAACATGCAAAAGACTTTATCACATTTAAAAAATTAAAAGGTATTCCTACTATAATAAAAATAATAGGTGGTAAGTAAAGATTATTCTTCTCAGTAACAATTAGAGAAGTTTCCTCCTGTATTAGGTATTAATACCCAGACGACAGCTAGAAAATGTGCTTGCAATTTTCTGTCCTAAATTGATGTCTCCATCAATTCACTTCCTTACAAGCTCAGGGAATCCTGTAAAACAGAAGACAGAAAGATTCTAAGAGTCAGAGAAGAGCGAAAGTTGCAAGGCAATGGGGTCTTCTAAACATAGCAAGACATGGTACACTTATGAACTCAGAGACTCTATGCATGTCTCTGAGGGACTTATGCATGTCTGGGTGCTGAGAGTGGGAATGGACACAAGCCTACAAACAGTAACCCAGAAGCTATCACCAACTGATAACCACTTACAAATCAAACATTTATTTGCCCCAATGTAATCCAGTGGGTATTCAAACCACTCTTAGGGTTTGTTGCTAGGCAACAAGCCTATCAATACATGGTCAGCAAGAAATAGTGTCATTGTTGTTTCTGGAGAGATGTTTCTTTTTTTTTTAATTTTTAATTTTTATTTTCTATATTCTTTGTTTACATTCCAAAGGCTTTCCCCTTTCCCAGTTCCCCCCCACCATATGTCTCATAATTCCTCTCCCCCCTAACTATTCCCCAATCATCCCCCCCCCGACATGATTTCTCTGTTCTGGGTCTACAAAACTTGATCCAATCTTTTCAGGCCCAGGGTCCTCTCCTTTCTTCTTCTTGGGAATCATTTGACTTGTTAATTGTGCCTTGAGTATTTGGGGCTTCTGGGCTCATTAATATCCTCTTATCAGTGATTGCATTTCATGTGTATTCTTTTGTGATTGGGTTAACTCACTTAGGATGATATTTTCCAGATCTAACCATTTACCTATAAATCCTTCCTTCCTTCCTTCCTTTCTCTTTTCTTTCTTTTTTGTTATTGTTTGTTATTTGATTGCTTTTTTGTCTCATAATGTTTTGTCTAGGCATTTTCTTCTGTTTCTCCTTGTATTCTAAAGGCCCTTTTGCTTATATATTATGGTTTCTGATTTTACATTCTCGTGGAATTTCTATATTTGCCTATATGTGTGTGTATCTGTGGCTATAAATGTCTCGTGCGCTTTTCCTTTGGCTGTTTTCTGTTTCTTCATTTTGTTCTATTCATGCCTGTTTGTCTTTCTTTCTCTTTTTCTTTACTTTAGATGTCTTGTTTTCTAATAAAAAAGAACAAGAAACAATATGAATTTGATATGCATGAGTACAGAGACAGAAAGGATGTGCAAGAAATTAGAGGAGGAGGAACAATAATCAGATTATATTGTATGAAATATCTATTTTTAATAAAAGGAAAATATATGCACATAACCTGGAAAAAGGTATGAAAAGTCTGGATGTTGATACTGTTTCAGGTTTAATTTAAATGAAATTAGAAAACATGAAGAATTGAATTTTGATATACCATTGAAACGTATCCAGATACTATGCAGAAAGTAGATATAAAAGAAAGAATCCAAGAACAATGTCTTTAAAGTATTAGGCCAGAACTAAATAAGCATAAATAAGTAACTAACTAATTGTTTCTTCAATTGAAATCATTGTAAAACTACAATAGAAGCAGGATAGTGATTTTGAAGAACAGGAGAATTTATCCTAACAAAAACTCTATGGATTGATTAGAACAGCACCTGCAAACTAAATTATGGACTAAAATCAATGTAATAAAACAGATATCAAAGGCATTTAAGGAATGAGGAAAGACTAGCAGTAATGAATTTGTGGTTAGGTAAATGTGTGTTTGTTTTCAGTTTTCATTTATGTACAAAATAACTAATTTTATATATTTGCTAGATATTTTGTGATGAAATGCAATGATTTACTATGTGATGGAATGCAATGATTAATGATTTACTCTTGATTTTTTGGTAAACTTTATACTACTTTTAAAAGGTTATGATTTGCCTTTATAGCTACATTTTTATACTTGCTCAATGAAAGATTCTAGGAAATGTTAAGTAATTATAATTACTAATCCACAGGTAGCTACAATATTTCAATCATTTTCTGTAAAAAATGACCAAAAGTTAGACTTTAGGTCTGGTTCTTCTTCTCTTCCCCATGCTCCCAGACATAATATTCGGACTCTGCCATTGTTTAGCTCTAGCCTTACCTCTCAGTCCAGAGGAGATTTACAGTACTCCAAGAGTATCCTATCTCCTGTGGGTAGCCTGAGAACTAATCATTCCAGAACCCTGCCCAACCACCCATCCAATGTGGTTGGATTGAACATTCCAGCTGAGTCTGTCTAAGGCACAGCCAACATAGTAGGATACCCTGATGTTCATGTTTGGATACCCTACTTCCTCCATATTCCTGAGAAGTCCTACTGATATCAGGATTATCTAACCAACTCCAGGAAAATAAAACAGATACCTGAAAGGATAGGATAAAGACATAATCAATGAGTCCCAGGGCCATATGGCACCATCAGAGCCCAACTATACTGCTACAATAAAACATATTCTAATGAAAATGAAGCAAAAGAAGAGACTCTTAGATCCAATCTTGTAAAGATGATACAGGCCTTTAAAGAGGACAAGGGGAAATCTCTTAAGGAAATACCGGAAAATGCATTAAAACAAATAGATGCTTTAAAAGAAGATACAAATATATATTTAAAAATGGGAAACCAAATGGGTGAAGGATATGAATCCAACTCTTCAAGACTTGAAAAGGGAAATGGAAACAATAAAGAAAGCACATATTGAGGCAATCCTGGAGATGGAAAACCTATGAAAAAGAACAGGAGATTGCAACCAGGACACAGCTGGAGAAGCCCAGGTAAACAGACTCCAGCCGGGGCTATCATCAGGCAGGGGGAACTGCTAGGCTCTCGCTGCCAGGCAGGCCCAGCACCGCGGAGGCTCTACGGGACTTCCCCGCGCCCTCTGGCCTTGCACCGAGGCAGTGGGTGGATGCCAGCTCTTGGTCCCTTACAGCAGTGGTCACTCATAACCACCAGTAGACAAACAACAGGTGAGCCCAGCCTCACAGGAGATTCAAACACCAGCCAGTGACAACAAGGCCAACTAACACCAGAAATAACCAGATGGCAAAAGGAAAATGAAGGAATATTACTAACAGAAATCAAGGCAACATGACAGCATCTGAACCCAGTTCGCCAACAACAGGAAGCCCTGGATACACCAAAACACCAGAAAAACAAGACTTGGATATAAAATCACTGGTCAGGATGCTGGTAGCTGAACACATAGAAAAATCTTGTAAAGAAATAGAGGAGAAAATGGATCAAAAGTTAGAAGCCTTTACAAGGCAAATACAAAAATCACTTCAAGAAATTCAGGAGAAGATGGATCAAAAAGAAGAAGACAATAAGGAGGAAAGACAAAAATCACTTAAGGAAATACAGAAGAACGTGGGCCAACAAGTAGAAGCTATGAAAGAGGAAACACAAAAATCTATTAAAGAATTACATGAAAACACAATAAAGCAAGTGAAAGATCTGAGCATATCCATCTAGGTTCTAAAAACAGAAGTAGAAACAACTAAGAAATCGCAGAGGGAGACAACATTGGAAATAGAAAACCTTGGGAAGAAATCAGGGGCCATAGATGCAAATATTAACAATAGAATACAAGAGGTAGAAGACAGAATCTCAGAAGCCGAAGATACCATAGGAACCATTGATTCAACAGTCAAAAGAAATACTAAATGCAAAAAGGTTGTAACCCAAAACATCTAGGAAATCCAGGACACAATGAGAAGACCAAACCTAAGGATTATAGGTATAGACGAGAGTGAAGATTTACAAGTTAAAGGGCCAGCAAATATCTTCTACAAAATTATGGAAGAAAACTTCCCCAACCTAAAGAGAGAGATGCCCATGAATAGACAAGAAGCCTATAGAACCCCAAACAGACTAGACCAGAACAGAAATACACCCCGTCACACGATAATCAAAACTCCAAATGTACTAAACAAAGAAAGAATATTAAAGGCAGCAAGAGAAAAAGGCCAAGTAAAATATAAAGGAAGACCTATCAGAATAACACCAGACTTCTCACCTGAGACCATGAAAGCTAGAAGATCCTGGGCAGATATCATGCAAACTCTAAGAGAACACAAACTTCAGCCAAAACTACTTTACCCAGCAAAACTCTCAATCGCCATTGATGGAGACATCAAGGTATTCCATGACAAAACCAAATTTGCAAGATATCTTTCCACAAATCCAGCCCTACAAAGGATAATAGGGGGAAAACACCAAGACAAGGACAGAAATTATACCCGGGAAGAAGCAAGACAGAAACCTCCTCTCATCAAACCCAAAAGAAGATAACCTCTTGAATATAAAAAATAAATAAATAAAAATAATTTCACAAATGTCAGGAGGTAATAATTACTATTCCTTAATATCTCTTAACATCAATGGACTCAATTCCCCAATAAAAAGACATAGATTAACAGCCTGGATACAGAAACAGGACCCTACATTTTGCTGCATACAGGAAACACATCTCAGTGTTAAAGACAAACACTGCCTTAGAGTAAAAGGCTGGAAGACAATTTTACAAGCAAATGGTCTCAGGAAACAAGCGGGAGTAGCCATTATAATATCAGATAAAATTGAGTTCCAAACTAAAGTCATCAAAAGAGACTCAGAAAGTCACTTCTTGCTGGTCAAAGGGTAAATCCACCAAGAAGAGCTCTCAATACTGAACATCTATGCTCCAAATGCAAGGGCATTCTCATTCGTAAAAGAAACCTTACTAAAGCTTAAAGCACATATTACACCTAACACAATAATTGTGGGTGACTTCAACACTCCATTCTCCTCAATGGACCAATCAGGAAAGCAGAAACTAAACAGAGACACAGTGAAACTAATTGAAACTTTGGACCAATTGTATTTAACAGATATATATATATATATATATATATATATATATATATATATATATATATAACATTTCATCCTAAAGCTAAAGAATATACCTTTTTCTCAGCACCGCATGGTACCTTCTCCAAAATTGATCATATAATTGGTCACAAGACAGATGTCAACAAATACAAGAAGATCTAGCAAATCCCATGCCTCCTATCAGATCACCATAGAGTAAGAGTGGTCTTCAATAGCAACAAAAACAACAGAAAGCCCACATACACATGGAAACTGAACAATACTCTACTCAATGACACCATGGTCAAGGAAGAAATAAAAAAAGAAATCAAAAACTTTTTAGAATTCAATGAAAATGAAGGTACAACCTACCCAAATCTATGGGACACAATGAAAGCAGAGCTAAGAGGAAAACTCATAGCTCTAAGTGCATCCAAAAAGAAACTGGAGAGAACATACACTAGCAGCTTAACTGCACACCTTAAAGCCCTGGAAGAAAAAGAAGTTAATTCACCCAGGAGGAGTAGAAGGCAAGAAATCAACAAACTCAGGGCTGAAATCAATCAAGTAGAAACAAAGAGAACCATACAAAGAATCAACAAGACCAGGAGCTGGTTCTTTGAGAAAATCAACAAGATAGATAAACCCTTAGCCAGACTAACCAAAGGACACAGAGACAGTTTACAAAATTAGAAATGAAAAGGGAGACATAACAACAGAAACTGAGGAAATTCAAAAGATCATCAGACTACAAAGGTCTATACTCAAAACAACTGGAGAATCTGGAGGAAATGGACAATTTCCTAGACAGATACCAAAGACCAAAATTAAATCAGCATCAATTAGATCAGGTAAATAGTCCCATAACCCCTAAAGAAATAGAAGGGGTTAGAGAAAGCCTCCCAACCAAAAAAAGTACAGGACCAGATGGTTTTAGTGCAGAATTCTACCAGACCTTCAAAGAAGACTTAACACCAATACTTTTCAAACTATTCCACAAAATAGAGACAGAAGGGACACTGCCCAACTCATTCTTCGAAGCCACAATTATGCTAATACCTGAACCACAAAAAGATCCAACAAAGAAAGAGAACTACAGGCCAATTTCTCTTAGGGATATCTATGCAAAAATACTAAATAAAATTCTTGACAACTGAATCCAAGAACGCATCAAAACAATCATTCACCATGATCAAGTAGGCTTCATCCCATGGATGGAGGGATGGTTCAATATACAGAAATCCATCAATGTAATCCACTACATAAACAAACTAAAAGAATAAAACCACATGGTCATCTCATTAGATGCTGAAAAAGCATTCGACAAAATTCAGCATCCTTTCATGCTAAAAGTCTTGGAAAGGGCAGGAATTCAAGACCCATACCTAAACATAGTAAAAGCAATCTACAGCAAACCAGTAGCCAACATCAAAATAAATGGAGAGAAACTTGAAGCAATCTCACTAAAATCAGGGACTAGACAAGGCTGCCCTCTCTCTCCATATCTTTTCAATATAGTACTTGAAATTCTAGCGAGAGCAATTAGACAATATAAGGAAGTCAAAGGGATACAAATTGGAAAGGAAGAAGTCAAACTATCATTATTTACAGATGATATGATAGTTTACTTAAGCGACCCAAAAAACTCCACCAGAGAAATTCTACAGCTGATAAACAACTTCAGCAAAGTGGCAGGTTATAAAATTAACTCAAGCAAATCAGTAGCCTTCTTGTACTCAAAGGACAAGCAGGCTGAGAAAGAAGTTAGGGAAATAACACCCTTCACAATAGCCACAAACAACATAAAGTACCTTGGCGTAACACTAACCAAACAAATGAAAGATCTATAAGACAGGAACTTCAAGTCCTTGAAGAAAGAAATCAAAGAAGACCTCAGAAGATGGAAAAATATTTCTTGCTCCTGGATTGGCAGGATCAATATAGTAAAAATGGCCATCTTGCTAAAAGCAATCTACAGATTCAATGCAATCCCCATCAAAATCCCAACTCAATTCTTCATAGATCTAGAAAGAGCAATTCTCAAATTCATCTGGAGCAACAAAAAACCCAGGATAGCTAAAACTATTCTCAACAATAAAAGGACTTATGGGGGAATCCATATCCCTGACCTTAAACAGTACTACTGAGCAATTGTGTTAAAAACTGCATGGTATTGGTACAGCAACAGGCAAGGGGATCAATGGAATAAGATTGAAGACCCAGAAATTAACCGACAGACTTATGGTCACTTGATCTTTGATAAAGGAGCCACAACCATCCAATGGAATAAAGATAGCCTTTTCAACAAATGGTGCCGGTTCAACTGGAGGTCAACATGCAGAAGAATGTGAATTGACCCACTCTTATCATTTTGCACTAAGATCAACTCCAAGTGGATCAAGGACCTCCACATAAAACCAGACACTCTGAAACTATTAGAAAAGAAACTTGGGAAGACCCTGGAGGACATAGGCACAGGGGGAAAGTTCCTGAACAGAACAGCAATAGCTAATGCACTAAGATCTAGAATTGACAAATGGGACCTCATAAAATTACAAAGTTTCTGCAAGGCAAAGGACACTGTCAGAAGGACAAAACGACAACCAACAAAGTGGGAAATGATCTTCACCAACCCCACATCCGACAGAGGGCTAATATCCAATATATACAAAGAACTCAAGAAGTTAGACCCCAAAGAACCAAATAACCCTATCAAAAAATGGGGCACAGAGCTAAACAAAGAATTTTCACCAGAAGAAATTCGGATGGCCGAGAAACACCTTAAGAGATGTTCAACATCATTAGTCATCAGGGAAATGCAAATCAAAACAACCCTGAGATTCCTCCTCACACCAGTCAGAATGGCTAAGATTAAAAACTCAAGAGACAAGTGCTGGCGAGGATGTGGAGAAAGAGGAACACTCCTCCACTGTTGGTGGGATTGCAAAATGGTAAAACCACTCTGGAAATCAGTTTGGCGGTTCCTCAGAAAATTGGGCATGTCACTTCCAGAGGACCCTGGCATACCATTCCTGGGCATATACCCAGAGGATTCCCCTGCATACAATAAAGACACATGCTCCACTATGTTTATAGCAGCCTTGTTTATAATAGCCAGAAATTGGAAGGAGCCCAAATATCCCTCAAAGGAGGAATGGATACAGAAAATGTGGTATATTTATACAATGGAATACTACTCAGCAATTAAAAATAATGAATTCATGCAATTTGTAGGTAAATGGTTAGAACTGGAAAATATCATCCTGAGTGAGTTAACCCAATCACAAAAGAATACACATGAAATGCAATCACTGATAAGTGGATATTAATGATCCCAGAATCCCTAAGTACTCAAGGCACAATTAGCAAGTCAAATGATTCCCAAGAAGAAGAAAGGAGAGGACCCTGGGCCTGTGAAGATTGGATCCAGTTTTGTAGAGAAACCGTGGGGGGAGGGGGAATGATTGGGGAATAGTTGGGAGGGAGAGGAATTATGAGGCGTATGGTGGTGGTGAACTGGGAAAGGGGAAAGCCTTTGGAATGTAAACATAGAATATAGAAAATATAAATTAAAAAAAAACAAAAAATGAACAAACAAACAAAAACAGGTATACTTAATATAATAGGAGAGAAATTGATGACTAGCCTTGAACTCATCAATACAGGACATAATTTCCTGAATAGAATGCTCATGACTCAGACACTAATTTCAAAATTAATAAATGGGACCACATGAAAGTCTTCTGTAATTCAATAGACACTGTCATTGGGACAAAATGGAAGCCTACAAATTGGGAAAAGATCTTCACTATTTCTTCATCTGACAGTAGTCTAATATCCAAAATATATAAAGAACACATAAAACTACATACAGGCAATCCAAAAAACCTAATTTAAAAAATGGGGCACAGAGCTAAACCAAAAATTCTCAGAGGAGGAATCTCAAGTGGCAGAGAAACACCAAAAGAAATGTTCAACGTTGTTAGTCTTCTGGAAAATGCCAATCAAAACAACTCCAAGATTCCACCTTACACCCATCAGAATGACTAAGTTAAAAAACTCAAAGGATAGCACATGTTGTTGAGGATATGGAGTAAGGGAAACACTGCTGGTGGGAGTGCAAACTTGTATAACCACTCAAAATCAGTTTTTCAGTTCCTCAGAAGTTTGGAAATAATTCTACCCCAAGACCCAGCTATATCATTCATTCCCAGGCATATACCCAAAAGATGCTCGACCATCCCTAAGAACACTTGCTCATATCAGCTATATTCATAATAGCCAGAAACTGGAAACAACCTAGATGTCTCTCAACTGAAGAATGGATATACAAAATGTGGTATGTCTATACAAGTGAATACTACTTAGCCATAAAAATGGTGGCATCACTAACTTTGCAGGCAAATAGATAGAACTAGAAAATAGTTCTGATCCATGATCCAGAATAGATATGGATCTATTTTGATCACCCTGAGTGAGGTAACCCAGACTCCCCAAGGACCTGCATGGTATGTACTCACTTATAAGTGGTTATTAGCCATAAAGTTTAGTATACCACATTATAACCAATAGACCCAAAATAGCCAAACAACAGAAGGGCATGCTGGAGGATAATGATCAGTTTTTGGAGAAGTGATCATGTTTTTCCTCCTGGAAATAGAATAAAACTGACCTGTTCTAGAAAGATTAATATGTAGGACATTGTACATAAAACCAGACACACTGAAACTATTAGAAAAGAAACTTGGGAAGACCCTGGAGGACTTGGGCACAGGGGAAAAGTTCCTGAACAGAACACCAATAGCTTATGCTCTAAGATCAAGAATCGACAAATGGGACCTCATAAAATTACAAAGTTTCTGCAAAGCAAAGGACACTGTCAGAAGGACAAAATGGCAACCAACAAAGTGGGAAAAGATCTTCACCAACTCCACATCCGACAGAGGGCTAATATCCAATATATACAAAGAACTCAAGAAGTTAGACCGCAAAGAACCAAATAACCCTATCAAAAAATGGGGCACAGAGCTAAACAAAGAATTTTCACCAGAAGAAATTCGGATGGCTGAGAAACACCTTAAAAGATGTTCAACATCATTAGTCATCAGGGAAATGCAAATCAAAACAACCCTGAGATTCCACCTCACACCAGTCAGAATGGCTAAGATTAAAAACTCAAGAGACAACAAGTGCTGGCGAGGATGTGGAGAAAGAGGAACACTCCTCCACTGTTGGTGGGATTGCAAAATGGTAAAACCGCTCTGGAAATCAGTTTGGCGGTTCCTCAGAAAATTGGGCATGTCACTTCCAGAGGACCCTGGCATACCACTCCTGGGCATATACCCAGAGGATTCCCCTGCATGCAATAAGGACACATGCTCCACTATGTTTATAGCAGCCTTGTTTATAATCGCCAGAAATTGGAAGGAGCCCAAATATCCCTCAAAGGAGGAATGGATACAGAAAATGTGGTACATTTATACAATGGAATACTACTCAGCAATTAAAAATAATGAATTCATGCAATTTGTAGGTAAATGGTTAGACCTGGAAAATATCATCCTGAGTGAATTAACCCAATCACAAAAGAATGCACATGAAATACAATCACTGATAAGTGGATATTAATGAGCCCAGAAGCCCTAAATACTCAAGACACAAATAGCAAGTCAAATGATTCCCAAGAAGAAGAAAGGAGAGGACCCTGGGCCTGTAAAGATTGCATCCAGTTTAGTAAAGAAACCGAGGGGGGAGGGGGAATTATTGGGGAACAGATGGGGAGGAGAGGAACTATGGTAACTATGGTGGGTGGGAACTGGGAAAGGGGAAAGCCTTTGGAATGTAAACATAGAATATAGAAAATAAAATAAAAAAATTTAAAAAAAAATATGTAGGACATTGTGAATCCAGAATAGGAAGAAAAAAGTACACTGGCTAAGCACAGAATTTAAAGCAGACTAGATATGCCTAGGAGGGTTTCTCTCAGCAGCATCAAGGTGCAATAGCAAGCAATCCATTGTGAAAGTATTACATGTTACCTCAGCTTTTATATTCCCCAGTATAGGGTTTGCTGAATACTGTCTTTTATTTAATACAAGAAAGGAAAATCTGATTTCTACTTGGAAAGAAATAGTTTTCAACCCTTGTTTTGGTAAGGAAAATTACTAATATTTTTTTTCATTGAAAATTCAGTGAAATTCATTAAATTCATTGCTTACAATTTTTAGAAAACAGAGGGGAAAATATTAAAATCATAGCAAGTGTTTTGAACTAATTGTTAAAAGTTTTGATTGAGAGTAATAAGCACTTGGAGGGCATCCCTGCTGCCATCTTCACTCACAGACAGATAGGACACAGAGACACTCTCCAGGAACACAGAGACAACCCTGAATTTAACATTGCTTGGGGTAAGGCACGCCAAGGCTCCAATAGCAGCCAAGTGTAGGGCAGCCCATCAGCAATCTGTGCCAGGGGAAATTCAGTCATCCAGAGGAGCAGAAATAGCCTTACAGGCTGACAGGAGGTTCAAGCAACAGACAGCTACAACAAGACAAAGTAATACCAGAGATAACCAGATGGCAAAAGGCAAACATAGGAACATTACTAACAGAAATCAAAGCAATATGGCAGCATCCAAACTCAATTCTCCAACAACAGCAAGTCCTAGATAGCCCAACACACCAGAAAAAACAAGATTTGGATTTAGAATCACTGGTCATGATGCTGTCAGAGAAACACAAGAAGGACATAAATAAATCAATTTAAAGAAATACAGAAAAAATGTATCAAAAGGTAGAAGCCCTTACAAGGGAAAATCAAAGATCATTTAACTAACTTCAAGGGAATATGGGTCAACAGATAGAATCCAATAAAGAGGAAATACAAAAAACACTTAAAGAAATACAGGAGAACTTGGGTCAACAGGCAGAAGCCCTGAGAGAAGAAACACAAAAATCTCTTAAAGAATTATAGGAAAACACAAACAAACAAGTGAAGGAACTGAGCAAAGCCATACAGGATCTAAAAACTGAAGTGGAAACAACTAAGAAATCACAACGGAAGAGAACTTTGGATATAGAAAACCTTGGGAAGAAATCAGCAGTCATAGATGCAAATATCAACAACAGAATACAAGAGATAGAAGAAAGAATCTCAGATGGTGAAGATACCCTAGGAACCATAAATTCAACTTTTAAAGAAAATGCAAAATGCAAAAATCTTGTAACCCAAAACACCCAGGAAATCCAGGACACAATGAGAAGACCAAACCTAAGGATTGTAAGTATAGATGAGAGTGAAAATTTACAACTTAAAGGGTCAGCAAATATCTTCAACAAAATTCTGGAAGAAAACATGCCTAACCTAAAGAGACAGATGCCCACGAACATACAAGAAGCCTACAGAACTCTAAACAGACAGTACCAGAACAGAAATATCTCCCGTCACATAATAATAAAAACCCCAAATGTACTAAACAAAGAAAGAATATTAAAGGCAGTAAGAGAAAAAGGCCAACTAACATATAAAGGAAGACCTATCAGAATTACACCAGATTTCACACCAGAGACCATGAAAGCTAGACCCTGGACAGATCTCAGGCAGACTCTAAGAGAACACAAATGCCAGCCAAGACTACTATATCCAGCAAAACGCTTAATCGCCATAGATGAAGAAATGAAGATATTCCATAATAAAGCCAAATTTACACAATATCTTTCCACAAACCCAGCCCTATAAAGGATAATAGGTGGAAAACAACAATACAAGGAGGGAAACTACACCCTGGACAAAGCAAAATAGTAACCTTCTATCATCAAACCCAAAAGGAGATAACCATTCAAATATAAAAATAACATCAAAAATAACAGGAAGCACTAATTACTATTCCTTAATATCTCTTAACATCAATGGACTTAGTTCCCCAATAAAAAAGACATAGACTAACAGACTAGATATGAAAGCAGGACCCTACATTTTGCTGCATACAGGAAACACACCTCAGTGTCAAAGGCAAACACTCAGAGTAAAAGGCTGGGAGACAATTTTACAAGCAAATGTTCTCAGGAAACAAGCTGAAATAGCCATTCTAATATCAGATAAAATTGACTTCCAACATAAAGTCATCAAGAGGGACAGAGAAGGACACTTCTTACTGGTCAAAGGAAAAATCCGTCAAGAAGAACTCTCAATTCTGAACATCTATGCTCCAAATGAAAGGGCACCCTCATTTATAAAGGAAATTTTACCTAAGCTCAAAGCTCACATTGCACCTAACACAATAATTGTGCATGACTTCAACATGCCACTCTCCTCAATGGACTGATCAGGAAAACAGAAACTAAACAGGGACACAGTGAAACTAATTGAAGTTTTGGACCAATTGGATTTAACAGATAGCTATAGAACATTTCATCATAAAGCAAAAGAATATACCTTTTTCTCAGCACCTCATGGTACCTTCTCCAAAATTGATGATATAATAGGTAACAAGACAGACCTCAACAGAAATAAGAACATCGAACTAATCCCATGCCTCCTATCAGATCACTATGGAGTAAGAGTCGTCTTCAATAGCAACAAAACCAACAGAAAGGCCACATACACATGGAAACTGAACAATATTCTACTCAATGATACTTTGGTCAAGGAAGAAATAAAGAAAGAAATAAAAGACATTTTAGAATATAATGAAAATGAAGACACAACATACTGAAATTTATGTGACACAATGAAAGCAGTGCTAAGAGGAAAACTCATAGCCCTGAGTGCCTCCAAAAAGAAACTGGAGAGAGCATACACAAGTAGCTTAAAGGCACACCTTAAAGCCCTGGAACAAAAAGAAGCTAATTCACCCAAGAGGTGTAGAAGACAGGAAATCATCAAACTCAGGGCTGAAATCAATCAAGTAGAAACAAAGAGAACCATACAAAGAACCAACGAAACCAGGAGCTGGTTCTTAGAGAAAATCAACAAGATAGATAAACCCTTAGACAGATTAATCAGAGGACACAGAGACAGTATCCAAATTAACGAAATTAGAAATGAAAAGGGAGATATAACAATAGAAACTGAGGAAATTCAAAAATTCATCAGATCCTACTACAAAAGCCTATACTCAACACAACTTAAAATCTGGAGGAAATGGACAATTTGCTAGACAGATATCAAATACCAAAATTAAATCAGGATCAAATAGATCATCTAAACAGTCCCATAACCCCCAAAGACATAGTAGTGCACAATGAAAGTCTTCCAACAACAACAACAACAACAAAAAAGCACAGGACCAGATAGTTTTAGTGCAGTATTCTATCAGACCCTCAAAGAAGACCTAACACTAATATTGTTGAAACTATTCCACAAAATAGAAACAGAAGAAATACTATACAACTTGTTCTATGAAGCAACAATTACACTGATACCAAAAACACACAAAGATCCAACTAAGAAAGAGAACTTCAGACCAATTTCCCTAATGAATATCAATGCAAAGATCCGCAATAAAATTCTTGCCAACCGAATCCAAGGACACATCAAAATGATCATTCACCATGATCAAGTAGGCTTCATCCCAGGAATACAGGGATGGTTCCACATATGGAAATCCATCAATGCAATTCACTACATAAACAAACTCAAAAAAAAAAGGTCATTTCATTAGATACTGATAAAGCTTTTGACAAATTTATCATCCTTTCATGCTAAGTCTTGGAAAGAACAGGAATTCAAGGCCCATACCTAAACATAATAAAAGCAATATACAGCAAACTGGTAGCCCACATCAAACTAAATGGAGAGCAGCTTGAAGCAATCCCAATCAGGGACTAGACAAGGCTGGCCCCTCTCTATATATCTTTTCAATATAGTACTTGAAGTTCTAGCTAGAGCAATTAGACAACATAAGGAAATCAAAGGGATACAAATTGGAAAGGAAGAAGTCAACCTATCACTATTCACAGATGATATGATAGTTTACTTAAGCGACCCAAAAAACTCCACCAGGGAATTCCTACAGCTGATAAACAACTTCAGCAAAATGGCTGGTTATAAAATAAACTCAAGCAAATCAGTAGCCTTCCTATACTCAAGATAAGCAGACTGATAAAGAAATTGGAGAAATGACACTTTTCACAATAACCATAACCAATATAAAGTATCTTGGTGTGACTCTAAGCAAACAAGTGAAAGATCTATATAGGTCTCTGAAGAAGGAAATTGAAGAACACCTCAGAAAATGGAAAAATCTTCCATGTTTGTGGATTGGCAGGATTAATATAGTAAAAACGGTCATCTTGCCAAAAGCAATCTACAGATTCAATACAATCCCCATCAAAATCCCAACTCAGTTCTTTGTAAACTTAGAAAGAGCAATTCTCAAATTCTTCTGGAATAACAAAAAACCCAGGATAGCTAAAAACTATTCTGAACAGTAATAGAACTTCTGGGGGAATAAGTATCCCGGACCTCAAGCAGTACTATAGAGCAATAGTGTTAAAAACTGCATGGTATTGGTACAGTGACAGGCAGGTAGATCAATGGAATAGAATTGAAGACCCAGAAATTAACCATACACCTATGGTCACTTGAACTTCGACAAAGTAGCTAAAATCATCCAGTGGAAAAAAGATAGCCTTTTCAACAAATGGTGCTGTTCAACTGGAGGTCAGGATGCAGAAGAATGCAAATCAATCCATTCTTATCTCCTTGTACTAAGATCAACTCCAAGTGGATCAAGGACCTCCACATAAAACCAGACACACTGAAACTAATAGAAAAGAAACTGGGGAAGTCCTTTGAGGACATTGGCACAGGGGAAAAGTTCCTGAACAGAACACCAATAGCTTATGCTCTAAGATCAAGAATTGACAAATGGAACCTCATAAAAGTACAAAGTATCTATAAGGCAAAGGACACTGTCAAAAGGACAAAACAGCAACCAAAAAATTTGGAAAAGATCTTCACCAACCCTATATCAGACAGAGGGCTAATATCCAATATATACAAAGAACTCAAGAATGTAGACTCCAAAGAGCCAAATAACCATATTTTAAAAAATGGCATACAGAGCTAACTAAAAAATTTTCACCTGAACAATTTCGAATGGCTGAGAAGCATCTTAAGAAATGTTCAACATCATTAATCACTAGGGAAATGCAAATCAAAACCACCCTGAGATTTCACCTCACACAAGTCTGAATGGCTAAGATTAAACACTCAGGAGACAGAAGGTATTGGCAAGTATGTGGAGAAATAGGAACACTCCTCCAGTTCTGGTGGGATTGCGAACTGGTACAACCACTCTGGAAATCAGCCTGGTGGTTCCTCAGAAAACTGTTCATGATACTTCCGGATAACCCTGTTGTTCCACTCCTGGGCATATATCCAGAGAATTGCCTAGCATGTAATAAGGACACATGCTCAACTATGTTCATAGCAACCTTATTTATAATAGCCAGAAGCTGGAAAAAACCCAGATGTTGCTCAATGGAGCAATGGATTCAGAATATGTGGTACAATGGAAAATGACTCAGCAATTAAAAGCAATGAATTCATGAAATGTTTAGGCAAATGGTTGGAACTGGAAAATATCATCCTAAGTGAGATAACCCAATCACAAAAGAATACAGATGGAATGCGGTCACTGATAAGTGGATATTAATTAGCCCAGAAGCTGTGAATACTCAAGACACAATTAACATATCAAATGACTCCTAAGAAGAAGGAAGGAGAGGGTCCTGTTCCTGGAAAGGCTTGATGCAGCATTGTAGGGGAGTGCCAGGACAGAGAAATGGGAGGTGGGAGATTGGGGAATGGGCAGAGGGAAGAGGGTTTATGGGACTTATGGGGTGGAGGAAACCAGGAAAGGGCAAATCATTTGGAATGTAAACAAAGAATATAGAAAATAAAAAATAAATAAAGGATAAAATAAATAAAATAAAATAAATGTTTTGATTGTTCATGTTCATGTTCAAATTCCTTTACATTTAAATGACAATAAATTTTACCATTATGGTCAAAGTATCAGGATTGGTATGACTGGCTTTAAGTCATAAATAAGAAATCTATGGCATAACACATTCAATATGTATTTAGGATGATTTATGTGTTTTTTAATTCCTCAAAATCAAGTACCCTGTATACTCTGCCAAAGAGAGTATGCAATGATAACCTTCACATCACAAAGAATAGCTCATTGGTTTCTGCCAAGATAGGCAGGACTTATAGGTTCAGATTCTCTTTGAGCCTTCAGTGTTACTGAAGAAATGAAACAATTTCTTGTTTCCTTCTTTTATCTTGCCTACAATTATGTCTTCACACATTTCACCTTAGATCTGAACCATAGATATTGTCATGTTCAGCAGAGGTTTTAGAATTCTTTACTTTTTTTGGTGTTACTGGAAAAATCATTTAAACATACTTGCCTTCGGCAAATGATTTTTTCCTTGCTTTTTTCATTCATAAAGCAGCTTGTGCTTCTCTGATGTATTCAAGGTCACAGTCCCTACCCTTGCCTGCTGTACATAGGCAGAGCAATAAAGCAGGTAATACTCTCACTCTATTGAGGTGCAGATCTCATTTCTGCCAAACATCTGTGCGGTATGACTCTCCATATTATACCCTAAACACCAATGTTTTCGGTAATATTATCAACTTTGCCTCTTTGCATTTTTATTTACATTGAAATGACTCAATCGGGATATGCTGTTGTTCAGCATCCATAATTTTTAACAACATGAAACGTAAGGAAAAAACATATCAGTATTAGAAGAATGTGACTGTGAAGCAATACCATGTATTTAAAATGAGAACTTAGAAAGATATTAAATATTAGCAAATAAACCACTTGACATTAAGGCAATTATAGTTACAGGAAGAATGGAGCATTATCTCATAATAAGAAAAGATAATATCCTTTGATCATGCTAGAATTATGTCTTGATTTTCAGCCTTTGCACTGTCTCACGTGAAGATTTCATTGCACCACATTCTTGATTTATAAAAGAAACAATTTGGACATATATGAATCAGGAAATTAGCAACAAGGGATACAAAAGATATCAAACTAAACAACATACATGTTATAATTTTCAGGTTAATAGATATTTAAAGGACATATCATTTTATTCAGACACGGAACTTGGCATTCAAGAAAGAAGAACCCTAAGTTATTTGTGTTTTCCTCTTAGGACTGTGAATAAAGACATTCCTAATGGGGTCAACAAACAGTGAGTGAAATAAGCATTTGTTAAAAGTTTCTCAACTTTCAGTAGTTAAACCTGCTGTCTATTTCCTACTAAGGCTACTAATTTCTTGATTATTTATCTATAGTATACACCATTGAAAAATATTTTTCAGTCTAAAATAATTCTTCTTATGACACTATCCATATGAAGAATCATTTATAATCCGAAAAAGCAAATTACAATTTAACTTGACTTTCTATCAAATTTTATACTTTCCTGTTTATGTATTTGGATATGTGCACACCTATGCATACATTCATAGTAGATGTATTTAGTGTTAGAGAATTGTATGCAAAAAATGAAATTATCCTTTATATTGGCTAATGAAATTTTCATTTAGGTAACACTTTATTTCACCTATCTTTTGCACACTGAATATAAGGGACAAATAATTTTATGAGAAAAGACAAATTAACATTTTTCCATGAAAACTTGGCCAAAGCCATTAGGAAATGAGCTGATCTTTCCAAACTACTATGCTTTACCTTATTTTGCAGCCAAGTACTGTAAGGAGTAAGATGATCTATATTGTTCATCATAAAGGCAAGTGAAAACCATTATTATAAAACTCAGTTTGTGCCTATTAATTGGTAGTTAAAACTTATCTGAATAAAAATAGTCACATATTACTTCCAGAAAAGACACTGAACAGCATAGAGAATAAGCTACTAATTCATCAATTGGTTTTAGTCTTGTGAGTGCCATGGCATTAGATAAATAAATAAATAAATCTCCCAACTGTGAGAACAATAAAATAAACCAAATAAACCTTATGATTTACAAACATGGCTTATTAAAACTAAGGATTAAAAAATGGTCTCTGTATATTTTATTTCCCTACACAAATAAACAGTCAAATTCATCCGTGGCCACTGACATTTTTCAATGTTGTAGGCTATTTGCTCACACTAAAACATGGTTTGGCATTTTCTGAGTAGAGATGTTTGCAGATTTCACAGACTAATAAAATATTCAGAGATTAGATTATAAAGGACTTACAAGGTTTTAGAGGCACGTAAATACCTAGAGAAGCAGTCCATTGCATATAGGGTACAGGCATAATCTCTCTCTCTCTCTCTCTCTCTCTCTCTCTCTCTCTCTCTCTCTCTCACACACACACACACACACACACACACACACACACACACAGAGAGAGAGAGAGAGAGAGAGAGAGAGAGAGAGAGAGACATGTACAGATACAATCACTCTCTAGATATACTGTGTGTTCGTTAGTCATTTTGCAAATGTCCCAAGACAGAGAAAGAACAGGTCAGGCCAGTATATTTATTTAGGATCTTTCAGAAGTACAAAACCAACATTATTTTAGTAAATATCTAAGCTACCATTTTCTCAGAAAACTACCCTGTGGCATAAATAAAAAAATAATAATTGAAAACTATTTTAAGGTTACAACCCATTGAAAAAATTCCTCCTCATGCAATCTTTTGGGTCAATTCTACTGATTTTATCTTTATTTTCGACTCAATTTCTCTTTCCATTGAATTTTTACACCATTTCAGAGAAAATACAAATATTTTTGAATGGAAATTATTTATATTTGTATATAAAATCACAATATTAACATATATAAATTGCTAACATGTTCATGTAATATAAGAAATACATGTTGAAGATGAAAATATAAAAATGAAAACACCCATGGAGCAGGAGATTGGAAGGCACTTGGCAGAGCACACTGTCAGAGGGTGGCAGGCAGGTCCTTTGAAGCTAATGTACTCAAATTTCCTGGGGCTGCTGCCATCTTCCACAGGAGCAGCCTCTGAATGAGAAATATTTCTGTCTAATCCTGCTGAAGACAGATAAGTCTGCCAATTGAAACTGTAAAGTCCTGACAGCCAGAGGCATCAGTTTTGTAATAGCAAAAGACTGATGCTGGAATATCAGGAACAGAGCAGCACTCTCTGACAGCAAGAAACTAATGTGTTTGACAAGAAATTGGGTCCATGATCATTGTAAGTCAAACAAGATGTCTGTTCATTCAACGCCTCAAAATTACCGTCCTTTTCTAAGTTCAAGATTCATTTCATTACTGACATGTTCTTTTCTTTCTCCCTCATCAAGTAAAAAACAAACAAAAAAGCCAAAACTTACAGAAATGCACAAGTTTCCTGCATTTTACCAGGTAACAACCTTTGTAATTCCCTTTTAATAAGTACCATAATCAAAAAAATATACAAGGTTTCCTGCCCTGTACTCAATCCCATTGCTTGCTGGGCTCATTTACAACATCTGTTCTGTTTAACCATTGAGTCATTGTATCTTTCCGATTCAAAAGGATTCAAACATCCATCAAATCTAACAACCTTTTGGGTCCCCTTTTGCCCATTCTATCTCATAACCCATAGTGTTGTTCAGCATTCATCTTAAGCTGTGCTGACTGGTTTGATAAAAGAACAAAACATAACCATTTCAAAATTCAGTAAAGAAAATCATCCAACTCTTTGGAATAAATAAATGAAATTTCACATTTTCTGAATATTATATGAAGGCAATGTTTAATTCTCCAGCTTTAGATGGATATTTTGAGTAGGTTTTAAAACTATGTGGTTGTTTATTAATACCAAAGTTTAACACTTTAGAACAGAATCTATTACATGGAAAAGACTTAGAGAATATTCCTAGGTATTCCAGCAATAATGGTTATAGAAATATCCCCCAAGAAACTGATAATCTTCTTTTGTGTCTCCCTAAAATTTTCAAGATTGCTTTCTCTATGTTTGTGAAGAAAGGGCTACGATTTTAATTTAGATTACATTTAACTTATAGTTTACTTTTAGTAGAATGGGCATTTTTACCTTATTTATTATTCCATTAAATGGGCATGGGAGATATTTCCATCTTCTGGTGCCATCCTCTGTTGCATATATATATATATATATATATATATATATATATACATACATACATATATGGAGAGACAGACAGACAGATGGACAAACAGAGACAAAGAGAGACAGAGAGGCAGAAAGACAGACAGATGGAGACAGAGACAGACAGACAGACAGACAGACAGACAGACAGACAGACAGACAGAGAAACCCATGATATCACTGGCTAGGCACTATGAGGCAGCCTCAGTCTATTTCCAGACTGGCAAAGGCCACATTTTTCCTTTTAGCCTGGTCCTGTCTCATTCATACTCTGCCTCTCCAGAGCTCCAAAAGCACTCCTTCTGGAACCCAGTTGAGTCACTGCGTGAAGGAAAACACTACAGAACTTAGTTTAGAATCAACAGGTAAAACAATCGCTGGATGCAGAACCTAGTATCCTAATTTTGCAAATTATTCGCTGTTGTAAATCCTTGAGTGATGAATCCGAGTGGATCCATCACTCAAACTGACAGCTTCTGGCTTCTTATATTCTGTCTCCCTCCCTTGCTCCTGTGGTCCAAAATTAAGGTCGTTTCACCCGCATCCCCCTTTCCTCTCTCAGACCGTGAAGTCCTGCCTCCTTCTGGCCCAATGGTTGGGTTTCCTGTAATGTTTATTTATTAGGGGAAAATTCTACCACAATCCTCCACTCTTTCACTGAGTTTCCTAAAGATTTCATGCCAGAGGTCCTTCTTTTCCTTGAGTATATTTATTCACAAGTATTTATTTATATTTTGTGCCTAATAAGAGTGAGTTTTTTTTCTAAATTCTTTTCTAATATGGTTGTCATTGATATATAACAAAGAAACTGAATTTTTATCTGTTGATTTTATGTCTATCTTGTTAAAAGTGTTTATCAGCTCTAAAAATTTTTGGTGAGGTTTTAAGGTCTTCTTTCTATACATTCCTATAATTTGAAAATATTACTCTGGTGGTTTGAATACCTATGGCCACCATAAAGTCATGTATTTGAATGTTTCTCCCATAGAGAGTGACACTATTAGGAAGTATGGCCTTGTTGGAGTAGGTGTGGCATTTTTGAAGGGAGCATATTACAGTGGGAGCAGGCTTTTAGATCTACTATGCTCAAGCTACACAGGCATATCATACCCCTTTGTATATTGCATTATATTTATTTAACACACAGTCACTTTCTACTACCTGCAGATTAAGATATAGAACTTCAAATGTAAGTAATTAACACAATATATTGCCCCTTAAGGTTGTTTTTATTCTACAGCAGAGTTTGGTATGTTTATTTTTACTTCCATTCAATTCTAGGAATAAATTTAGTTGTTGATTTTTTTCCAGTGGAACAGTGATCATTTGTCTGTTCTTTCATGTTCATGAATTTTTGTGCTTTCTGTAGTTTCTACTCCTGTTGATATGTAGCTTTCTTAAAGGATGGTTAGACCAAATACGGGGCATTATTTAAGATTTCCTATTTTATTGGGACTTGTTTTATATTCTAATATGTGATTCATGAGTATCCTATGGGCTTAGAAGAATATGTATTTTCTACTATTTGGGTGAAATATACTGTAGATATCTATTAGAACCAATCAATTATGATATTACTTAGCTCCACTTACCAGTTTTTGTTTTGTTCAGATAATCTGATTTCTGACTTTGAAAGTGAGGTATTGCAGTCATCCTTTATAGCTATGTTGAGCTATTTTGTACTTTTAGATTTAATCATTCTGCTTTTATATTTGGTGTAGTATATATAGAATTATAGAAGCCTGTTGATGTAATGCAGTGGTTTTTAACCTGTGGGTCACTACCCCTTTGGTGGTTGAATGACCCTTTCATAGGGGACTCTTAGGACCATCAAAAATGCAGGTATTTATATTATAATCATAAAAGTAGCAAAATTACAGCTATGAGGAAGCAACAGAATAATTTTATAGTTAAAGACCATCACAATATGAGGAATTTCATGAAAATGTCACAACAGTAGGGAGGCTGAGAATCGCTGGAATGCTTCTATATCTTTTAAGACTAGTTTTGGTTGAAGTCTATTTTACTAAATATGAGAATGGCTCTCACTGCTTGGTTCCGAGTTCTAAGTGGCTGAAATAATTTTTCTATTCACTTAAATTGGTGGCTGTCATTATGGTGACTGTGATTCTCAAAGAATCACAGATGCACCAAAAGATGATTTTTTTAAAAACATCCAGTCTCCTAGTTTGTTATTTTTAAAGTATACATATATTTATTATTTTCTCCTATATTGCATTTCACTAAACTTTCCCTTCCATCCTCTTCTTGCAGTCCCTTCCTGCTACTTTTCTCTCCTGAGGATCCACTCCTCCTCAGTTTCTCTTCAGAAAAGAGCAGGTCTCCCAGGGATGTCAACCAAACTTGCATAACAAATTAAGCAGCTGAGAACACTGATATTCATAATTATTATTGAAAGACATGTATTAATTCCTGTCATTTTGCTAATAGTGGCTTTAACCCACTATCTTAGAAGTGTTTCATCGTTTGCTGAGACCACTTTTGTGTGTTTATCTTTCCCATTGAATTCAAGTATTTCTTTCAATGTCCTACATAGAGATGATTCAGTTGTCAAAACAAAATATTTTGAGTCATGAAATGTTGTCATTACTTTTATTTTTAACATGATAACGTTTTATTTCCTTATTTTCATTAATTAATTTATTTACATTGCATCCCTATCACAAATCCCCCCCTCCTCCCAGTTCCTCTTTCTCACCTGCCCTAACCCTACATTTCCTTCTTTTTCTTCTCAGAGAAGGGGAGGCTTCCCATGGATATCAATTTGCCTTGGCATATCAAGTTGCAGTAGGACTAGGTGCATCTTCTTCTATTGAGGCTAAACAAGGCAACTAAGTTAGGCGAAAAGGATCCAAAGTTAATAAACAGAGTAAGAAATAGCGCTTGCTCTTAGTGTTTGGGCCCACATAAAGACAAAGGTACATATCAGTTACACCTGTGTAAGGGGCCTAGGCCTGTCCCATAAGTGCTTTCTGTTTGGTAGTTCAGTCGACATGGGCTCCTATGGGTCTAGATTAGTTGATCCATTAGGTTTTCTTGTAGTTTTCTTGGCTTTTCTGGCTCCTTCAATCAGTCCTCCCCTTCTTCTACAAGATTTATGGAGCTCTGCTTAATGTTTAGATGTGGGTCTTTGCAGTAGTTTTGATCAGCTGCTAGATGAAGCTGAGAGACCAAACAGCTGAAAAAGTCAGATGCAGGTACTAGTACCCAATCGATGGACAGAAACCAGGGACCCTTGTGGTTGAATTGGGGGAAAACTGGAAGAAGCTGAGGAGGAAGGCAGCCCCATGGGAAAACCAGCAGTCTCAACCTAGACCCCTAAGATCTCTCAGACACTGAGCCACCAAACAGGAAGCAAACTCCAGCTGATATGAGGTTCCTGACACATATACAGCAGAAGAATGCCTGGTCTGGCCTCATTGAGAGAAGATGCAGCTAACACAGAGAAGATGCATGAGGCCCCATGGAGTGGGGAGGCCTGATATGGTGGGGGTAGGAGGTGAGGATATCCTTTTGGAGACAGGATGGAGGAGGTATGGAATAGGGAACAGTTGTGTGTGGGCAGACCGGGAGGTGGATGAATACTGGACTGTAAGAAACAAAGAATAAATAAATAAATAAATAAATAAATAAGGAAAGGAAAGAACAATCTCAACTTCATATTGGAAAAAACAAAACAACAAAAACAAATAAACAAACAAAAACAGGGTAGCTAAAACAATGCTGTACAATAAAAGAACTTCTGGAGTTATCATTACACCTGATCTCAAGCTATATTACAAAACAATGGAAATAAAATAAAAAAAACAGCTGGTATTAGCATAGGAACAGATAAGTTAATCAATTGAATCCACTTGAAAACTCACAAGTAAAACCACACACCTGTAGATGCTTGTTTTGACAAAGAAGAAAAAACTGCAATGGAAAAAAGAGAGCATCTTCAGCAAATGTGGCTCGACTAACTGCATGTCAGCATGTAGAAGAATGCAAAGCGGTCTATATCTATCACCTTGCACAAAACTCAAGTCCAAGAGGATCAAATACCGCAACATAAAACCAGATCCACTAACACTGATATAAGAGAAAGTGGGGAATAGCCTTGAATGCATCAGAAGAGAAAACAGCTTCCTGAACAGAACAGCAGCATATCAAGCGAGACACAATTAAACCTCATGAAACTGAAAGCTTCTCTAAGACAAAGGACAACATCAGTAGGACAAATCTCTACTGGGAGTAAGATAATGTTTTCCTCTTTAGTTCTGGTTTTGAGCACTTTGAGCCACAAACTAGGTCATCCTCTGCATGTCATCCAAAGAACAATGTCTGGGAGTGTCTGGTACAGGTGCCTGGAGTGAAATTACCCTGCAGTGTAGGTTTACAGGCTGCTGACATTATTCCTAAATCTTCCAGTCTCCAAATATCAGGACTCTGATAGCTATAACGCTTATGTTCTGAAATTAGGCTCAGAGTTTTTGGAATACATTAGGAGATGATTCAACCAGGTTCTCTTAATGTTTGAGGAATTCATGCATTTGACTATGATTGCTGTTCATTGCAAACAAAAATTGCTAAGCACAATATCTAACTATGAGGACAATTAATTTGTAATTTGCCTCAGGAAACTTGCATTATGCATGCTTTTAAATTCTGTGCATATTACACTACTGATTTCTAAAAGTCAGTTTGTTAACACATGAATTTAGAAAACATTGGCCAAATCCCAACTCTGTTCTTTCTACCATTGCAGCTGTATCTCACCCAATGTTTACAGTTATGGTCTATGCATTTTAATAAGGATAAGTACCTTTCAAATAAATATTTTAAACATAAGAAGCCATTTCAGAAATAAATGTTCATAACATGATTATATTTCCAGGTACAGTGATGGTTGTGCAGCATTTTAATTGCCAGATATTTTTAAAAAGAGAAAAACTTTTAGTTTTCCACACTGCTCAATCTATTTTCTCTCCCTATATATCCTTTTGTGTGTACAATTGCTTTTGTTATTCTTATATTTAATGGTAGATTGCTAGTATCTCATGCACTGATTATATATGGCATGACTGAAATAATTGCATGTACAAAAAAAAAGGATGTTTTATATCTCAAGGCAAATTCTACCCAGAAATAAGAGACAGTAACAGAGGAATTGCAATACTAATATGAACATCAAAGCCAATGCAAATCCTGACTTTTCACCTAGCTAAGAATTCGTTCTACAGATTTGTGTGTGTATTTCATAGTACCGCAGTTCCTGTGTCATTGTTTCTAATGTAGAGGCAGAAACATCATGACTTCCTACAATCAACTTACGACTCTTTGCTGGGGACAGCAAACAATGACAGGGACTGCCTGCAGTAAGGGCAGGATAGAGACATCTCAGAAGCCCGCAGCAGCTCATTGTTGAAAAGGATGGTGTTTGGGACCCTGAGAAGCAGGACATACATCCCTCCAGGGTACCGGCCATCTGAAATAAGGGGCTGCCTGCAGTAGGCCTGGATGGAGACATCTTCAGTAGCCCACTGCAGCTCTATTTTTTAAAAATTTTTTATTTTCTATATTCTATGTTTACATTCCAAAGGCTTTCCCCTTTCCCAGTTCCCCCCTCCCTATGTCCCATAATTACTCTCCCCCCCAACTATTCCCCAATCATTCCCCCTCCCCCCATGGTTTCTCTACAAAACTGGATCCAATCTTTACAGGCCCAGGGTCCTCTCCTTTCTTCTTGGGAATCATTTGACTTGCTAATTGTGCCTTGAGTATTTAGGGCTTCTGGGCTCATTAATATCCACTTATCAGTGATTGCATTTCATGTGTATTCTTTTGTGACTGGGTGAGCTCACTCAGGATGATATTTTCCAGGTCTAACCATTTACCTACAAATAGCATGAATTCATTATTTTTTTTCCAATAAAAACTAATTGGTATTTTTATTTTTTTAATTTTTTTTTATTTTCTATATTCTATGTTTACATTCCAAAGGCTTTCCCCTTTCCCAGTTCCCACCCACCATAGTTCCCATAGTTCCTCTCCCCCCCCAACTGTTCCCCAATCATTCCCCCTCCCCCCTCGGTTTCTTTACTAAACTGGATGCAATCTTTACAGGCCCAGGGTCCTCTCCTTTCTTCTTCTTGGGAATCATTTGACTTGCTATTTGTGTCTTGAGTGTTTAGGGCTTCTGGGCTCATTAATATCCACTTATCAGTGATTGCATTTCATGTACATTCTTTTGTGATTGGGTTAATTCACTCAGGATGATATTTTCCAGGTCTAACCATTTACCTACAAATTGCATGAATTCATTATTTTTAATTGCTGAGTAGTATTCCATTGTATAAATATACCACATTTTCTGTATCCATTCCTCCTTTGAGGGATATTTGGGCTCCTTCCAATTTCTGGCTATTATAAACAAGGCTGCTATAAACATAGTGGAGTATGTGTCTTTATTGTATGCAGGGGAACCCTCTGGGTATATGCCCAGGAGTGGTATGCCAGGGTCCTCTGGAAGTGACATGCCCAATTTTCTGAGGAACCGCCAAACTGATTTCCAGAGTGGTTTTACCATTTTGCAATCCCACCAACAGTGGAGGAGTGTTCCTCTTTTTCCACATCCTCGCCAGCACTTGTTGTCTCTTGGGTTTTAATCTTAGCCATTCTGACTGGTGTGAGGTGGAATCTCAGGGTTGTTTTGATTTGCATTTTTCTGATGACTAATGATGTTGAACATCTCTTAAGGTGTTTCTCGGCCGAATTTCTTCTGGTGAAAATTCTCTGTTTAGCTCTGTACCCCATTTTTTGATAGGGTTATTTGGTTCTTTGCAGTCTAACTTCTTGAGTTCTTTGTATATATTGGATATTAGCCCTCTGTCGGATGTGGGGTTGGTGAAGATCTTTTCCCACTTTGTTAGTTGTCGTTTTGTCCTTCTGACAGTGTCCTTTGCCTTGCAGAAACTTTGTAATTTTATGATGTCCCATTTGTCAATTCTTGATCTTAGTGCATAAGCTATTGGTGTTCTGTTCAGGAACTTTCCCCCTGTGCCTATGTCCTCCAGGGTCTTCCCAAGTTTCTTTTCTAATAGTTTCAGTGTGTCTGGTTTTATGTGGAGGTCCTTGATCCACTTGGAGTTGATCTTAGTGCAAAGAGATAAGAGTGGGTCAATTCGCATTCTTCTGCATGTTGACCTCCAGTTGAACCAGAACCGTTTGTTGAAGAGGCTATGGAAAAATATTTCTTGCTCCTGGATTGGCAGGATCAATATAGTAAAAATAGCCATCTTGCCAAAAGCAATATACAGATTCAATGCAATCCCCATCAAAATCCCAACTCAATTCTTCATAGATCTAGAAAGAGCAATTCTCAAATTCATCTGGAGCAACAAAAAACCCAGGATAGCTAAAACTATTCTCAACAATAAAAGGACTTCTGGGGGAATCAATATCCCTGATCTTAAACAGTACTACAGAGCAATTGTGTTAAAAACTGCATGGTATTGGTACAGCAACAGGCAAGTGGATCAATGGAATAGGTTTGAAGACCCAGAAATTAACCCACAGACTTATGGTCACTTGATCTTTGATAAAGGAGCCACAACCATCCAGTGGAATAAAGATAGCCACTGCAGCTCTTTGTAACAACAGTTTTCCCATTTCTCCTAACCTTAGCCCTTGACAATGGCTGTATAGATGTCATTTGTGCAGGACTGTTTTTCAGTTGGCCTTGGTGTGCATAATTATTCTATTATATCTTACTTTCTTACTTCTTTTTTCCTTCTGCTCTGGCGAGTTCTATGAAACTAGATGTTCCCTGATGTAATGATTCTTACACAATTAAAAATTGAGGCATGGACCACAGCACAGCACAGCACAGCACAGCACAGTCCTAATGGCCCAGGCGCATACTCTGTGTTCTCATCTTAGAAACAATGTAATAACTGCACAATGGTAGTGCCAGATTAATGCTTGACTTGCAAAGAAAGTTTGATGAAATTATTAAAAAATGAATTAGAGCCAACATTGGGACCCCCAAAAAAGAAAAAAAACTATTAAAGTTATGAAATAAGTTCTGCACTGCATTTGAGAGTGGTTCCTAGATAAGCAAGTAGAGAATATGTTAAACCTTAGATTAGTAAAACTAATTCAAAACAGTGGGATTCTTAGGAGATTCATTGTATGCAATGTGTACAAGCAGAAAGCTAGGAGAACTATGAAGTTAAGGGTTAACTTGATTCTTTCTGGCCACTGCCTGGCAGCTTTGCCCATGTCATTTATCATTAGAGCTTTACAAGGAAATGCAAGTGGCTGGCCTCGGAGCTCTGAGCTATGAAGTACAATAGTTAAAGTTAAAGTTTAAATAGTGATAAGTTTGCAATTATTATTATTTTGGCTATAGGCCTGGGTATAGGGAAGCTTGAAACTTTGAGGAACAATTGTAATTTTTTATTTTTTGTGAGACATGGTTATTCTTTTGAATTTGATTTGGCAATGATTATACGATGTCTTTTTTTATCTGCTTTTGGAGTATCAATAAAAGACTGGGGCAAGAGAGAATGCAGAGTGAATGTACTGAGACTGTAGAAAGCATGCAGAGTGAATGCAGAGAGAATGTAGACAGAATGTAGAGAGAATGTCGAGATCGAGTAGTGAGCATGTGAAGAGCAAGTGAGAGAGTGAATGCAGAGAGCATGAGAAGAGCTTGTGAAGAGTGAGGGAAGAGAGAACGTGAGGTGTGTGTGTGAAGATTGGGCATGTGAGTGAAAGGAGAGTGCCTGTGTGTGTGTGTGTGAGATGTGTGTGAAGAGTGTGTATGTGAGTGAAAGGGGAACACACAGAAGTGTGTATCAGTGAGAGAGTGCAAGAAAAGAAAAACGCACAGGAGAAAAGCAGAGTGCACAGGGGAATGCAGAATGTATGCAGCCTCAAGCTGTGAGCAAATGAGCAAGACAGAAAGAGAGCAGAGAATGACAGAGAAGAGAAACTTTCAACCTTGAAAACTTACCTGTCAGCTTGTACCCCAAAAGTAGTAGTATATATTTATTATGCACCTTCCCTGCTTCCAGTTGAGAACTCCGATCCTCTGTTGGGGCTGGACCCCGACAACTCTTGACTTGAATCAGTCACAATACAGGCTCATGTTGGAAAACCCATGAAAATCCAGAAAAAGCATTACTGAAAGTCCAGTTACATAATCTGGATGTGGGATAGTTCTACTGTTTTACCTCAGTAGGTTTATATTCATAACATCAAGATGCATCCAAATAAAATGAACAAGTTCAGACTCCTTATCTATTCCTACCTACATACAATGGTACAATAGAAAAAAAAAAAAACCCTGACCAAATTTTGTTCTTCTCTAAAACCACACTCAGCTTTGACCTAAATGTGGAATTTTATTGTCACAGACTGCTATATGCCTACATTTCTTGTGCTGCCTTAGCTCTTTCAGCACCTACACATGTACCTGCTCCCAGTATAGCTGTATGCTTAGAAATTTGAACAAGAAGAGGGAAAACAATTGAAATAGCCATTTGAGGTCAATAATACTGGAATATTTTAAATTTACTGAAAACATAAGGAATGAAATATCTAGAACCTGATATATAATAGATAATATAGAATATCTGGGATAGAGATGGGCTTATTCTACAAACATGAAAATACTTTATTGAAGGGGAAATGAAGTTTACAGACTTTAGAATGATACTATGTAGGTCTATTGTTGAGAAATATCTATCATTAGCAGAAATATGGCAAAAAATAAAATTGAATTAAATTATAAACTCTGAATTTTAGTTATTTATTATGTTATTATTCTATTATCTCCTCCATTTTACTTCTCTATCTTCACTACTATTATTATAAGTGAAATGTAATAGAATGATTACTTCTTACACTATAACATTAGCCATTACAACAGTGGGATTTTTATAAATTAAATTTATTTATTTACTTCAATGTCTCTGTGCGCATGTGCTTATGAGTGTCTGCACCTACTAGGTTTAGGCATATGAAGGTCAAGGTCAATATGAAGCAGTGTTTTCTCTTTACACTATGTGGGCTCTAGGGATTCAATGCAGGACATAACACATAGCTGCCAACATCTTTGTCTGCTAATAATTCTCATCAGCCTACCATGCTGAAGGTTGTCATCATAGGTATAAAATTATCTAGGTTAACGTAGATATCACATATTATATATAAAATTAATAATAAGGGACTTGGGATATGATTCTGTGGACAATGTACTTAATATACAATCATGGGTATCAAAGCTTGGACCTACAGAACTCACATAGATTCTACACATGGGTGATGTTCCATCTGCCATCCCAGTGCATAAGATGTACAGATAGGACTTCCCCAGGGAAAGCTGGCTATTTTGACTATTACATATGTAAAGCTCTAAACTTTATACAAGACTTTGCTTCAATAAATAAAATAGGGAGTGATTGGGGCCTCCACAAATTTGTGTGTACATGTGCACATGAATATGCAAATGTGTTGAGGACAGAAATAAGGGCATATGCATCCACACATATATACATTTGTATAAACACATGCATAGTAAAGGGATCCATACAAAATATAAATTAAAAGAAAAGAAGATTAAATATAAGACAGGTAAGTTATAACTATAGACTATTTACTCTTTATCTAACCCTCTACTTAAAGGTTAAACATTCTTCTCCAAATGTATAAATGATACAGGATGAGAGTCATATATAGGCTATATTTATCTGTATTTTAAAACATAGCAATTTAATTCACAATTTTTTCCAGGATCATTATGTATAGTTTTTTTTAACTTGTGCTTACTTGATAATTCTGCATGACAGAAATTCTAAGAGCATTGTCTTAGTTTGGGTTTTACTGCTGTGAACAGACACCATGACCAATGCAAGTTCTATAAAAGACAACATTTAATTGGGATTGGCTTACAGGCTCAGAGGTTGAGTCCATTGTCATCAAGGCAGAAACATGGCAGCATCCAGGCAGGCTTGGTACAGGAGGAGCAGAGAGTTCTACATCTTCATCTGAAGGCTGCTAGTAGAAGACTGACTTCCAGGCAACTAGGGTGAAGGTCTTAACACCACACCCACAGTGACACACCTACTCCAACAAGGCCACACCTCCTAATAGTGTCACTTCCTGGGCCAATCATATACAAACCACCACAAGCATTATGGACAAAAAAAATGAGAGAGAGAGAGAGAGAGAGAGAGAGAGAGAGAGAGAGAGAGAGAGAGATTGTGTTTTGTTTCCAAATGAGCAGCTATAAGAAAAAAGTGTTCAAAATCGTATTTAAATTATGCAACCCCAAAGTTAGGGCATGTAATGTAAAGCAGATTTTATTTCACTTAGATTCATTGGGTACTCATATTGTTTTGAGACAAGTTATATATCCCCCACTAACCTCATTAATATGTAACTGAGAACAATCTTGAGCTTGCCTACTGTTTCCACCTCTCAATTGCTCTGACCACAGTCATAGGATAGCACTTAGGTTTATGTGGTGTTTGTTACTGAACATTTGTTCAACGACTTTGTGCATGCTAGGCAAATTTTCTACATGAACAAATATTATACATCCCTTACCAGGTTCCATTTTAAATTATTATGTAATATTTTTTTAATTCAACACAATTAACTGAAGTTATCAAGATACTATAAATAATTGACTCAAGGATTTATGTACTGCTACCCAGCATGCTTACTTTATCATTAAGTCTTCCATTTAATCACTGTGAACAGATTCTCTAAATATGCAGATACTAAAGTGCAACAAAAGGGACAATTTCCTGTTAGCTCAGTATTACGGTGAAACTTGGAAAATCTCAATGAGTGTTATAAAATGGAAAGAATTTAGTTTAAAAGTGGAAGTGGTGAGATTGTATTCATTTATATTAAATGTTTAATTCTTTTATGACCAGGAGATATATTTTGGTTCCCTTCAGTGTCTGAAATTCAGATTGATAATCAGTGTTTAGGTAACAAGCATATTTTGAGTACAACTAAGATAGAATATTGTATTTTAATTCATTTGCTGTAGTTTAACAGGATAAATCAATAAAGCAGGAAATAGGTGCTAAGTTAGGAACAGATATAGACAAACTGTTCTAAGACTCTATTTAAAGTACCAAATTTTCTTAAATATTGGGCTCTGCTTAATATTTGGTCTAGAAAAATGGAAAGATTGACTGTGAAGGATATAATCTTGGCTTCAGATTCTACCTGTAATGCAGGATCTCCTGCTGGTTTGTTGAAGTAACAATATTTAGGTAATATTATAAAGTAGAAATAATGACTACAAAGTATATACATCTGGCATCAAAGAGCAGCTTGACTAGGAGAGAGAATAAGGTGAAAGGGCAGTCAGTTTAGTAAATGAGTAATTCATCATAGAGAGATACATGATTTTACTTGCAATTTAGAAATCCCCAAAGAACTCTTAAAAATTCCAAGCTTTAGTTGCAACAAAAATCAATTTCATTTGCCTTTCTCTTAGTGAGGTCATGAAACTGTACTTATGTTTAAAAATTCCCTTCCTCCAGTATTTAGCAACATAGCAAATTGAACCTGAAATTGAAAGATATGGATCTGCCCCATCTGAAAGGTGAAAAATATTCAAATAAATAAATGGTGTAGATAATAGTGTGATATAAGTAGACAATATACCCATTAGCTTCTAAGAAAGAGGGATGATAAATATGATTCACAAAATGTTTTATATATTTGTTAGCATTTATTTCTAAGTATATGCTGATTAATGTACAAATGTGTATTAAATTTAGCATGTTGAAATATTTTTTAAGTACAATGTGGGAATTTTAAAAATGCTATCATATTTCCATCAATGTAATCTCCTGTGGTGCTTTAATCAATAGATTAAAATAATCTATTGATTTAAAATAGATTATTTAAAAAATAGCATGATGTATTATTTTCTAAATATATAAATCAGCTTTACAAGTATGAGACATGCCTGCATTTACCTTTTGATCAAAATTTTTTAGTGACCCAATCCATGGAAATGAAGCAAAACTCACAGCAGTCCCTGTAGGGAATGTTTTGTATTCGCATGGAAAGGAAGGTAGATTTCCTTTGCTTCTCTTTTAAGAACTGCTGCTGTCATGCCCACATTTGCTCATTAAGCTAACTGCCTTCCATTTCTCCTCTTCTCCAGACTTAAGCCTTTTGATTGTTAGGGTTAAATTTAATGAGCAGGTGTTTATTTAACTTCCATGTTACTGTATTTAGGACATTTCTGAGGATGTCAGGGAAGTAGAAATGGAGAGCAGCATCAAGAGGTTACAAATATCTTGAAATTTGATTCATGTGAACCTAGGTTTAAGTGTTCCCTCCACCACAATTTGCACCAACAGCTTCACTGTTCACACTCCTTGTCCAGTGTTCTCAATTAATTTGATTCAGGTGTGTTTGCAAGTCACTAAAATGTGGGCTCCATAGCAACAAGCACTTTTTTCTCTTTTGTTCAGAGCTCCATATATAACATTTAAATCATTTCACTGAAATTGGCTCAAAGAAAATATTCAAAGGTATTTATTAATGTGTGGATTCAAAAAGGGTATGCTAGTAGCTCTTGACTTCTTGCTCGATTATCACATCTGAGATTTGGTTAAGGCCAGTAAATAAAAGAAATGGGAGTTGAATTTATTTGAATATTTTTCACCTTTCAGATGGGGCAGATCCATATCTTTCAATTTCAGGTTCAATTTGCTATGTTGCTAAATACTGGAGGAAGGGAATTTTTAAACATAAGTACAGTTTCATGACCTCACTAAGGTCATGATATGTGTGTGTGAGTTGAATTGATATGCTGGTTTTGTTTCACTTTAAATCTGCAGAGGGGTATCTATGTCAAGGCTTTTGTACTTATCAGTCAGAAATGCTTTTCTTGGAAATAACAGGATGACTGTCCCCTGAGCGCTTCACATATAATATAATGACCAGTATGACAGGGCAGTGTGTAACTGAATTGGTTGTTCTCTAAGGGAGATGGAAAGATTCCAGCAGTATAGAATAAATAACTGCTGCATGTTAACAGAATAGCTCTGATTAAACCATGAAAACCAGTCCCAAAATATAAGATAGCAGAAGCCATGTTAGCCATCATTTCCATTCATCCACTGTAGAGAAAAGGAAAATACTGGCTTAGACAATGGTTCTTAAATTAGTGCAAAGTGACTGGAGATAGACTTCATGTTGACTCACGAGCCAGGGAAATTTTATGTAAGGGTGCATGTCATGAAAAATTAAGAGAAGCATTGTTGTATAACCAAATGAAGAAGAATGCATTTGTCTTTTATTTGGTGCCACACAAATACTTCATAACTGACTCATGTTTGGAGCAAATGATTCAAGATCTGGAACCTAGACCAGTGGTTCTCAATCTTCCTAATGCTGAGATCCTTTGATATTGTTCCTTGTGCTCTGGTGAACAGCAACCATAAAATTATTTTTTTTCTGCTCCATAACTACATTTTTGCTACTATTATGCATCATAATGTAAATATCTCATATGCAGAATATCTGATATGTGGCCCCTGTGGTTAGATTAGAATGACTAAACAATCCCTGATGGATGTTTGTCACCTGTAAGCAGGAAGAGGAGTTAAGCTTTACATGCAGAAAGAGAGTCTATAAAATGGTATGTGTTTTTTCAAGTAAAAAGAGCACAAACTGTATTTCATGAGACTATCAAAAATAGAAGACTGAGAAGAAGAGTAAGGACCTTAGGGAAAACATTGTTAAAATATTGCAGAGATGAGGATGTCTAAAACAAGCCTGAAGTGTGATGTCACAGACCTACCAGGAGATATAAAGCAACCCAGGGACTAAGAGGCAGGTTCCAGACAGGGTCACTCACACCAGCAAGCACCAGGGATAACTAGATGGTGATTGACAAGCACAAGATCATAAACAACAGAAACCAATATAAGTGAGCATCATCAGAACCCAGTTCTCCCACCACAGCAAGCCCTAAATACAGCAACACATCTGAAAATTAGGAAGCTGACCTAAAATCCTATCTAATGAAGATAACAGAGTCCTTTAAGAAACATATCAATAACTCACTGAAACAAATACAGGAAAACACAGGTAAAAAGGTAGAAGCATTAAAAGAGGAAACAAATAAATCCCTTAAAGAAATAAAGGAAAACACAATCAAACAGGTGAAGGAATTGAATAAAGTCATCCAAGACCTAAAAAAGTAGAAGTAGAAACAATTAAGAAAACACAAATGGAGGCAAAACTGGAAAACCTAGGGAAAAGGCGAGGAATTACAGAAGTAAGTATCACCAACAGAATACAAGAAATAGAAGAGAGAATCTCAGGTGTAAAAGATACTATGGAAGAGATTGACACAACTGTCAAAGAAAATTCAAAACATAAAAATCTTCTAAACTGCCCTTCACCTCTTCTGCCCAGTCCTTTTTGCTGGGGCAGACACTTAGCTGGTGTGCTCCAGTAAAGACACCAAATCCTGACCAATCCTAAAAGACCTGCTTCACTCAAAGCAGTTGGTAAGAACTCTCACCCCTTCTTGAGTCCCAGAGCTGCTGCTGGGAGCCTGGTGGACTCAGGACCCTTCAGCCACCAAAACCCTGAGCTCCTTAATACCACTCCTCTTCTGTACCTTCTTTCCCCTCATCCTGGTCATTTCTGCTGCAGTAGACACTTATCTGGTCTGCTCCAATGACAGAGCCATATCCTGACCCATCCTAGAGGATCCACTGTACTCAAAGCAGTTGAGGACCAGCTGCACTCAAAGCAGTTAAGGAGCAGCTGCATTCAGAGCAGTTGGACAACAGCTTGACTGCTCCACTAAAGACCCAACAGTCTGAAGGTCTCCAAAGAGATCTACTGCAGCCTGGAAACAAATCAACAGCTTCTCTGGCCCTATGAGGAGTCCCAAGTTGGAAAGCCCCACAGGTAGGCTGCAACACCCAAGGCAGCAGGCCTGAAGCAACCCAGGGACAAAAGACTCCAGACAGTCAACCAGACCTACAAACATCAGGGATAGCCAGCAGGTAAGCGGCAAGCACAAGACCATAATCAACAGAAGCCAATATACTTAGACATCATCAGAACCCAGTTCTCCCAGCACAGCAAGCCAAGAATACACCAACACACCTGAAAATGAGGAATCTTTCCTAAAATCCTATCTCATGAAGACAATAGTAACAAATACAGGAAAACACAGGTAAACAGGTAAAGGAATTGGATAAAGTGATACAAGATTTTAAAGTGGAAGTAGAAACAATAAAGAAAATACTGAAACTATTAGAAAAGAAACTTGGGAAGACCCTGGAGGACATGGGCACAGGGGTAAAGTTCCTGAACAGAACACCAATAGCTTATGCTCTAAGATCAAGAATTGACAAATGGGACCTCATAAAATTACAAAGTTTCTGCAAGGCAAAGGACACTGTCAGAAAGACAAAACGGCAACCAACAACGTGGGAAATGATCTTCACCAACCCCACATCCGACAGAGGGCTAATATCCAATATATACAAAGAACTCAAGAAGTTAGACCCCAAAGAACCAAATAACCCTATCAAAAAATGGGGTACAGAGCTAAACAAAGAATTTTCACCAGAAGAAATTCGGATGGCCGAGAAACACCTTAAGAGATGTTCAACATCATTAGTCATCAGGGAAATGCAAATCAAAACAACCCTGAGATTCCACCTCACTCCAGTCAGAATGGCTAAGATTAAAAACTCAAGAGACAACAAGTGCTGGCGAGGATGTGGAGAAAGAGGAACACTCCTCCACTGTTGGTGGGATTGCAAAATGGTAAAACCACTCTGGAAATCAGTGTGGCGGTTCCTCAGAAAATTGGGCATGCCACTCCCAGAGGACCCTGGCATACCACTCCTGGGCATATACCCAGAGGATTCCCCTGCATACAACAAAGACACATGCTCCACTATGTTTATAGCAGCCTTGTTTATAATAGCCAGAAGTTGGAAGGAGCCCAGATATCCCTCAAAGGAGGAATGGATACAGAAAATGTGGTATATTTATACAATGGAGTACTACTCAGCAATTAAAAATAATGAATTCATGCAATTTGTAGGTAAATGGTTAGATCTGGAAACTATCATCCTAAGTGAGCTAACCCAATCACAAAAGAATACACACGAAATGCAATCACTGATAAGTGGATATTAATGAGCCCAGAAGCCCTAAATACTCAAGGCACAATTAGCAAGTCAAATGACTCTCAAGAAGAAAAAAAGGAGAGGACCCTGGGCCTGTAAAGATTGGATCCAGTATTGTAGACCCAGAACAGAGAAATTGTGGGGGGGGGGAAAGAGTGGGGAATAGCATGGGGGGGAGAGGAATTATGGGACATATGGTGGGGGGTACCTGGGAAAGGGGAAAGCCTTTGGAATGTAAACAAAGAATATAAAAAATAAAAAAAAATGAAAAAAAAATAATCTTTACAGGCCTGGAGAGATGACTTAGCAGTTAAGAGCACTGCCTGCTCCTCCAGCACACCGAGGTTCAGTTCCCAGTACACACATGGCTCACACTTTGCATTTTCAGGGGATCTAATGCCATCTTCTGGCTTCTGGCGCCATGTGTACAAGGGATACAGACATACATGCCAGTAAAATCACCCACACTCGGGAAGGAAAACATAATCTAAGGTGAGTTAATAATAGGAGAAGTAAGGGATCATTAGATTCATTTATGATTTATTTAGATTTATTTATTTAGATTCATTTATGGTGAATATGATAACATAGTATAAAGAGATTCCTAGATATGGGTTTTGAAAACTTGGTCCAACTCATGTGTAAATTGAATCGTGTAGTCTATGATTCCAATAAAATTCTGCAAGGAAAGAAAAAAAAAAAGAAAAAGAAAAGAAAAAAAGAAAATACAAATGGAGGCAAACCTGGAAATGGAAAACCTAGGAAAAAGGTCAGGAATTACAGATGTATCACCAACAGAATACAGGAGATAAAAGAGAGAATATCAGGTGTAGAAGATACTACAAAAGAGATTAACACAACTTTCGAAGAAAATTCATAACATAAAAACCTCCTAATCCAAAGCATCTAGAAAATTCAGGACACAATTAAAAGACCAAATCTAAGAAAAATCTAAATAGAGTAGAACAAAGATACCCAGCTCAAAAGAACTAAAAATGTCTTCAACAAAATCATAGAAAAATACTTCCCCAACCTAAAGTAATAGATGGACATAAAGGTACAAGAAGCCTATAGAACACCAAATAAATGAGACCAGAAAAGAAAATATTTTTTACATAATAATCAAAATACTAAATGCTCAGAACAAAGAAACAATATTAAATGCTGCAAAGGAACCGGGCCAAGTAACATACAAAGGTAGACTTATCAGAAATACACCAGACTTTCCAACAGAGAGTATGAAAGCCAGAGAGCTTGATCAGAGGTCATGCAGATTCTAAGAGAACACAACTGCCAGCCCAGGCTATTATACCCAGCAAAACTTTCAATCAACATCGATGGAGAAAACAAAATATTCCAGGACAAAAGCAAATTTAAACAATATCTATTTACCAATCCAGCCCTACAGAAGTTCCTAGAAGCAAAAGTTCAACACAAGGAAGGTACCTGCACCAAAGAAAGGACAAGATATTACAAAGACAATAGGAGACAATAACAAAGACAAAAGGAGAGAATCACAAGTATATAAAGCTACCTACAAAAACAAACATATCAGGACAGTCATCTGTCCTTAATATCTCTCAATATAAATGGACTCAAATCACCTTTAAAAAGATATAAGCTAACAGACTGGATACTCAAACAATATCCATCATTTTGCTGCATACAGGAAACTCACCTCAATAACAGAGACAGACACTATCTCAGAGTAAAATGATGGGAAAAGGTGTTCCAAGCAAATGGTTCCAGGAAACAAGTTGGAGTTGTCATCCTAATAGCCAATAAAATAGACTTTCAGCCAAAAGTTATCAAGCCTGATGAAGAAGGACACTTCATATTCATCTAGGGTAAAATCCACCAAGAGAAAGTTTCAATTTTGAATATCTATGCCCCAAATGCAAGAATACCCACAATCATAAAAGAAACTTTACTAAAGCACAAAACACACATTGAACCCCACACAGTAATAGTTGGAGACTTCAATACCCCACTCTCACCAATGAGCAGGTCATTGAAACAGAACTTAAACACAGACACTGTGAAAATAAGAGAGGTTATGAACCAAATAAATTTGACTGATATCTACAGAACATTTCACCATAAAACAAAAGACTACACCTTCTTCTCAGCACCTCATGATACCTTCTCCAAAATTGACCATATAATTGGTCACAAAACAACCCTCAACCAATAAAAGAAGATTGAAATAATACCATGTATCCTATCAGATCACCATGGCCTAAGGCTTGTCTTCAATGACAGCAAAAACAGCAGAAATCCCACATATACTTGGAAATTGAACACTCTCTTCTCAATGATAATTTGGTTAGGAAAGAAATAAAGGAAAAAATTAAAGACTTCCTGGAATTTAATGAAAATTTTGATACATCATACCCAAAGTTATGGGACACAATGAAAACAGTGCTAAAGGAAAGTCCATAGCACAAAGTGCCCTGGTAAAGAAACTGGAGAGATCTTATGGTAGCAACAGAAGCACATACCTGAGAGCTCTAGAACACAAGGAAGCAAACACACCTAATAGGAGTAGATGACAGGAAATAGTCAAACTCAAGGCTAGTGTCAACCAAATAGAAACAAAGAGAACAATATGAGGCCCCTTGTCCTGGAAAAGCTCAGTGCAGCAGTATAGGGGAATACCAGGAAAGGGAAATGGGATAAGGGGTGATTGGGGAACAGGGGGAGGGAAGAAGGCCTATGGGGCTTTCAGGGAGAGGGGATCCAGGAAAGGGGATATCATTTGAAATGTGACTAAAGAATATATTGAATTAAAAAAAAGCAAAAAAAATCTTAAAAAAATAAAAATGAAAAAGGAAGTAGGAGCTAACAAAAAAATGAATCAGCAAAACCAAAAATTGAATCTTTGAAAGAATCAACATGATATATATATATATATATATATATCAACATGATATATATATATATCAACATGATATATATATCAACATGATATATATATCAACATGATATATATATATCAACATGATATATATATATCAACATGATATATATATCAATATGATATATATATCAACATGATATATATATCAACATGATATATATATCAACATGATATATATATATATATCAACATGGTATATATATATCAACATGATATATATATATATATCAACATGATATATATATATCAACATATGTATATATATGTGTGTATGTGTATGTATATATATATATATATGTATATATATATATATATATATATATATATACCCCTAGCCAAAACACTAAAGGGAACAAAGGTAGTATCCAAATTAACAAAATCAGAAATGAAAAAGGAGACATAACCAAGGAAATTAAAAAAATCATCAGGTCCTACTACAAAAGGCTATACTCAACAAAACTGGAAAATCTAGATGAAATTAATGGTTTTCTAGACATATGCCACATACCAAAGAGAAATCAAGAGCGAGTGAACTATCTAAACAGGCCCATATCCCATAAGGAAATAGAAGTCATTAAAAACCTCTCAACCAAAAAAAGGGCCATGGCCAAATTGATTTAGTGCAGAATTCTACCAGACCTTCAAAGAAGATCTGATACCAATATTCCTCAAACTATTCCATAAATAGAAAGAGAACAAACACTACTTAACTCATTCTATGAAGCTGTAATTACTCTGATACCCAAACCACACAAGGACCCAAATATGAGAGGAACTTCAGACCAAACTCACTTATGAATATCTATGCAAAAATACTCAACAAAATTCTTGCAAACTAAAATCCAAGAACACATCAAAACCACCATTCACCACAATCAAGTAGGCTTCATCCCATCGATGTGGTTCAATATATGAAAAGCCATCAATGTAATCTACTATATAAACAAACTCAAAGAAAAAATTCATAGGATCATCTCCTTAAATGCAGAAAAAGCATTTGACAAAATACAACACCTCTTCATGTGTAAAATTATTGGAGAGATTAGGAATTCAGGCCCCATACCTAAACATAATAAAAGCAATTTACTGCAAACCAACAGGCAATATTAAATTAAATGGAGACAGTCTTGAAGCAATTCCAGTAAAATTGGGGACAAGATAAGGATGCCCACTCTCCCCATAGCTATTCAATATAGTATGCGAAATGCAAGCTAGAACAATGACAATGAACAGAGATGAAGAGGATACAAGTTGAAAAAGAAGAAATAAATGTGGCACTATTTGTAGATGATATGATAGTATATATAAGCAACCAAAAAAATTCTACCAGAGGACTTCTGCAGTTGCTAAACAACTTCAGCAAAGTGGCTGAATATAAAATTAACTCAAATAAATCAGTCATCTTCCTTCCAAATCAGTCACCTACCCTACAAATGATAACCAGAATGAGAAATTAGGGAAACAACTCCCTCCACAATAGCCACAAATAATATAAAATATCTTGGGATAACTATAGCCAAACTAGTGAAAGATCTGTATGACAATAACTTCAAGTTTCTCAAGAAAGAAATCAAACAAGATCTCAGAAAATGTAGAGATCTCCCATGCTTATGGACTGGCAGAATTGACATAGCAAAAATGGTCATCCTACAAAGAGCAATCTACAGATTCAATGCACTCTCCATCAAAATCCCAACACTATTCTTCAAAGATATGGAATAACCAATTCTCAAATTCATCTGGGATGGCAAAAAACCCAGAATAGTGAAAACAATTCTTAACAATAAAAGAACATCTGGGGGAATTATCATCTCTAATCTCAAGTTTTAGAACAGAACAATAGTGATAAAATTTGCATGGTATTTATACAGAGACAGACACTTTGATCAATGGAATAGAATTGAAGAACCATAAATAAAACCACATACTTATGGACACTTGATTGTTGTCAAAGAAGCCAAAAATGTATAATAGGGAAAAGAAATCGTTTTCAATAAATTGCCATGTTCTAACTGGCTTTCTGTATTTAGAAAAATGAAAATATACCCAAAGTTGTCACCTAGCACAAAGCTTAAGTCTGAGTAGATCAAGGACCTCAACATAAAACCAGATAAACTAAATCTAATAGAAGAGAAAGTGGGAGAGAGCCTTAAACTCATTGACACAGTGGAAAATTTCCTAAACAGACCTTCAATGGTTCATGCTCTCAGATCAAGAACTGATAAATGGGATCTCATGAAACTGGAAAATCTCTGTAAGGCAAAGGATATAGTCAATAAGACAATCAGCAACCTACAAATTGGGGAAAATTTTTCAGTTACCCCACATCTGATAGAGGGTTAACATCCAAAATACATAAAGAACTCAAGAAGCTAAACCACCAAAAAACCAAAGAACCCAATCAAATAATAGAGTATAGAACTAAAGAGAGAGTTCACAACAGAGGAATCACAAATGGCTAGGAAGCACCTCAAGAAATGTTCAAAGTCCTTAATCATCAGAGAAATACAAATCAAAATGATCCTGAGATTCCACTTTACACCAGTTCAAATGACTAAAATCCCAAGCTCAGGTGGCAACATATATTGGCAAGGATGTGGAGAAAGGAGAACACTTCTCCATTGCTTGTGGGATTGCAAGCTGGTACTACCACTCTGAAAATCAGTCTGGAGATTCCTCAGAAAATTAGAAGTAGATCTACCTGAAGACCCAGCAATACAACTCTTAGGAATATACCCAAAAGATGCCCACCATGCCATAGGGGCATTTGTTCCACTGTGTTCATAGCAGTCTTTTTTGTGATGGCCAGAAGCTGGAAACAACCCAGATGCCCCATGACAGAAGAATGGATACAGAAAATGTAGTTCATTTGCAAAATGGAATACTCAGCAATTAAGAATGAGGATATCCTGAGTAGTTTTGCAGTCAAATAGGTGGAACTATAAAATATCATCCTGGGTGAAGTAACTCAGACCCAAAAGGCCATACATGGTAGGTACTGCCTAATAAGATGATATTAGCCAAAAGAAAAAGAAAAAAAATGAAGCACAGAATACCAGAGATATAGTCCACAGAACTAACAAAGTTCAACAAGTTGAAGAGGCCAAGTGAGGATACCTCCATCCCATTTGGAAGGCAGAAGGAAGCAATTACACTGTTGGGAGTGGAAGGATGGACCTGGGAAGGAATGGGGAAGGGGTGGAAGAGGTGAACATGATTTGGTATTGGGTGTGGGAAAAGGACTGAAGGCCTGAGGGCCAGCAGAAAGAATGGAAACAAGCAACCTTGGGAGGAAGGAGTTTTAGGAGAACTTCCAAAATGTGCCAGAGACTTCGGATGTGACAAACTCTAAGGACTCAAAGGTCCTTTGATGAAATACCCTACAGTGGGAAAAGGGGAACTTTTAGTGCCCACCTCTCAGAGAAAGAAGGGGAATCAAGTAAGGGATGGAGTTGCCATCCCACAGTCAAAACTATGACCCATAATTGTTCCTGTCTGAAAGAACTGCAAGGATCAAAATGGAGAGGAGCCTAAGGAATAGAAGGTCCAGTTTCAGGCCCAAAGTGGGATCTAGTTCAAGGGGAGGCCCCAAGGCCTCACACTATTACTGAGCATATGGAGTGTTCATAAAGAGGGACCTATCATGACTGCCCTCTGAAAGACCCAACAAGCAGCTGAAAGAGTCAGATGCAAATATTTGCACCCAACCAATGGACAGAAGTTTTTAAATGCCTATTGTTGAACTAGGGAAAATCTGGAAGAAGCTGAGGAGTAAGGCAACCCTGTAGGAGGAACAGCAGTCTCAATTAACCTGGAACCCTCAAACGCTGGACCACCAACCAAGAAGCATACACTAGCAGTTGTTATGAGGTCCCCAACACCTATGTTGGGTCTGAGTTCAGTCAGAGCAGATTTACATAATCCTCAAGAGACTGGAGGTCCCAGGGAGTTTAGAGGTCTGGTTGAGTCAGATGTAGGGCTAGCGGTGGGGACATCCTTGTGGAGACAGGTGGGGCAAGTATATATGTGATGTGGAATAGTCTTAGAGTGGACCAGGAGAGGAAAAAATCTGGAGGGTAAAAAGATAAATAAATAAAAGGTTATAAATAATTTCTTGTGGTAAGGGGTTACTTTTTGTCCCTGGTCATGGTTTCTCAAAGGAACATTTGCTTCTCTCAGCAATCATAGGAGAAGAAGCATTTCCAAGACAACATTGTACATTTTTTGCCATAGAAGTTCATTACCTAATAAACATTTGCACATATGTAAATATTCATTTATCTCATCATTCTCTCAGAAGAAATAAATGATTTATAATAGCTTAATACTATTTTTCCTATTAGACTTGAATTATCTTCAATATCTGTTCAAACTAGGTATCTAATACACACTTTAATACATAGGGTATTAGGTTTGTACCTCATTTGAACTGATTAGATAATTCTGATTTCCTTCTCTTTGGTCATACACACTATTGTCATTCATAGTTTTCCTAACTTTTAAAAACTGTTCTACTTTACTGAAGCTTGAATTTTTATTTTACAAAAGTTCAATGAGAGAGACAATATTAACATTAGAAAAACTACCGAGATAAGAAACTAATGAACAACAAACCTTGAGTTTAACCATATTACTCAAATCCATGTTATAATAAGTTAGGGTTTAAATATACATATGCTTAGTTTTAAACCTGTTTTCTCATTTTTGCACTCATTAAACTGAATTTTTCTTCTGCACTTAAACTCCAAGTGTTAACCCAAAGTGTTAACTTAACACTTACTCTAATTAAGTTGAGTGTAATGTATGATTGGCTTATAGTTTAAGTTAGAGGTACACAAGTATCAGTGTGGTATACAATAAAAGCATAAAATTGTAATGTCAGTCCAACTTGATTCATAATTTTGTATTTAAGCCCTCTTTTCTGCTTCTAAAACTGAATATCACAGACTGTGTAAGTACTAAAGAAGTTTACCTAGCTCATTGTTCTAGAGCTGTGAATTACAAAGGCAGTTACCAGCATCTACTTAATGTATAGGGAAGAGTTTCCTGTTAGCACAGTTGGAAGGCACCAGTAACAAAGAAGAATCTATTGCAGGGAAAGTTTCTCTCTTCTTAAAAAGCCACTAATATGATCACATGGACCTACCCTTCATAGCCTCATTTAATCCTCATCCTCCCAAAGCATTTGTGTTCAAATAAAATTAACTTACTACTTTGGAAGACGTAGATACACAGATGTTCTGGAAGAGATAACTACATAGATTATGACAATATCTATACAATACAACTCAATACAATAATAAATACAATATTTCCTCTAAAAGTCAGTACTCTCATTTATAAGTTGAGAGTATGACTAACTATGCTGTCCTAATTAAATTGTTTGTATATTAAATGAAATTCAAATAGGGCACCAGAATGATTTTTGGAGGACATTTTTTTTGTAAGAAAACACATGTAGCAGGATTTTCCCTATCCAATTACATTAAAATATTAGTGCAACAGGAGACCTGTGATTAGCCAGGGAAAAGGGCAGCAGCATAAAGAGTTGCAGAGATAGGGAGCATCTCAGGAAAGGAGAAGCCAAGATGGGGGCAGATGAACAGGAAGAAGATGATCTTGATCCCCATGGTTTTAAATAATCACAGGGGGTTATGAATATTATATAGGAATGGAATTATTGGGTAACTTGTCTGATCTAGGAGGGCAGCTTGTAACATTATCAATTAGCTTTTAAATTATCGTGTGGGCTTCTTGTGAATCGAAAATTTATTGATATATAAATCTGACTTGATAATTATAAGCTTCTACATGTTTCTATCTGGTTGCTGGGTGTTGTGGTGGGGCTGGCATGGCAGCAAAGGGAACTCAGGAGGTCCAGCCCCAACGGAGTGTTAGCAGGCCCAGAGTAGCTGGATGTGTCGCAGGAACTTGGCAGATCATTTTTTAATATTTCCTGCAACAAACTCACACTTTATGCATGAGCAATAGACATTAAGGTGTGAGAGGCATTATCAGGGCTGACTGCTGACTGGGCAGGCTTGGTTGATGACCAGAGATAACAGAATTAGAAAGACTGGATAATGAAGTCCTTATAAAATTTAACTGACTGTCTTCTACATGTTCTGAGCAAGTGCGAATGCATGGGCAATACAGTGAGAATGAGTTCTAATTATTTGGATTTTCAGTTCAGTGTTACTTTTTGGTCTAAAGAAATTATCCACAGGGCCACTAAACAAAGAACATAGCCCCTTTCTTTACTGAGTACTAACAGGACAGGTCTGAGCAAGACAGGTCTTGAGCTGCAGGACTCTAATAGATGGCTGAATACATTAAGGCTGAAGAGCTTTTGGACTGTCAGGAGATACAAATCTCTAGGACTATTTACTATAATGGTAGACAGTGCCTTTGTGTTAGTTTTCTGTTGAATGTGAAGGCTCACAACAGTGGAATGATGCAGAAATTTCCCCCATTCCGTTTCTGCTGCCCTGTAAAACAGCTCAACTGCATGGATTAATTTTCTCTAGGAATGACAGCTTCAAATGAGAGGAAAGTAGAATATCTGATATCATCAAATAAAGATTGTGTACTAAACCAGGAACTTTTAATGAGATTTTACTATGGAAATTATTGGATTGCTTGTGATATGGAATAGTTTGTTTCTAGAGCATCTGTCATGTTTAGCACTTATGCTGATGAAAATGAATTATAGCAAGAACTTCAAACTCCAAGGAATACAGGGCTGATATTCAGACAGATAGCATTTTCAATTGAGTTAGTTATATCAATGGTATGTAGTTATTTTCAGCAAATTTTCCTAATATGATCAAAGTGAAGCTCAAAATTTACTGAAATATATTACCAAAAGTAATGAGAATTATGAAGTAATTTAATTTCAAACATATTAGTTATTAATGTATTTGGTTTCTACAAACAATTCTGAATATCAGTGAAAATTATTAAAGTAGAATTAATCAAATAAAATTACTTCAGCATATCGTGTGATTTTAAGAAGGATCAGTTCAGCAACACTGAATATCTGAATAATAATTTTTAATCCATCTACAAGCTAGTTTAATTGAGAAACAAGGAAATACAAATGAACACAAGACTGAATACAAACACACTGTAAATTCTGTGAAGAGTGAGTCCTGGTTGGATATTGAAGGGTGAGGATCAGCACCAAGGATGGTACCACAGAAATGGGCAGCCCAGGTCTACATATAATAATTACAAAATCTTAAGGATTTCTGAACTACTAGTGAAAGCCAAACACCTTAGAGACCAAGAAGAAAGTCAGTAGAAGACAGAAATGCCACTGATATGTTCACCACCAGAGTCAAAGTTGGAAAGTTGAGATGTCGATCAGAACAATTATTTATATCAGGGGGCATTTATTTTTCCTCCCTGGAAATAACCTAAATTATAAACATTCATGCATGTCAAGATTTCAGCTATAAATATATATCATGAATGTTCATACACATTATAAAATATGTATGTTTTTATGAAGATCACAACAAACTTTATACCCCAGAAGTTGCTCTGGGCACCTAACTTGTATCTCATTTAATACACAGACAAGCACTCATATGCAGGGAATCATGGAGTTTATCTGGTCTAACTGCCTTTATATGCATGAATCATAAGGTTCTAACATTTGAGTCCAAGGCTCCTGAGACACTGTGTGATTTTCAGCTTTTGAAAAAGCAATAGACTCCCTCATGCTCTGAAGCAATCAGGTCACCTCTCTTGTTTTGTGATCCTCAGAAGTCAGTTAGCATGTACAAGTTTGTTATAACAATTAGTATTAGATATTCATGTTGTGTACTCTGTGTAACTTGCAACTGCCATTATCTCCTGGTTATCCTCATTAAATTTTGTTTTGTTAGTGTATTTTAAAAGTCATTGCTTGGAATAAACTTGTCTCAACCTCATTTTTGCTGAGACCCTTCTAATCTGTCATAGTTTAATAGTTCCCACTGACCATATCAATGACCCTTGGTTCTGTAAGTAGGTACTGGCCCTTACACTCATATATTCCTTTTTTCTCTTTTCCAGAACTTAAACATAGCTCTTTGTCCATTGTAATTCAGACTAGATATTGTTAAATAAAAATGTGGAATAATGACATTACTTAAATATTATGTTTATTTTCTTAAATCTTCAATATCCTGAAATTTTGACGGGTCATGGATAGTCTTATTAACTTCATTTCCTTGTTCTGAAGAAATATATTGATTAGGGTGGGTATAACTTTTCTTCATTTTTTTTACTATTTTTTTGTTTTTCTGTTTTCCTTTTATAAAAATTATTTATTTATTACACTACATATTTTATCCCTCCCCCCGTCCACACTCTGACTGTTCCACATCCAATATCTATTCCCCAACCCTGGCTCCACATGGATGTCCCCATCCACCACCCCACTTGACCTCTAAACTCCCTGGGAACACTTGAGGGTTAGGTGCATCATCTCTGAATGAACACAGACCTGACAGTCCTCTACTGTATGTGCATTTGGAGCCTTATGTCAGCTGTTGTATGCTGCCTGTTTGGTAGTCCAGATTAACTGATACTGCTAGTCCTTCTGCAGGGTCTCCCTTCTACTCACCTTCTTTCAGCCTTCTCTAGTTCAATAACAGGAGTCTGCAGCTTCTGTCCATTGGTTGGGTACACATATCTGCATCTGACTCTTCCAGCTGTTTGTTGGGTTTTCTGGAGGGCAGTCATGCTAGGTCCCTTTTTGTGAGTGCTCCATAGCCTCAGTAATAGTGCCAGGACTTGGTACCTCCCCTTGAGATGGGGATTAGAATTTTGTCTCACTCACCTTTCTATACTAAACAGCTCTCACAGCACCTAATGTGTGTTATTTATTTCTCGGGCTTTTAAAGAAGGTACTGTATGAGCACAAAAATGGAAGACTTAAAATCACCGAAGAACTGTGAATGATGATGTGCATTTTTCCATTACAACCTAGGCAAGATCCCTATACATGGTCAGCTTTAGAAGCTCTGCTGTACTGGATTGAGGATGGGTTATCTTAAACTTTGTAAGTCTCTATTCAAAAGATGCCTGTATTGACTCTTCCTAACCTTCTTCTATAAATCCAACACAATTTTAGACCTTGGAATATACCTTGTTTGTCTACGAGATCAAATGCAGACTGCCTATGTAAGCCTCAATTCCAAATAAGTAGGCAATAAAAACATTCTCAAATCTATGCACATCCATGCAGTCAGTATAAGCATAGAGAATCACAGAAAGCAAAAACTGCTTCTCTGACTTCCAAATCTAGCAAATTGCCCAATAGTGCTATTTTAAAGTTTCCAGTTCTACTGACATTGAGGTCACTGAGCCATCTGTACTCAAACTGAGAACTTTTAATCCTAGTATTTTATTGCAAGGTGAAATAAAAAAGTGTAGGGAATACTTTAGGCTGAATTTGGACATACATACATTTAAAGCATTTATTCAAAGCTTGTTGCTATGATTAATATATGTTGGTAAGCTTAGATATCTCCAGTACTTGAATATAAAAAAAACACACACATTTGGTTTCCTCATAACTCATTTTCTGATGAATATGGTACTTTGACATGTGTGAATTCAAGTGGTGTTGCTGATATCAAATTTCTAAAGCAATCCTTGTGTTCTAATGAGAGCATAGACATCTGGAATATGCTTTTGTCCTCTGAATATATCCCACATCCTATGTCATGAGAACCTCAAGTACACAGATGTTGAACCATTTAAGCTGCTCTGAGCCTATCCTATCTAATCCTTCAATTGATTTAATCATCTGCGGGCATGCACAGGTCTCCAGACGACAAAGCTAAGAAAGATAAAAAGACAAGGTGAACTTGTGTCTGCCCTCTCATTAAATTTTGTAAGCGACTATGTTTAAGCTTCTATTTTATAGACCACTTAGGCAACTATTAACCTTTAAAAGTGCATTAACATTTTTGTTTCAGGCTTTAGAGAAGATATAGACTAAAAATAGAAATAAATGACGGTTTGAAGTTCTGACTTGCAAATTGATATTCTAATATTCAAAACATGTTATTTCTACTATCCTATTAATGGAATAATCTGAAATGATCTAGCTATTTGAATTTTCTTTTGAAACTAGATTTGTCTTTTGCTGGTACAAATTCTAGTATGAGGGTCATAAGCATGATCAAGATTGCTAAAGTACACTGAAGGGAAAGTTACTGATAGGCTATATTGCTTTTAAATTGGAACATGGTGAAGAATTAAATGAATCGACAAGAGACTCACTTAAGAGCAGTATAATTGAATCTATTTGCCTTATAAATATCATAATTAAATGCATTTTATAAGAGCTTTAAATATTCATGTTCCAATTTTATTTATTTTACTGGATATTTTATGTATTTACATTTCAAATGTTATCCTCTTTCCCCTCCAGAACCCACCTCTCCCATCCCCAGAAGACCAGAAAGTCGCTCTTAGTATTTCCATGCAAAATGGTTGGCTCTATTTCTTAGAAATACACACAGAAAGGAATGAAGATTTGATCATCACTTTATGAATCTGTCACTTTATAATATCGACATCGTCAGAAATAGGCGCATTTCATTCAAATCCAAATTTCAGGAGCAGGAAATCAATATCAAAACATCATCACTGCCCTTAATCCAAAATCTCTACACCACCTAAAACTCCCTCCCAGCCTCACCCACATAGCCAGCCCCACTCCTGAGAGCCATTTGTTTCACTGCTGCTGCCTCCAATACATATATACATACATACATACATACATACATACATACACACACATACATACACACATACATACATACCAGTGTCCTGTGACCTTCTAGAAGGCTTGGTCTGCAGGCTTAAACAGTTGAAGAGTGACCAACCATGCCAAGGGTGCTGCAAATCTGTCCTGCTTTCCTTTTCTACCACACAAACTTCTTAAAGAATGTGGTCTTTCAAAAAGAGAGACAGCTTTTCCAAAAAATAATGTTTACAAAAGAGAGGGGGTTGGTTCTTATTACTCCAATCTGTTCTTCTTGTCAAAGTAGAGTGGTTCAGAGATCCACAGAATCCACCAAACAGAGGTGAGGGGGAAATGGGAGGAGAGCCTAGCAGGGCAGGCATCCTCCAGGCACATGCTCTGAGGGCTGGGGGAGCTGGTAGGGTGGGCAAGACATGATGTACTCAAAAGTCTGGCTGGCCATCTGTCCCGCACAGAAAAAGTAAGTTAGGGTGTTTTGGTTTAAAATTTCTGGTGGGAACAGGAACCCCTGAAGGGAATACATTTAAAAATAGTGGACACAGGGAAGGGGATGAGAGCTGTTGTCCAACAACGTCTATGTAAAACAACAACAACAACAACAACAACAACAACAACAACAACAAAACAGTTAATAAAGAGAAAGGGAAAATAGTCTTCTCAATAGTTCCAATGATGAACGAAAGAGGATGCAGCAGGAGAGTCAACAGTTTTATTGCTGGACTGAATGACATGGCTTAGCTGGCCTCCATCCAGAGTTTCTTACTGTTCTGGGGACTTCAGGTTCAGACTCTGAGCTGGAGTCTGAACCCCCGTCGAAAGCAGAGATGGTGCCGCCCTTAGTGTTGTAGAGGCAGTTGTCTGAGGAGGAGTTGGTCTGCAGTTGGGCACTTGATCTTGCCTTCTCCAGTGCACTGACTTGTTGCTCCAGAAGAGCATTCTGTTGCTTGAGGTCATCAGCATCTTGCTGGTGTGTAGTTTTTCCTTCACATATACTGGATATACTCTGTTGCTTTGTCTAGGATTTGGGACCAGGATGTCTTCTCTCCTTGGGGCGATAGGGTTGAATCCTGCAAACTGGGTAACCTGTCTTTGATGTGGTTCCTACTGTTTTCGTTCCAGAGCATTACAGTGAGCCCACTTGTCAGTGCTCTCCACCTGAATATCATCATTTTCTCTCATTTCCTATAGCCCAGGGAGTGGCCTCTGCAGGGGCGGCCTGGGAGGGGAGGGGTGGAAGGAAGGGAGAAGTCACAAATAACAACAAGCAGAGTGCCCCCACTCACACACTCATTCACTCAATCACTCACACACACAAACACAGGTGACCTCCAATTTCTTTATGAAGGAACTTAGAGCAGTGAACTCATCACTCTTATGAACTCTCATCACTGCTTTCATTGTGTTCCATAAGTTTTGTTTTTGTTCATTGAATTCTAGAAAGTCTTTGATTTCTTTATTTCTTCTTTGGCCCAGTGGTCATTGAGTGGAGAGTTGTTTCATTTCCATGAGTTTGTAGTCTTTCTGTTATTTCTGTTTGCTGTTGAAGTCCAAACTGATCTGATAATATGCCATGGAGTATTTCAGTCTTCTTGTATCTGTTGATTGCTTGGTTGCTTTGTGACTGAATACATGGTCTATTTTGAAGAAGGTCTCATGAAGTACTAAGAAAAAAGTATATTCTTTTGTGATTGGGTGAAATATTGTGTAGGTATCTGTTAGGTCTATTTGATTAATAGCTTCTTTTAATTTCATTATTTTTCTGTTTAGTTTCTGTTTATATGACCTGTTTATTGGTGAGAGTCGTGTGTTGAAGTCTTCCACTATTAATGTGTGACATTGAATGTGTGATTTATGCTTTAGTATTGTTTCTTTTACAAATGTAGGTTCCCTTGCATTTAAGGCCTTTATGTTCAGAACTGAGATGTTATCCTGGTGGATTTTCCCATCTCCTTTGATTATTTTAGTTGAAAGTCTATTTTATTAGACATTTGAGAGTCTACTCCAGTTCATTTCTGGGATCCCTTTGCTTAACTTTTTTTTCAACTTTTTACCATGAGGTTGTGTCTATTTCTGTTTCTGAGATGTACTTCTGATACACATCTAAGTGACAAATCCCATTTATGTATTCATTTTGTTTGCCTGTATTATTTTATTGGTGATTGGTGTATTAAGTCCACTGATGTTGACAGATATTAATGGCAAATGATTGTTAGCACCTGTAATTTTGATGTTGGTAGTGGCACTCTGTGTGTTTGTGTGTGTGTGTGTCTTCCTTTGTTTTGTGCTGGTGTTAAGTTATTCATTACTTATGTTTTGTTTTTTTCTGAGGGGGTGTTTTTTTCTTTTGGGGTATTTTTAAGGTTTGTTTTGGCTTTTTGTTTGTTTGTTTTTTTGATGTATTCATCCTCCTTGTATTGGAGATTTTCTTCTGTATCCTCTGTAGAGCTATATTGGTGGAAAAATACTCTAAATTTTGTTTTGCCATGGAATATCTTTTTTACTCCATCTATAGTAGTTGAAAGTTTTGCTGGATATAGTAGTCTGGGATGATATCTGTGTGCAAGACATCTGTCCAGGTGCTTCTGGCTTGTAGAGTCTCTGTTGAGAAGTCATGAGTAATTCTTATAGGTTTGTCTTTATATGTTACTTAGTATTTTCCCTTGAAACTGTTAAATTTATTTTTTTATTCTATAGAGTTGGTGTTTTGATTATTATGTGGCAGGAGGATTTTGCTTTCTTGTCCAATCTATTTGATGTTCTCTAAATTTCTTTTGTATTTATAGTCATCTTTTTCTTTCAATTAGGGAATTTTTCATCTTATTTATTTATTTACATTTTTGTTGAAGATGTTTTTCAGGCCTTTGTCCTGGGAATCTTCTCTTTCTATTCCTATTGTTAGATTGCTTTTGTTTTTATTTGACTGATATATCAGTTTCCTATATAGTATCTTCTATGCTTTGGATTTTCTGTCCCATCTCCTGTATTCTGTTGGTGAGACTAGAGTCTATAGTTTCTGCCCTCTTTCCTAGGTTTTCCATCTCCATGGTTGCCTCAGTTTCTGTTTGTTTATTGCTTTTATTTTCATTTTCAGGTCAGTTTTATTCCTTTCTTTCACGTGTTTGATTGTATTTTCCTATATTTCTTTAAGGGATTTATTCATTTCTTCTTTATAGTCTCTAGGGCATTATCTTACCCTTCAAGCATGTTAAGATAGCCATGTATTCATGTAGTGAAATGCTCTTCTCCTGCCCTTTAGCCATCTGATTATCTCTAATGCTGGCTGGCTTGGTTGTCCTTGGTGATAGCCATACTCTGGGATTACAGATATAGCTAGGTCATAATCTCATATGGCAGCAGGTCACTAGTTGTTCTGGGTGGCAGCTGGCCTCCAGGTAAGCAAGCAAGCTCTATCCTGGAGACTGGAGTATAGATTCAGAATTGCGTATAGAGTTGGGGACCGAAAATGAAGCACAGAAGTCTTAAATGATTATAAAAGGTAGATAACCACACCAGCTTCTTGTTGAAATTTAAAAGAACTCATGTTTCTTTTGGGTTACAAAATATTTTAGAAAATTTAAATTGTGGGACTATATGTCTATTTTTTTTTCAATTTTAGATCCTGCCTTTTTGGTTAGTTAGTTAAGTGTTGTTGTTGTTGTTGTTGTTGTTCTTTTGTGCTGTTTATTTGTTAATATTTGTTAATATTTTATTTTATCCTGTAAGACAAGAAAGTCAGAACAAGGTAGCTTATGAAGTAAAGTTTTCTCTCTGCGGAAAAATTTAAACCTTAGAGCACAAATAAAATAAAATAAAATAAAATAAAATAAAATAAAATAAAATAAAATAAAATAAAATAAAATCATCTCTGTATAGTTTTATCCAAACCATTCTATATGGCTTTAATTAGCTTTTAAAGTTCTTAATACTTAGCAGAGTGCTGGCAGCAATAAATTGCTTAAAGGAAAACCATGAACTGCACTACAATCCATGGCTTCATCGTATAAAATACCATATTCTGAACATGGCTTTATCCTGTCTCACTGCCTTTGCTTCAGTTTGATTTTAAAAATATATTTCATCCATATTCCAAAATATATAAATAGTTTCAGAATATAATGCCAACTTTAAAAAACTGTAGCCAACTGTGTTTTGTCTGCAAGAGTTCGAGTTTGTTACTTAAAAGAAAAGCAAGCTCTTAAAAGTTTTGTTTTAATCTCTCATCAAAGTATTTGGTGTGGTGTTTATCTATAGTTTATTTAGGACACAGCACAGGATTATGGATCTCAGACAGGAAAAGAAATGTATTGAGACAGCTTTTGCTTTTCTCTATGGAATATTTGTCCCTTTCTTAGCTTCTATAATAGTCAAGACATAAGATACAGGGCAAGATGTTCAATATTCAGTGCTGCTAAAAAATAAAACTGACATGTAGAAATTGAATTTAATATATACTTTAGAAAATTGGAGCACACTCATAAATGTATTTTGAATACACTTCTAAACAAAGTATACCTAGAATCATGTAGTAATTTTCAACGTTTAGTGAGCTCTCACATTTAAAATTCATACATTAAGACATATTATTAGAATACTTTTATGGTGAATATTTTATTGCAACATATGTATATATAGGGGCAAGAGGGATGGCTCAGTGGTTAAGAGCACTGACACCTATTCCAGAGGTGAGTTCAATTCCCAGCAATGACATGGTGACTCACTATCATCTACAATGTGACCTGATGCCCTGAAGCTGTAGTGTGGCTGAGGAAAGCTACAGTGTACTCATATGCATAAATAAATAAATAAATAAATAAATAAGTCTTTTCACAAAAGGCTGGTTAATCCTATGAAACAAAAGAAAACAAAATTATTACCTAATTTGCTTACTTATGCATGATAATCAGCTGATACATGTGTCCATATAAACTCTGTTACAACCAATGAATACATACAGACAGTATTCTGTGTTAGTACTGAAATTAGCCATTCCTTCCCAGACATGTAGGACTTTTTGTATATCTAGGTAATACTGATTCTCTGTGTCTTCATAGCTTGATGATTATAACTTCCATGAAATCACCAAGCAGTAACTTTGAATACTTACACTGACAAGCTTCATAACTCAGTTTTTTAATTACCAGTGGAAACCTCCACTTTAGGTCTATTATCTATGGGATGTTGGGATCATTGTAGTTATTTTGTAGTTTCCATAGGGGATCAGTTGCAGATATTTCTGGATTCAAAATGCCCAGGTGTTCAAATCTTGCATAAAATATGGTAGCTTTTCCATAGTGTCTACTCACTCCCTTCTGTGTACTCTAGGTAAACTAAAAATTGCCAAGCAAATGTAATTCAATGTAGACATCATGTTCATAGTTATTATATGGTAGTGTTTAAAGAAGGATGATGAGAAAAGAAACTTTACAAGTAATATATATATATATATATATATATGTACATATATATGCTTAAGATATACAATATCTTCCATGCACAATTGTTTTACTCACCATATGACCATATGTAGAACTCTGAATTATAGACTAACACCTATATTTTACTTCTTGGTAGTTTTATTTTTTAATTTATAAATGGTATTTCTATGTGAATAGTTGAAAGAATTAAATGACTCTGTATATATTAAACTTTCTACACAGTAAATGCTCAACAGATATTAATTATAATTAGTTTCTAAATTTTAAATATTATGAACTTTTAGAATAAGGAGCATAGATATCATGCAGTATTGCAAGAGCTTTATATGTTTTGCTAGATAACCCTTAAACATTCAAGTGTGGTAAATATTTATTTTGACCAAAAAATGTGAATGAAGATTATAAAATGTCCAACATCCCACATTAATAGACCATGAAAATTCTAACATCACAAGGATTCTTGGGTCATAGCTATGCTACTGAAGAGTTAAGTAAGTGCTGTGTACACATTGCAGGACAGGATATCTCTACTATTTATTTAGACACATTCAGAAATATTTTTCATTGCTTCTCGGCCTTTTGGCTAAGATCAAGTGCAGAAATATTTTTCACATACTCGGTATTAAATTTGTGCATTTGTTGAAATAAATGTCTATTCTGAGGTTGCAAATGTAAATGACAGTATCTCTGATTCTCTCACATTCATTCTTTAATTATGAACAAGCATAGTAATAAATATAATTCATATTTGAGGACTTTGATATTATATTGGATACTATCCATCCCAGTGCCTAAGACAAAGCAGTACAAGAACACACATCCATAAAGCTCTTTTAGTTTGGATAATCACTACTTAAAAACCTCATTAATTTATTTAATTCCCAGAAATGTTCTGTTGCAATCCTAAAGCTTGTTCTTAGTCTGTATATGTGCCCACTGAGACATACAAAATGTTATGTTAATTCTGTATATTTCTTACTTGCTTGGTGGATACATTGAGAGTCACTTAGTAGCATTAAAAGTCATATAAGTTAGTCAGACTAACAAATCTGCATGCTAAATACTGTAATACCCTGCTTTAGCATTATTAATGGAAAATATTTAACTTTTTATGAGGACATATATATAATGTATATAGACATGTAAAATGACTTCCATTTGGCTTTTAATTTTTAACATTTTGTTATCTGTGAGCACAACCATGGGAAAGTAAATATATATTCATATTTTATATATTTATATATGGTCATACACATCTATGATCCTCACCACTTAAGAAATATACAAAAACATATATGTCTATGTGCCTATACAGACATATATATATATATATATATATATGTGTGTGTGTGTGTGTGTGTGTGTGTGTGTGTATGTACACATATACATATACATATACATATACATATACATATACATATACATATTTTGAAACTAAACAGAGTTAGGATGCTTAAACCATTGATTTAAATATTTAAGGCCAGGTCAGGTTGATGGTTAAGCATGTAACCATACATGCTGCAAATCCTGATATAGTGAGTTTGATTCTCAGAACACATGTAAAGGTAGAATAAGAGAACTGATTTTAACTTTGTAAACTGAACACCTCACATAAGATATTATACATGTGAACCTACACATAAAAATTACTACTATTACTACTACTACTACTACTACTACTACTACTACTACTACTGTTGCTGCTGTTGATGCTGCTGCTGCTGCTGCTATACTAATATACATTTATGCAGCAGTGTACACTAGGAATTCATTTTATGTTCTAAGAATTTACTCCCTTTATAATTTCTGGTGTTACATTTCTTTTTAGATCATGAAGATGCTCAATTCTGTGTGCTTACTTTGCTAACTTATGGGTCCCATAATTATTGAACTATATGAATCACAGTGATTATGCTGTCTATGCTCATAATTCTCATTCTTAATTAAATGGTGAAGGTCATAAATTTCAAGCATGAATTATGTAGAAAACCACCGTTTAAAATGATCATTAAGTAATCAGACCCCATGCTTTCTAATTTATAAAAGAAAGTGGGGCCACTATGTACCTTCCCATATGATGGCCTCAGAGTGAATGTTAGATGGCCTCTTTTTGTTTTGGTAAGCACTTATATTTTGGAAGACAAATAGTACTTGAAGCTCCATTTCATTTGACTAATTTTAAACTCAAGATACTTTGTAAAATTTATTGTGCTATAAAGTTTGAGTTAGCTACAGCTTTTCTGTTCTGGTCCAAATAAGCAACAGTCATCAAAATATCAGTAATTCACAAGTACTGTGTCATGATTATAGCAACAAAACCATTTCCAAATGAAACTAGCATTGATTATCCCCAGGGCTTCTGAGATCAAGTATTCTGAGAATAGTTAATTATGCCCTCAGCTCTGCAGAGTTTTTGCAGTGGCAGGTTCAATTTACTTAGTAAAAATATTGCTTTGCAAGATTTGCAGATGAGTCAATTAGACACTCATTAATTGGGAAGCCATTGGAAATGTGGCACTGCCCAGTTGGGAAATCGTCCGGTCCAATGACTAATGTATATTAATGCCAGCATTAATCACCTCTGAGTCCTTCCTTGTGCATCTGCAGGAAAACAAATTACAGCACTACTCGAGAAAAAAAAAAGATTTTGATCAACTTGTAAGGTTTGCCAAGAAAGAAATTTGAAGAAACTCTCTGATTGTATTAAATTTCAAATTTTATAATAAAACAACATGCAAATTTAATTAAATAAGGGGATTGATGTTAACAGTGAATTTTTATATTGTCCTATTGTAAAAATGTTACAGAATTAACGAATTTAACCTACATTAGTATATTTTCATCCTTCAAAAATATTTTAAAAGATGACTGAATTTTCTCTTTTATACTAATATATAAATAATATTAAGTTTTTTGAAAAATAAACAAACTTCTTTTGCTTTATATTGTCAACACCTTTTATCCTTTTATCTGTAATTATCAAATGTTATGACTTTTATATACCAGGAAATTTCTCTGTGATATTTTATGTTACCTATAATTTAAAAAAAATATGAGAAATAAAGACCACCTGGGTCTGTTAATGGACAACTAAGGGAAATAAAAATTCTGCATATTTGAGGAGAAGAAATAGAGAATGCCAGATAAGAAAACATGGCAGAGAGAGTAGATAATATCATTACTCAAATATCATAACTTAAAATGTCTAGTTCCTAAAGTTCTAATTAAAATTAAAGACACAATCAATTTTCTTTCTAAACACATGCTACTTTAACAGATGCTTACCCAAAAGTAGAAATTATTTTTAATAGAATGAACAATATTTATTTATAATAAAATTATTAGCTAAGTATTAATGTTCTACAACTTTGGACAAAATCATGTGATTCTTATTCAGAAGTACCAATATAAGAATGGTTAGCAAAAGAGGAGAATATTATACACAAAAACACACTTTTGTTTTCAAAATGCCATAATTTGTGTCTTGTACTTGTTTCCTGGATCTTTATGAGGTAGTGGGTAAAAGAGATTTTTCAAATATCTGATCCAGCCATCTAACACAAATGCATTGTAAATCACTTGCTTTAAGAAAGCATGAGACATTACATGCTATTAAGTAAATAGCTATAATATTCAAAACACTAAGTCACATAGATTTTAGACACAGCGTTCAGATCAAAGACATATAGAAATGGTATGAATCATTATTGAAACTACATTCAAAATTTCTCTGAGAGGACAAATTTTGGGTTGAAATTTTTGTGGGTGGTTTAGTTTCTTTGTTCTTCTACTGGGTGTCTAAACTGGCTATAGGAGGTGTCCTCTTCTGCTTCCATGTCCCCATTACTAGGCATCCGAGTTAAAATCACCCTCATTGACTCTTACAAGCCTCCCCTCTAGGTAATCTTATGGACTCCCTAGAGATTCGGCCCCCCAACCCTGGCATCTGAAGATTTCCGTTTATTCTCCTGGCTTTCTGAAACTCTCTCTTTTGTCTATCCACACCTGAATCTGAGATCCCATCCACCCTTCTCCTCCCATCTTCCTCCCATGACTATTTCGTTCCCCCTTCTAAGTGTGATTCAAACATCCTCGCTTGAGCCTTCCTCCTGTTTAACTTCTTTGATTCTGTTGGGTGTATCATGGGTATTCTGTACTTTAGGACCAATATCCATTTATCTCTGAGAATCACTTTTCGCCCCTTGAAGATGCCATTCCTTTATGCAGATTTGCAAAAGCTTTGATAAATTTTCTGGGAGTTTCCTACTGTGAATTATATTGAATACCACTTTCAGTGATGGTAAATGAAGGACGAAAATGCTGTGATCAAATAAAATCTAGAAAAAAATGTTGCTTTAGTGGGTGGGAAGATGGCTTAGTGTGCAAAATACTTCTCATAAGAATATAAAAACCACAGTTTGGATCTGCAGCAGCTACATAAATTCTGAGCAAACATGACAGCTTGTCTATAATCCCAGAAGGACACGAGGAGTGATTCCTAGAGCAAGCTGGTTGTCTGCTCATTTGGTAAACTCTCGGGATTAAAGTCAGAGAGTCTCCCTCAATTTATAAAGCAAATACCATTAAAGGAAAGTCCCAGTGTCAGACCCTGGCCTCCATACACATACATATGTAGCACAGCCAAGCTCCCATGTATGCAAGCACACATAGAGAGAAATCACAAACACTTATATACACAAACATGAATAGTGAATTAAATAAATTGAACAAATATATGTATAGTATAGTTTACTCAGACCAATTTAGGTATATATTTCAAATGGACTGTACTCAAACTCACAGAGATCCATCTGCCTCTGTCTGAGTGCCGGGTTAGAGATGTGAAAAATCACTTTTGGTAATATTGAAAATTTTTAACAGGGTGATATGCTGAAAAGTCTATCAAAATTGTATCTACCAAATGTCTGTGTTTATTCAAGTCACTAGAACCATTGAATATTTAAATACAGAATTTCATGTGATCTATACTATTTATGATATTCCAAATATTAGAAGTAAAAACTAAATTGAGTTGTTAAACATAATAATTAAGTAAACATTTATGGGCATATCCAATCACAATTAATGTGAAAATATTGTAAATACATTACCCAGGAGTTATTTGACCAGAATCCCACTTGATGATTAAAACTGTCAAGAAATACTTCTTTGACCTCTCTTTCAGTGTTTTTCACTTCAAAAAAAACTTATAATAAATGTAAAAGTGTCCTCTAGCTATTTATTTTTTCATTAAATCAATTTAGCACACCTATTGCATCATAACATACATGAATATGCAGGAATTAAACTTTACTTGTAACATCTAACATACAACTATATCCTTGCTGCATATCTGTAATCAGTTCATTTAATTTTATGATACAGATTGCACAAGTAACTATGTGCATAAGTGAGCTTGCTCTTAAATTTGGATTTTACAGACAGAAAACTTCGAAGTAAAAGAGACAATAGGAATAACTGCACTTAGTTTTGCAGGAGAGGCAAACTGATTATGAAAGAGGGTTAGTGAAGACACTATAGAATAATAACCATGAGGCAATATGCATGTAAGTAAAATCCTTTAGCACTTCCAAAGTATGATAAAAATAACTTGATTATCATGTTCATGTAAAATAATTCTAGACTTTGATTTTGGTGGGGGTGTGTCAAAGACAGGATTTCTCTGTTTAGCCCTGGTTTTACTAGAATTTACTCTGTATGCCAGGTTGGCATTGAACTCAGACATCTGACTGCTTTTGCCTCTCATGTGAAGGAATTAAAAGCATGCACCATCATCCTCTGCACAAAATTTAAGTCCAAGTAGATTAAAGACCTCAACATAGAATCAGATATACTAAACTTAATAGAAGAGAAAGTGGGACATAGCCTTGAGCACAATGGCACAGGAGACAGCTTCCTGAACAAAAAATACCAGTCTCACAGTCACTAAGATCGACAATTAATAAAAGGGATCCCCATGAAACTGAAAGCATCTATAAGGCAAACTCTACTGCTGAACAACAAAATGGCAACCTACAGAATGTGAAAAGATCTTCACCAACCCCACATCTAACAGATGACTGATATCCAAAATATATAAAGAACTCAAGAAATTAGACATCAACAAACCAAAAACAAAACAAAACAATTAAATAAACGGGTAATGATCTAAACAGAGAATTTTTAACAGAGGAATCTCAAATGGCTGAGAAGTGCTAAAAGAAATGTTCAACATCATCAGCCATCAGGAAATTACAAATCAGAATGACTCTGGGATTCTACCATATACCTGTCTAAATGGCTTAGATCAAACACTTCAGTTATAGCTCATGCTGGAGATGATTTGGAGCAAGGGAAAAACTCCTTCATTGCTGATGAAAGTGTAGACCACTTTTTTTCCACTTTGGAAATTAATATGGCTGTTTCTCAGAAAATTGGGAACTGATCTGCCTCAAGACAAAGCTATAACACTCCTGGACATATATACAGTATGCTCTAATATTCCAAAAGGATGTTTGCCCAGGTATGTTTGTATTGACTTTATTCATAATAGCCAGAACTGGAAACCATCTAGATGTCCCTCAACTCAAGAATGGATAAAGAATATGTATGAAAGAATACATTCACACAAGTGTTACCCAGCTGCTAAAAACAAAACCATTATAAAATGTAGGCAAATGGACAGAACTAAAGAGTGAGGTAATCCAGACCTAGAAAGACAAACATGGTATGTGCACACTTGTAAGTGTATACTGGCTGTAAGGAATGGATAATAATTCTACAATCAACAGACCAAGAGAATCTAGATAACAACTAGTGTGTATAAGAAAGCACATGAATGTAACTATGAAGGGAGAATAGAATAGATATTGAGGGTAGATGGGGGGAAAGCCTAAATGTGAGATGGGATGTGGGAACAGGAAGGATCATTGTGGGGAGAACGAAGGGAGAGAGTACTCGGTGGAAAAACTGAAATCTGGATGAGGGGAATCTCGCACAAACTAGAAACATACTGCAATGGAAACCCCCAGGAATCTAGAAGGGCAACCCTAACTAAGACTCCTAACAATGAAGGATATGGAGTCTGAACAGGCCATTTCCTATAACCAGGCAAGACTTCCAGTGAAGGAATTGGGAAACAAATCCAGCCATAAAACCATTAACCTATAATTTGTCTTACCTATGAAAAGGTGTGCTGGGATAAAGATGGCACAGAAATTGTGTCAATCAATTACTGGTCCAGCTTGAGACCCATGCCATGAGAGGGATCCTACCTCTAACATTACCTGAAGGACCAAGGACTAGAAGCTGAATTGACGTTAGATATAGGATAGAAGCAAACATGAGTAGTAAAATTATGATGATGATAGTAATAATAATAATAATAATAATAATAATAATAATAATACATCTCTTTAAAATTAAAAAAAATTTAAAAATGTCTTTGTGGTACCATATTTCAAGCTGACACTCAGTAATACAGGCTAGCAAAACTTTTGAAATCTCCATAGTTTTTATAGGTGTGTAGCAGAACTCTGCTTTTTCTTAAGCAACCTTCCTTCTGGTTGTGACAAAATATGTTTTAAAAAATATGTCCAATTTCCTGAGAGACATAGTTGTTTTAGTTAATAATCATTGCTTAAGCTATAAATGCTTTATCAAAGCTATGATAAAAAAATAATGAACTGATAATTAAATTAACGACTATTGCGCAACTACATAAAAGAAAATGTATTTTCAAACTTTTGTTAGTAGGTGAAAAAGAGACATAATAAGGTTAATGAATGAGTGAATTTATTAATCCATGTCAAGTAAGATAGAAGGGGAGGAAGGCTAGAAGACGAAAAAATGAGGAAAAACAAAGAATGCACAATAGTAGTCTATGCAGTGAAAAGCATCTTTTAAGAACACTGTAGGAACTTACTAGAACAATTTTGAAAATAAAGATCATTATTTTCAAATTAACAATAGTTATAAAATAGAATCAATATAGATGTCCAGATCTGACTAATGGATAATAAAATGTGATATTTATACACAGTGAGATATTCTTCAAGGTAAATGAAATGAAACAGTTAAATTCATAAGTAAATTTGTGAAAACGCAAAAAACTTAAAGTGATAATACCTAGAGCCAGAAACATAAAGGTTAAATTTTCTTGCTCAATACCCAACATATCTCTTGCTTCGGTTTGAAGCCAGCTCCATATAAAATAATTCAGACATAGTATTTTAAACATGATCATAAAATATGACTACAGAAGCCATAGGCCTTAGGGGAAAATCTATTGGTATTTTTTTTGCTAAATAGTCGTATTATCAAACTACTTTCTAAATATTTATGTTTATTGATTTTCACTACTCTTGACCTTATTCAGTGAAGTTTGTTAGTGAAGAAAGTATAATTAATGCAGAGACCCATAGAAGTTTAAAATGTTAAGGATAAGCAACAATATCTGCTTTGCTATAAATGAAACCCCTATATCAAGGATCAGGAAAGATAGTTGATTAGGATTCTGAGATAATATGAAAATTAGAAGGTAGGGGAAAAGGATATGGAATGCTGTCCTCTAGTCAGGACATGGCTGGTCCACATAGCAACTGTGGTTACCTGCAAAAGTTCAAGCCAATAAAAAATTCCAGGCAGATCTCTGTAAAACTGTGGCTAGCCTGACCTGCAGATCAAGTTCCAGGACAGCCAGGACTACACAGTGAAATCCTGTCTTGAAAAACAATCAACTGAAAACAAATAGAAATTCAAGAGTGGAGAAAGAAAGGATACACCTTTCTCTACGTCTAGTTGAGAAAACATTATTAGTAGTAGGTTTCTGAGAGAAGAGAAGTCTGTGACTTTTTAGACTGCCCATGACTAAGTCGATGACCATGTCTGTGTGAGCAGCCTCATTTGGACTAAAGTGTTGGAGTCAGGTGGCCTTGAACCATAACTTCTAAAACTCTAAGCAAAATGAATCTTTTATTCCATAATTTGTTTTCTTATGTAGAATTTTCCTAAGAGAAACAAAAATGCAACAATCAAAAAGTTACAGTAATGTGTAGGAAAGATAACATGTATGTCTTTGTTAAGAGTTTTGCTGTGCCTGGCAGTGGTGGTACAGGCCTGTAATCCCAGCACTTGGGAGGCAGAGGCAGGTGAATTTCTGAGTTCAAAGCTAGCCTGGGCTACACAGGAACACCCTGTCTCAAAAAAACCAAAAAAAAAAAAAATGTTTTGCTGCTGTGAACAGCTGTCATGACAAAGGAAGCTCTTATAAGGGACAACATTTAGTTGGGGCTGGTTGGAGGCATGGCATCATCCAGGCAGACATGGTGAGGGAGCAGCTGAGAGTTCTACATCTTTATCTGAGGGCCATAAGGAGATGTGGTTATGAGGAGGATCTCTTTACCCACCCCCACAGTTACACACTTCCTCCAACATGGCCATGCCTCCTAAAAGTGCCACTTCCTTGGCTAAATATATTCAAATCACCACAACATACTTATCATATACATTAACAATATTCCTGGGGCTGGAGAGATGTCTCAGCGGTTAAGAGCACTGACTGCTCTTCTGAAGGTCCTGAGTTCAAATCCCAGCAACCACATGGTGGCTCACAACCATCTGTAAAAAGATCTGACTCCCTCTTCTGGAGTGTCTGAAGACAGCTACAATGTACTTACATATAATAAAATAAATTAATCTTAAAAAACAATATTATTATGGTATCATATACATAAATAAAACATTATTAGCATGGATATTATTATTATTATTATTATTTTATGCAAATATAAGGGTTAAGTTGAATACCAAACTCTAAAAGTTTTAGAACTACTTTTCATATTAAATGTTATTTGGCAATTATATACCATGTAATGCATACCTTATATTCTCCACAAAAAGTTTTATTACCCTCCCACCCTTACTAGTCCTCCTTTCTTCCCTGCAAATCCTTCTCCCACGTTTATGAGTTTTGGTTTTCTTTTTGGTTACAGGGTTTTCACCTTGAGCAGTTTGTAGACCCTTAGTTTGGAACAATCCATTTGAGAACTTTGCTTTCAGAGATCAATATCATGACTATTCTGTTCAGTTGGTCTTCACTCTGATGTTTGTTAATGTTTTTCACTGGAATCATTCTAAGGTTTTTCCTTGGCCACGATAACAAAACCTGATCTTCCTTTCATACAGCTTATTTACATAACTATGTCAGTTATGAACAATTTGAGTCAGATTCTTCCATGGTCATCATCTAGATGTTATATGCCCCATTACTCTCCACTACACTCTTATTTTTATACTCTCCAGGCTCTGACAACTGCCTATAGTCTTCTCTCTCATAGTCTTGTAATCTCAGCTTTCACAATCTATTGACATGAAAGAGATTTGCCATAAATTATTGTTATTCTTCCAATCCCTGTGTTTTCCTTTCCACACCCTCCCTCCCTTTCTCTTCACGATGAGAATCGGGGGACACCCTCACTCTGTTTCCACTTGTTTTATCCTATTACCTATTTTCACTTTCTACCTGATAAATTGCCCATGTTATATAGTATCAGTGATCATATCTTGGCGTGTGCATTGGATCCCATGATGCTTTCTCTATTTATGAATATAAATGGTAGAATTCTGTCACCACATTATGTCTGTAGCCTTTGGATTTCTTTCCCCAATGTCTTGCTTATTCTCATCAGCATTCTAATAGCATACTCAATTTAAAGGTTGTTGCATGAATCACATCAGCAGCAACTGATGGAGAAATTATAATTCCTTTTGCTGGCCTTTCTATTTCTATCCAAGTGCATTGGCTTCCTGCTCATATGGGTGTCCTATAATTCTTAAAGACTACATCCATCAATGCTGAAGGAATATAGACATTAGAGTTATACTCTGCCTATGACATCAAAGGTAATAGTTAACTTGATACTGATTATAAGCTCTCTGGCCTAGCTGACTGACTACCTGCTGCCATTTCTGCTGAGACATGACCCGCCCCTTTGTTCTGCTAAAGAACTACATTTCTTAGCGTTCCTAATTCTTTTTCTGAAAACAGCTTTAATTGGTAATAAAAAAATTGACATAAGAACTGAAAGAAGAAAATCAGTTAATTTCCTCATCCCCAACATTCTTATTTTGTTTTACTGAACTATGAAAATAGGAATAAGAGAAAATGTAGATAGGCGAGGCAAATTGAAAATTCTACTTAGGGTTCTGAGTTATGACATTTTTCTTTAGAGGCCCAGAAACATGAGCTTTCCAATTGCAGTTTTTTGAAAGTTGGATGATGTGTGTGCTATCTATGAGGGATGGAGAAATAGCTTTGAGTAAATCTTCCAAAGAAGCACCAGTTTTATACCACAGTTCTCACAGTGCTTGGTCTGGTAGTTAATTTTTTATGGCAGTGTGCTTACTGTGCAGCAGCCTAAAATACCTACACTTATCTTTCATCCTAGAATTATTCTGTACACCAAAGACACTTAAATACAACAATTAATTTTGAAATCATTTCCGTGTTTTCTCTCAGATGTTTACAACATCTTACACTATAAGTACTTTTATTGAATGATTTTCATTAAATTTTGTAATATGAACTGTATTATGATAAATAGCTCAGTGAAATATACTTCTTTGTAATATTGAAGGTTTTCACAGTAATACCATTGCCTTTTGGTTTTGTTTTACAACTACATGTATCCGACCAGACCAAATACACACACACACACACACACACACACACACACACACACATATTCACACATGCTGACAAAAGGTTTTACATGGTAAAACTGACCTGTGCTAGTTTCTGTCAGACAGATTTAGATTCTCATATGAGAGTTCACAATGCAATTTACAAGCAATTAGAAGGTAATGAATGTGCTGAACTGAAAACTACTGCCTAGAAGGCTTTTTGTGTGTGCATGGTGGGAGTAGATAGACTGTGTTTCTCGGTTGTCCCTGGTAGTAATTTCTTCAGGCAAAATGGCAATGTCAATGGCTGCCTAGAATAGCTCAAAGACAATGTATGTTCTTTTCTGCAATGTTTACCCAGAGAGTTATGTATGTCACTGGAGTAACTGCATGAATCATCCTCCAATTAGTTTACTCAGCATGGGCTGTTTTAAGAGCCAACATTGCCTTTGTGAATTTTCCAAGGCACACAATAACAATACATATTTTGTAATATTGAATAATGACAGTTGTTAGCAGTCTGTGAATTAGTAAACCACCCCACCCTTGCAGGTTGACTGCCAATCCTTTGTATTCTGATCCTATCTGGCAACGGTGATGAGGAATATTCTAAGGCAAATGCAAAATATGCATTCTATATAATTAATGTGGACAGTCACAATTAATATAATCAATGTGATTCTAGGCATGGGAACATTAAGTTAATTTACTCATATGGTACAGGTTCTTTAATATATCAGCATTCATAGTATTTTAATAAAATGACAACTTTTGTATCACTCATTTTCTGATTTATCTCATCTTCATGTGGACATAAACTTCTCAGTGTAGTCTCGGGCCTATTGATCATTCTATGACACAAAGAGATTTTAATATAATTAAAATAACAATTATAGCTCAAAGTTGAGAACTGTCAACATTGTGTGTGAGTTTTCTTAATTTTCATTATAATTATATTATTTCCTGATCGCTTTAATGTTAGTTTTGAATAAAATTCTAGCAGTGAAGTCTAGATTCTTTTAGAAATCATTTTATGCTTATATTTGTAAATTGTTTAAAAATTACCAATAAGAAAATAAGACAAAATAGTCGTTTAAAGGAATTCAGGAAAAGCCTGTTTGTTCTTCAGATTTGTTGATGACACAATGATATCTTTGAGTAATATAACTCTCTACTTTCATTCCTTTTCCATACAGCAGATTAACTATAATTCTTAAAGTCATATTTATTCCACAGTAAATTGAGTTACAGATTTTTTATAAACCCAGGGGTTGTTAAGGTCATAGATGGCAAAAGAAAGTTGAAAATTGTGTTGTCATATTGTCTTCACACACATGCACATATATCTTGACATATATATTTATTTAAACACATATCTATGTGTGTATATCTTATCCATAATCATGTATAATTTTAATCATGTTATTTAAATATCCCATCAAATAATGCAATTCAACTCTCTACTGTTGTGAAAATAACCAAGGCAACAAAAATAAAACAGGATGAAGATTATTTAGGGCTTCCAGTTTAGAAGGCTTGACTCAATGGTAACTTGGTTCTAACACTTTGTGACCTGTGGCATGAGAGAACTTTCTGGTAATAACTACATGTTAGTGTGCACCTGTTCCCCTCCTCATGCCTGGAAAACAGAACAACTGTTCAGAGAAGATTCTCCAGAGCATACTTTCTGGAGCTCAGGTATATGCTTGGCTCCTCAAGCACTCTCTCAGAATTTATCTCCAATGACGTAACTTCCTTTTCAAAAGCTCCACCTCCAAAAACTTCTACTGCTAAGTGTGGAGAAATTTAAATCCAGCCAGGTGGCTGCTTTGGCAAGGAACCACATCCAAAGAACATCTAGGTCTGTATGATCTGACTGGAATGACACACCTTTAACCACTCTGGCTAAAATACAGATGCACCCTGCTCCCCCACCTGGGTCCCCACTCCCAGAGTTCCTCATCCTATTCCTCCTCTCCATTGCCTCCTAGTGTATGCTACTCCCTCCACCAGACCTCCTCCTTTCCTGGGACCTCAAGTCTCTGGGATTAAGTGCATCTTCTCCCACAGAGGCCAGACCAGGCAGATCTCTACACAGTTTGTGCCAGGGGACTCAGACCAGTCAGCTTATACTTCTGGTTGGTTGCTCAGTCTCTGGGAGCTCCCTGGGATCTGGGTCAGTTGAGACTGTTCTTCCTATGGAGTCACTCTCCCTTTCAGCTGTATCTGATTCATTCTGTCAAATCTTTCTGATTCCACATTTGTCTGCCTATTAGATGTCAATTAGATGTTACTTTCAAACTCGGCTGCTTCCTTCCTGAAAGGAAGAAGCTAAAAGTACAGACCTTTAGTCCCAAACAATAAGAGCAATTTTGATTTGGAGAAGGAAGCAGCCAGGTTTGAAAGTGACATCTCACTGAGGGGCACACAAAAGGTGGAATCAGAAAGATTAGATAGAATTAATCAGATACAAGATATGCCCAACTCACATGAGAACAGCACAGGAGAAACAAGCTACTTCAGAGAACAGCAAAGGAAAGAGAGGTGACTTTACCAGAGAGAGAGAAAGGAAGAAAAGGCAGGTGAGAGACAGAGACATGGAGACATGGAGATAGAGGCCCAGGCACAGAGAGAAAGAAAGATTTTATTCAGGATCATAGACCCTAAAAGACCACCAAGGAGCTAATTCCGATGAGGGACATTTCAGTTGTTTCAAGCTTCTGGCTATTAAAAATAAGGCTGCTTTGAACATAGTGCAACACATGTCCTTGTGGTATGGTGGAACATCTTTTGGGTATATGTCCAGGAGCGGTATAGCTGGGTCTTCAGGAACAATTATTTCCACTTTTCTGAGGAACAGCCAGATTGATTTCCCCAGTGGTTGTACCAGTTTGCAATCCCACCAGTAATGGAGGAGTGTTCCTCCTTCTCCACATCCTAACCAGCATGTGCTGTCACTTGAGTTTTGGAACTTAGCTGTTCTGATTGGCATGAGGTAGAACCTGAGGGTCATTTTCATTGCATCCTGATGACTAAGCATGGCATCTTTCACAAATAGTTGTCAGTATATATTGGATATTAGCCCTCTGTCAGATGTAGGGTTGGTGAAGATCTTTTCCCAATTTGTTGGTTGCCATTTTGTCCTTTTTGACATTGTCATTTGCCTTACAGAAACTTGGTAATTTTATGGGGTTCCATTTGTCAATTCTTGATCTTAGCTATTGCTGTTCTCCACATCCTAACCAGCATGTGCTGTCACTTGAGTTTTGGAACTTAGCTGTTCTGATTGGCATGAGGTAGAACCTGAGGGTCATTTTCATTGCATCCTGATGACTAAGCATGGCATCTTTCACAAATAGTTGTCAGTATTGTTCTGTTCAGGAAACTTTCCCCTGTGCCCATGTGCTCAATGCTCTTCCCAAGTTTCTTGTCTATTAGTTTCAGTGTGTCTGGTTTTATGTGGAGGTTCTTGATCCATTTGGAGTTGAGCTTAGTACAAGAAGATAAGAATGGATCAATTTGCATTCTTCTGCATGCTGATCTCCAGTTGAACCAGCACCATTTATTGAAAAGGGTATTTTTCCCCTCACTGGATGGTTTTAGCTCCTTCGTCGAAGATGAAGTGACCATAGGTGTGTGGGTTCATTTCTGGGTCTTCAATTCTATTCCAATGATCTACCAGAGATCCAAATATCCCTACTAAAAAATGGGGTACAGAGCTAAACAAAGAATTTTCACCTGAAGAACTTTGAATGGCTGAGAAGCTCCTTAAAAAATGTCCAACATCATTAGTCATTAGGGAAATGCAAATCAAAACAACCTTGAGATTTCACCTCACACCAGTCAGAATAGCTACGATTAAAAACACAGGAGACAGCAAGTGTTAGCAAGGATGTGGAGAAAGAGGAACACTCCTCCACTGCTGGTGGGAATGCAAGCTGTTTACAACCACTCTGGAAATCAGTCTGGCGGTTCCTCAGAAAACTGGGCATGACACTTCCAGAGGACCCTGCTATACCATTCCTGGGCAATATACCCAGAGGATTCTCTGGCATGCAATAAGGACACATCCTCCACTATGTTCATAACAGCCTTATTTATAATAGCCAGAAGCTGGAAAGAACCCAGATGTCCCTCATGGAGGAATGGATACAAAAAATGTGGTATATTTACACAATGGAATACTACTCAGCAATTAAAAACAATGAATTCATGAAATTCTTAGGCAAATGGTTGGAACTGGAAAATATCATGCTAAGTGAGGTAACTCATTCACAAAAGAACACACATGGAATGCAGTCACTGATAAGTGGATATTAGCCCAGAAGCTCTGAATACCCAAGGCACAACTCACATATCAAACCATTCCCAAGAGGAAGGAAGGAGAGGGCCCTGGTCCTGGAAAGGCTTGATACAGCATTATAGGGGAGTACCAGGACAGAGAAATGGGAGGGGGTTGATTCAGAAACTGGGGAAGGGAAGAGGGCTTATGGGACTTATGGGGAGTGGGGGGGACCTGGAAAGGGAAAATCATTTGAAATGTAAACAAAGAATATAGAAAAAACAGTTGTCAGTACTAAAAAAGGAAAGGACATCATTTCCTTTGTATCTGTAAACATGCTTTTACTCAATATAAGAAAAGGGGCACTACAATTTTTACTTGACTATAGCAACAGGAACCAGATCGCCAATTTTTATTTCAGCTTTGCTAAAACTAAAAGATGCAAAAATGTACAGATATAACAGTTTTTGTAAATTCTGTCTCTCTTAAGCAATTTGCAAATACTTAGTGCCTTTATTGAATTACATAGGGGGAAGAGAAAAGAGAATGTGACTGTGTCACATTGATAAGGCTATTTCATCAAATCTGAATTTCTAGTTACCCCACTCACAAAACACCAGCAACAACACCCTGATCCCCTTGGATTTCTTTCCCTTTGATCTTGATACTAGTTCTACTCTATTGGTCATCTAAGTAGTAAGAAAAAAAAAGACTCACTGTCATCTGCAATTCCTTGATTCATCTTTTACCACTCACATCATCAAGGGGGTAATCTTGTTGTCTCCTCTCTGAGAAGGAGATTGGAGTGATGGATTTCCTGCCACTGTGGGAATAGTTCTCTGCAGCTACCCTGCCATCACTTTCCCTTTGTACAACAAGCATGTCTCAACACATCAATTTTAACAGCACTATTCTGAAATATGTAGACTAATCATTCAGTTTAATCCTACAAGATCAACTGGCTAATATTTGATCTTTAAAGTAATAGTAGTGACCTACACAATACGATTGCTTTATTCTCTTTTTTTTCTTTTTTCTTTTTTCTTTTCTACATTCTTTGTTTACATTCAAAATGATTTCCCCTTTCCTGGTTACCCCCTCCCCATAAGTCCCAAAAGCCCTCTTCCCTCCACCCATTCCCCAAACAACTACCTCCCACTTCTCTGTCCTGGTAATCCCCTATATTGCTGCATGAATCCTTTCCAGGACCAGGGTCCTTTCCTTCCTATCTCTACTGTTATCCCAGAAGCCAGGCACCTCATGTTTCACACCATAGGACATTCCTATGTCCACTATTCTGGCTTCCCACAGCACTTAACCTCTTGACTTCAAGTCTTGGCTCATGAGTTATATCATCAAATTTTAACTCCTCTGATAACTAAAAAATGTACACACAATTTACCAAGTGGAATTCTTCATTGCCCTGGAATCTTGGGGCACAACTAGGTTTTTGACAGTACTTTTATGTGATGTTTGTTCATGTTTTGTTGTTATTTAATTTTACATGTCTATTATCCCTTTAACAATTCATCCATATAAAAACAAAAGGAATCCTTCATAAGGACAGGCATATTTGTTTCATTTATTTTGCCTAATGCATGCCTAGTACATAGTTTATTCTCAATACTAATTTGATATAATTTGATCGATTTAATGAAATATGTTTACAACCATGTAAATGTAAATACCTTACAAGGATTACTTTATTTTTCTAAAGCTTTTCATTTATTTGAAGGGATTGTAAACTAGCACGCTATTAGGACAGCATCTCATTCTAAACACATTTGTTTATATCCTCGTCACTGCAGGTAATCAATCAAAATAGCTTAAGCTGAGCATTTACTGTCCTTATAGTTTCCAAGCATTTTGTAAAGAAGCAAAAAAGACATTAACCTTAATCAAATGTTCTAAATTAACTTCAAATGAATGTTAAGCACACACGCACACACACTGTGTTTTTCTTTCTTACAATTTTTGAAATGTATAATTTTCTTGTGATTTCCATTTTTAATATAATTTATCCAAGGATACGTAGATAAAACGTTCATGAAAATTCATTGTTCTTAGAAAGAAAACAAGCAAAATCTCATAAAAAATCAAGTTAGCAGATTCTATAGCATAAAATGTACTCATATCAAAAATTTGAAATGTAAGAATGATAACAAAATACAAAACATTATAAGCCTATGAAAATACTTGTGATTATTAAAAAAAGAAGAAATTTTACATAGTGTTTTAGGACCAAGTTAGTTAAAATGGTCAGGTAGTATTCTCATTTCTCTTTGCAGTATCTAGCCTCACCAGGATATCCTGAACAACAGAGAAGGCTTTGAAGTTCACAAAATTTGATTCGACATTGGCATATCAACCCGACTTCAAAGAGATTTCCACTGTTGAAGAGTTTCCCTGAGTTCAAGCAAGAATGAAGAATACCAACTTCCTGTGAAATCTAACTTCAGAGTCCCTCGTACCTTCAACATAATAGAGATTTGAAAGTACAGTTCTACCCAGATAGAGTTGCTTCCTTTTAATTTGCTGTGTATTGAAAATTCTGATGCAATAATACAACAACTACAGGCTGAAAGCAATATCTTGGACAGGAAGTTGTGATGGTGGACATATTTAATTTTACAGAGGATACACCACTGATATTAACTAGTAATCTCTGCACACATGTTTATATCTAACTCATTTCTGCTTCTTTCACAGTTTTCTGTAATAGTACATTCATTTTCAACACCATGTGTTTCGAAGTTTGGTTTTTGTTTAACATAGGTCTTACTTCACATTTTTTTCATTAGTTTCACACAGGACTCAGGACTGAAAATTACTCTCATAGGTTTTCATGGATGTGCCTTTCCCTCTTAATTATCTTTCTTCTTGTAGTCCACCATTCTCCTTACTCCTATTCCTCATCCAAGTCTAGTGTAGAAACTTTGAAATTGATGGCCATGGAATTGTTATTTTTATTGTGAGGTATTTTTGGTCTTCAATCTCTCTGCAGTGTCTCTTGTTGATGAGACAGTATGTCATGTCATGTTAATATTAATTTTTACACACATCATTACAATTCTTGTGAAGTTATCAAATAAACCACTGTCACTGAGATTTTTAAAAATGAGAATACTTGTTTTGAGTCAAATTGCTACAATGGGTTATCACAGAATCTTTCCTGTGAGATATAACATGAGTTCAGGGTCATCACGAAGTGATATGATAGAACTTATCGGTTACATAAAGCTTGTTGATTAAGGAACTTAATAGTGTTTAGATCATCAAAACTGTATGCTTTCTGAGTTACAAAATCACTTTATAGGTATTATCTCTTCTAACTTTTCTAGAAGTTATATTGATTTTCAAAAGTAACCTATTTGAGAAAGCATTATTTTTGTAAGATGCTCAAAAGAATGATATCTAATAACTAAACTTTTATTAATGGTTCTGTGTTTTGACTTAGTTTTGTAGGTGTGGTAGAGCCCCAACTGCTAAAGGCATTCTTGATTTCCTTATTTTGCTCATTAGAACACTAACATTTGCAAATACAAAAAATTGCTCTATATATTCTCAGATTCCGTGTGCAAGCTTTTTACTTATTAGAAGGCAGAACCAAAAAGCACCCAGAAATCATTATGTCCAGGCTTCAGTGTTATAGATAAGGAAGCAAAGGCCAAAAATTTTTTTATCAAAGGCACACATCTCTGGAAAGAAATACCCCACAAAGCTCTACCCTCCACACTTACTCCTCAATCTTGAGGTAGCTGTCCACCTCCAATCTATCCCCCTCATAAGGTCCATAGTTTGCACTTTCCTTTATTGGTCAAATCACATATGGGATGCATTTCTGCAAACCAAAATTCATTTTCATTTGGAGAGGAACTCCACATCCTATTTTAAACTTAGAAAAATCAGAAAAATATGAATTTTAAATATACTAGTTTGCATTTCTTCTGATCTCTATGATTTTAACACAACTGTATTGAGTATTGTCACCATTCACCTTTGTTAGGGCAATTTTAATCTTTCTGTCAAAGGGCTAGAGAGATGCTTCAGAGCCTAAAAGTACATACTGCTATTGCAAAGGTCTCAGTTTGGTAGGTTGAGAAACTCAACCTAAAGCCAGGTGCAATGCAAGGTATCTGATGACCCTTTGTTTCCTTTGTGGGGATTTGCATTGCCCCCTCCCTATCTGTCTCTCTGTCTCTTTTTCTGTCTGCTTCCCTGTCTCTATCTATATGTTTCTTTCTCTCTTTGTGTGACTCTTCCTCTGTCTTTCTCTCTGTGTGTCTCTGTATTTGTCTTTCTTTAAATACACCCTCACACACAATTGAGAAAAAGGTCTTAAATTTTTTCAGACAAATGCTTGTATTTCTAAGCTAACTCTTCCTCACACCACAGATCCTATGAGATATTCAGGAGATTCAGTTATTTCTGGTGCTGTCATCAGACTTTCATGGGAAAAAGAAAACCAAACTCCTTATGGGTTGTGGCATTTTGACTTCCATGTTGCTATTGAGACCACTTCTGATATTCTTCAATTCATTAAGATAGTATGTTTGATAGATATTGTAACTTCCTTTATTTTCTTGCGGTAAAACACTAACACAAAAGAATTTTAAGGACATCCCTCTAGCTTATGGTCTATAGTCCATCATTTAGGGAAATTAAAAAACTAATGATACAAAGAAACCATGGAAGAACAGTGTTTGCTAGCTCACTCATAGAAATTCAGCTACTTTTCCTACATAAGGCAGGATGACGTTCCCAAAGAATGGTGCTTTCTGCTGGTGAACTTAGCTTTCCTACCTCAATGAGCAATAAACACATTCCCTCAAAGTCATACTCACAACCAACTCAATAAGATAATAACCCAATTGAAGTCATCTACCCCCAAGATATTCTGGACTGTGTGAAAATGAGTTAATGCTAACTGGGACAATAGCATAACCATCCTGAACCTGTTCAATAAAATTTAGAACATAGATTTAAATATTTAGTTCAATTTAGAAGGTCATCAAGTTGTATCAAAATTATAAATAATGCTTTGAAGGATTACCAAAGGAATGCAAGTAAGTTTGAAAAGGGCATGGGAAAATATTATAAGTTTGCTTCAAATTACCTACATAATAAACACAGATTCTAAATGATAGATAGATAGATAGATAGATAGATAGATAGATAGATAAATGATAGATAAACAGACAGAGGATACATAAGTGCATAATATAAAAATACACAGTTGATACTTAATTGTGCCATATGGAGAGATACTAATCTATATATTTATACTAGTTAACACAATCCTCATCACTGGGCATAGGAAACTTCCTTTGGAGTTGTTGATTAGGGCCATGCAACAGACTCTCAAACATGTAGGCTTTTGTAATTGCCATTAGTTGGCTCTTAAAACTTTAATGTAATGCATCACACACTTTGGACACAGGTCTTGGAATAATGAAGCTGGAACTTACATAGTTGTTAAACATTGGATTACTTTCTGAGGAAGAGTTTTCATTGTATTGGAATGTGTTATGCAAATTTTAAAGGGAAAGAGTAATCAGTAGTCCTACACAGCAGTAAAGCCTATGAATAACAACAATGATTGGCTTAGGAAGATATTAAAAATATTGCAATTTTTATCTCGAGGGTAGTCAACAGCTGCTGGCTCACTGTGAAATCCAACACAAAGAGGGTATTTCTGCTTACTACTGTAAACATAGCCAACTTCTCATGGCTAGTGAGTTCACAGACCATAGAAGAAAGCTTACTATTGCCATTTTCTCAACCAAAATAATTTGCAATTGTTTTTTAAATGCTTTTCTCTTCCCACAGATATGTGAAGTTCTCACTATTTTTCAACTAAACTCCCCCCCCCAACATATGGAAACCATTACAGAGACCTAAAAAAAAAAAGTAAGTTTCAAAGAGACAAAACAATCCAGCTCAGGATGGCTTAAGCTTCAGTGAGAGACATAAATGCATAAATTGAATGTTTCAGTGTGGTATATTGGCACAATAGCTTATGTTCCTTCAAAAATAGAAATAAAATGCAAAGTAACTCAAGTATAATGCTTTGGTTTAAACAAAAATAAGGACAAAAAGACATAAAGAAAACTATTAAAAGAAAAGCAAACATTCATTAAAATAATTTAGTTATGCTTTTAGTAAAATAGAAGCACACTAGAGCAAATTAAGATGCTTACTTCAGAAATTTGGGGCTATAAAACTTTTACATAGAAGTGTTTTAGTAGAAACAATTCACGATTAAGCAGATTTCTTTTCCCACTGAGAATGCAGCTAAACAAAAATTCCTTTCCCTCCTTTCTTCCTTCATTCTTCACTTCAATTTTAAAGGAATATGAGTGAAAATAGTAAATATGATTCAACACTTAAATATCAAGACCTCATTGGACTGTATGACTCAGCAAAAAGACATGATGCCCTCCTTTATGAATCCTACAAGTTCCTCCCATTTCTCCTTTTGTGCAAACATACACAGCCAGGTCAAACACAAACAAGACCTTGATGAGAAAACCAAGAATGCTAAATTATTACCTATTGAACAATACCTCAGCCATGATCCATACATGTCCTTTGTGGCTAAAGGATCATTTTATTTTTCAAGTAACCTTGTTCTAGTATGATAGATTTCTGTTTTCAAACAAAAATGCAACCCTTTTGGATTAGATGGGAGTTAGCTGTACTTGATTTGTTAAATCACCAAATGTTGGTTCATTGATTACAGAGACTATTATTCATAAAATATTAAAGTCTAGACAACTTCATAAAAGGAATGAACTGATTTAAATTGCAAATAGAAATTTTAACCTCTCACTTATTTCTCTTGGTTTTAAAATTGATAAAGACTGCTAGAGTTGCTATCTTTCCTCTTATTTTTGAAATTAACACCATTCATTAATTTTATTTAAAGTATTCTTTTTGTCTTATTTTTTGTTTATTTATTTTAGTTTATTATGAGAGTTCTGCTGCATGTATACCTACATGCCAGAAAAGAGTATTAGTTCCCTTTACATGAACTACCATGTGTGTATTCTTTTTTTTTCATTTTTGCTTTTCCATAAGGCTCTTTATTTTTACTGGTAAACAATGCATGATATATAAGCTATAAATAATACTTTCTCTTCTCTTAGCATCTAGGTCTCCTCTGCTGTATGTCAAGACATTGTGTTTGGAGTTTCATATTTCTTTCTTTTTCATTAATCAATTTTTATTTTACATTTCAAATGATATCCCCCTTCCAGGTTACCCCTCCACAAACCCCCTATCCCATTCCCTTCTTCCTCCTCCCCTTTGCATCTATGAGGGTACTCCTCCACCCACTCACCCGCTTCTGCCTCACCAAGTTGGCATCCCCTACACAAACCTGTGGGACATCAAACCTCCACAGAACCAAGGGCCTCCCCTCCCACTGATATCAGATGAGACCATCCTCTGCTACATATGTATCTGGAGATATGGATCTCTCCATGTGTAGTCTTTGGTAGGTAGTTTAGTCTCTGGGCATATACCCAGAGGATTCCCCTGCATATAATAAAGACACATGCTCCACTATGTTCATAGCAGCCTTGTTTATAATAGCCAGAAGTTGGAAGGAGCCCAGATGTCCCTCAAAGGAGGAATGGATACAAAAAATGTGGTATATTTATACAATGGAATACTACTCAGCAATTACAAATAATGAAACCATGCAATTTGTAGGCAAATGGTTAGATCTGGAAAATATCATCTTCAGTGAGTTAACCCAATCACAAAAGAATACACATGAAATGCAATCACTAATAAGTAGATATGAATGAGCCCAGAAGCTCTGAATACTCAAGGCACAATTAGCAAGTCAAATGATTCCCAAGAAGAAGAAAGGAGAGAACCCTGGGCCTGAAAAGATTGGATCCAGTTTTGTAGGAAAGTACCAGAACAGAGAAATGGTGGGGGTGGTAACTGGGGAATATTTGTGTGTGGGGGGGGAGAGGACTTATGGGCCATATGGTGGGGGGGGGACTGGGAAAGGGGAAAGCCTTTGGAATGTAAACAAAGAATATAGAATAAATAATAATAAAAAAGAACCTTATTCTCTACAGACATACCTCTACAAGGATTCATAAGGGTATTTCTTAAGGATGAAAGCCAGAAAGATTTTCCCCTAGCGTTTTTCTTCTGTGTCACCCGTTTGCACTGTCACAGAATGAATCTCATCACTAGAAATTTAAGACAAAGTTTGACAAATACAGAAGATGAAGTGATTCTTGGCAGAACCACCAAAATTGTTGTGAGTCTCTGTCCTGCTAAAGGAATATCTCAGTTGATAGATTCACATTTAGTGAGCTGTCTGTTGAACCTCCTGTTGACCTAATCAAAATGACCTCAAGTTTAAGTCTTACTAAAAACTGAGTGTTTTCTTTTCCTTTTCTTTCTTTCTTTCTTTCTTTCTTTCTTTCTTTCTTTCTTTCTTTCTTTCTTTCTTTTTTCCTTCCTTCCTTCCTTTCCTTCTTTCTTTCTTTCTTTCTTTCTTTCTTTCTTTCTTTCTTTCTTTCTTTTCGTATGTGTGTAGAATAAAAACAAAAACAAAAACCTCAAGGAGAATCAAAACACAAGGAAGGTTCAATGAGATCCTTCTGCTTTGAGAATATAGAGAAAGGCACAGGACATAAAGTGAGAGATAGGTATGCTACAAGGAGCTAGGAGGGTATTTAAGATACCTGGAAGGCAAACAAGGGAAGAAGGATTCAGTTCTATGATCACACATGAGTTAATGTGCCATTAGTCTGGAGGAGTTGAAAAATGAGTTCCTCACTCAGAATGCAACCAGTAGACACTTGTATTTTGTTCTCCTAACATTCAGAGTGGAGAATCCAGGCAAGCCCATCTTAATTTCTGGTTAAAAGATCTGAGTGGTAATAATGGGTGTAATTTTAAGCTTTTATGGTTTAGTAAGATGAATATGTATTATTTCAGTTACGACTCTAACAATAAAATTCAATATTAATATATTTCTACCTAAAAATTCAAGATCCATTATTATAAAAGAAATAGAAACTGACACTTTTTCCTTAGTCTTTACATGTGACTGAAGTTAAATGTTGGGTAAAAAAATCATTAATTGTGGAAAATTAGTATTTTAACTGCAATAGTTATATCTTTCTTAGATATATTATTGTCAGTTTGAAAACTCATTTCTATTATTGATATTTCTTTTTATCTTAACCTTCCCTAATTTTCTTCAAACACACTCTGCAATATTACTAATATACATTAATAGTATAACTCTGATGAATCTCATGAGTATAAAGGAGTGGCAAAAACTGTAGAATATGTTATACCATTGACATAATTCTCTTGAAATAAAATTACATAGTGGGTGAAAATGCCTAGTGATAGGCAGGAAATAGAGACAAGAAAAGAAATAGGACATTATTGAGATCAATCTGTGCTGTGCTTTAAGCTATAGTCCCCCAGTGTACAGCAGGGTTTTTTCAAACTCTGACTTTCCTTGGGAAACATCACTTAAGAGAAGGATGACTTTGAACATGATGGGTATATAAAAGTACCATCTCTCTGCTACCACCCATACATCACAGACTTATTCTAAGGAGCAGAAAGGGTGACATACTATACATTCATCATGGTTAATCAAGCCTGTAGGAGTACATGGATGGATTACTAAAATCAAAGAAAGGAAACCAGGCTCAAGAACATCAGATAAACTAGACAAAGAAAATGGGAAACATCCCTTACCTGGGCCACAGAAGGCAGAACTTATTCAGTCCTGTGATGACTATAGCTCTCCTCTGATAACCTGTCATCTGGCCATCTGGTGTGCATCATTTAAAGTACACAGAGACCTTCCAATTGACTCCTGGCCTTCAGCTTCATTCTGTACATTTTGATCTCATGGTCTGCTTACATGCTATATACTAGTAATCTATATATCATCCATTTATTATATATTCCCTCATTTGAATTCAAGCATGAATTTCACCACTATAGCTGGGCAATCTCTACAACTGAGTTCTCATACAGGTAACAATAATAGCTGCTTCTGTTTCCTCGGATTATCCTCTTCAGCTTGTCTTGGTTCTTTGACTTCAATAATAAAATAAAATTGTATTTCTTTTCTCTTTTTTTATTATTTTCTATATAATTTGTTTACATTCCAAAAGATTTTCCCTTTTCTGGTTCCCCCCTCCCCCTAAGTCCCATAAGCCCTCTTCCCTCTGCCCATTCCCCAATCAACCCCCTCCAACTCCTCTGTCCTGGCAATCCCCTACAATGCTGCATGAAGCCTTTCTAGGACCCAGGCCTTCTCCTTTTTTCTTCTTGGGAATGATTTGATATGTGGGTTATGTTTTTGGTATTCTGTAATTTTATGAGGTCCCAATTGTCAGTTCTTGATCTTAGAGCATAAGCTATTGGTGATCTGTTCAGGAGCTTTCCCCCTATGCCCATGTCCTCAAGGGCCTTCCCCAATTTCTATGGCTATGAAAAAGATAGCCTTTTCAACAATGGTGCTGGTTCATTTGGAGGCAGCATGAAGAAGAATGCAAATTGATCCCTTCTCATCTCCTTGTACTAAGCTTAACTCCAAGTGGATCAAGGACCTCCACTTGAAACTAGACACACTGAAACTAATAGAAAAGGATTTCATCTTTTTATGGTCTTCCCTTGTGCTGTCAGAAGTTCTCTCCATTTAAATAGCCTCGTGGATATCAACTACTACAAAAGTACACTGGCCATCTGTGTCTCTTGTCTTTTCCCAGCTCTAACGCCTTGGTCAGAGCTATCAGTTCAACTTTCTGGGCTGGCATTCCTGACAGGAATGGCTCCTCCCAAATGATCTTGATGTTTGAGACCACTGCTGCCCCAGAGGTATCTCTGCCCATCCTGAATGAAGCTATTGTCATTGGTGAACCACATTACCTCTGCATCCATAAGAGGGTATCCTGAAGATGAGTTCTGGTCCCATAGAGCAGGCAATCAGAGGCCCATCAAGGTCTGGGTCAGGCAGCAGAGTAGCTGGCTTTAGGGCAGCTGGGGCCTGAAAAGTTATCTTGGGGGGCATTGAAGAGGAGAGACTGATAATGTATTCTTCTGACATCATCCTTAACCAGGAGGCTGTTGCTGTGATGATGCATAAACAGGGGATGGGCAGCTTCTGGCAATTGGATCTAATTTCTTTGACAGGTAGCCCACTGGCTGGTGCCAAGGTCCAGAGTCTGACTATGCATCTCCCAGATATATCACCTGTGGTTGACAGAATAGGACCTACTTTGTGGAGGCTTGATAGTCTTGATTTTTAGGGCTTCCAAGAAGTCCTGGTTCTTTTTTCTGACATTTTATTTTGTTTCTACTTCCACTAGGAGTTCATCTAGAATGTTTTGAGGAGACTTTATCTTCAGGTTTCAGCAATAAGAATGTTGAGTTCTATCAATTATTAACAAGGAACCTGGTGGGTTTCCCCTCAACTTTTAGTGTTACCCTGAGGCGTTCAAATCCCCTCCTCCTCTCTTCTTCATCTTTTAAGAACAGGATTTGAACAGATTTCTTTTGGGGGAGCATTGCCTGGCCCAGTGGCTCTCCTCCTTAAAATAAGCACATGATCTTTTTTGTTTGTTTGTTTGTTTTCTTTTGTTTTGATTTTTAAGTGGGGACATTCTCTATCCTTAGGGCCTCCCTGACCTCTTTCTTTTGAAGCCATCTGATTTAGGCTTCTCCTATAGTCTTCTGGTTTGGCCATGGCTGCCAAATGGATCTTTGCAAGATCATGAGTCTGTTGCCTCTGTCTTGTCATCTGCTTCTCTTCTGCCAATATCACTTATTAAATCCCACAGACTCTTTTCACCTAACCTCTCTCCCTGCTTAATGTCAAACACTTTGGCCAGATTGGTGGGCTGTCCTCCAGCTGCTTTGAGACTTGACAGCAGAGCCTGACAGTAAACCAAAAGTCTCCTTTTACCTTCAATGGAGTAAAAGTTCCATTCTGGGAGATCTCTGGGGTTCTGTGAAAAGGGAGAATTCTGAACTCTCCAGTTATAAAGACTACTAGTGGCAAAGGACCAATAGAGAAAATGTTGCTTCCTTTAGTCATTGACTGGCATGGACAGGAAGACAGACTCTGGCCTAGGAGGCAATCCCCACCTCAGCTTTGTGTCTCTGCACCAGATCCCCCTCCTCCAGTCTTCGATGGGGCTGACTATGGCAGAGCTGCCTGTGATGGCTGCTGTTCTTCCTGAGAGGTTGAATAAGGTGTGGGTTGAAAGATAATATCCCCCTTCTTTGTTCCTTGGAGGACCAGGAAGAGGAATAGTATGGAAGGAGATAGGCCATATTTCCTCCTTTGTATCCTTGGGCTTTTTGTTTGCCCTTTACCCTGTTGTTTGGGAAAAGGATATTTAAGAATGCCTTGCCAAACTACTACATGAGATATTTTGTTAGGATGGCCAAATTTGGACTTGAGAATGACTTTATCCATTCCTTGGACCAATCTTGGGTCAAAGATCCTTTTGGTGTTGAAAGTGAGCCATTCTGACTTGCAGAATGTCATTGGTTTATCTTTCTTAAAAATGACCAAGAGATTCCCTGCCCCCCGTAGTTTTAACATCCCTAAAATGACTAAGTAGAAATTCTAATGGGGTTTCACGTGCCTGTACCTTATTGATATGTCGGTCAAAGTCACCTCATAATGAGAAACACATGTATAACATACAAAAACACAAATTTGACCTTTCTTTTCTATCAGGCAGAAATGAGAAACAACCAGAAAGTAGCATTCACACTGAAAGGAAGTTCACCTCTTCTTCCATGTCATTAGAGACAGGAGTAATCAGAGGTACCCTTGGTTCTCTGTGCTCATGCTCAACCTAGATCTGGACTCAGACATTTTCTGGCCCTGCTTGGCCATGGCCCTCTGACATACCTGTTTTAACTACTTCATCGCCATGGATACAGATTCAACACATATGGAGCAGGCAAACAAACTCACAGATTTAAACTGATATCGCCAGTAATGAGGCCATCTAGTCTGGAGGCCTTGGAGTTCCTGGCCAGTGCACCAAAATGTTATGTTGTGCTGAAACATTCATAAAATTTAAAAGACTACCAAGGAGCTGAATCTGATGCAATCACACCAGGGTCGTTATTTAAGCTAGAATTTGAGATTGACTCACCACCGACCCACAGGGCAGTTCTGGTAGAGTAAAAGCCCTGAACACTTATCATCAGGACAAGGTTTCACAGGAAATGACAAGCTAGTTTCTAGCCTGGCAAGCATCTAATTGGAGTGTGGTTTTTGGTAAAATTGGTGGGTGCTGGGTGCCAAACCATAATCTTAACTTCTGTTTTCCTCTTAATTGGTGGTTGTTAGGCAGGGGTGGGCCTGTAAACTGTGGGGTACAGATTTGTTGGGGATTAACCTGGAAACTGGTGCTAAAAGTTAGATTTGCTGGGGGAGAATAACCTGAGGATGCAGGTCTTATGGGCGGTAGCCTATAAATTGGAGCTAGGCTCAGGTTTTGATGGGGGATAACTTGTAAATTGAAACTAAGTACTGTCCTTTTAGTTTATTTTAGTTTAAACTTAGCTCAGGTTTTCTTATTTTATTTTATTTTATTTTTATTTTTATTTATTTTTTTTCGGTATTCTTTGTTTACATGCCAAAGGCTTTCCATTTTCCCAGTTCCCCCCTCATCATATGTCCCATAAGTCCTCTTCCCCCCCCACCCCTGCCTATTTCCCAATCAGCCGCCCACAATTTCTCTGTTCTGGTACTCTCCTACAAAACTGGATCCAGTCTTTTGAGGACCAGGGTCCTCTCCTTCCTTCTTCTTGGAAATCTTTTGACTTTTAGCTCAGGCTTCCTTTTTTTTTTAATTTTTTATTAGATATATTCTATATTTACATTTCATTTCTTTTTCTGGTTCCCTGCTCCCCCAAAGGTCCCACATGCCCTTTTCCCTCCCCCTGTTCCCCCATCCACCCCTTCCCACTTCCCTGTTCTGGTATTCCCCTACACTGATGCTTTGATCCTTTCCAGCACCAGTGTCCACTCCTTTCCTCTTGTCGGACATCACTTGGTATGTGGATTGTGCCTTTGGTGTCCCAAGATTCTAGGCTAATATCCACTTATCAGTGAGTGCATACCATGAGTATTCTTTTGAGACTGGGTTACCTCACTTAGTATGATGCTCTCCAGCTCCATCCATTTCTCTAAGAATTTCATGAATTCATTGTTTCTAGTGGCTGAATGGTACTCCATTGTGTATATATACCACATTTTTTTGTATCCATTCCTCTGTTGAGGGAAATCTGGGTTCTTTCCAGCTCCTGGCTATTATAAATAAGGCTGCTATGAACATAGTGGAGCATGTATCCTTATTGCATGCTGGGGAATCTTCTGGGTATACGCCCAGGAGTGGTATTGCTGGGTCCTCCAGAAGTATCATGCCCAGTTTTCTGAGGAACCGCCAGACTGATTTCCAGAGTGGTTGTACCAGCTTGCAGTCCCACCAGCAGCGGAAGAGTGTTCCTCTTTCTCCACATCCTCGCCAACACCTGATGTATCCTGAGTTTTTAATCTTAGCCATTCTCACTGGTGTGAGGTGAAATCTCAGGGTTGTTTTGATTTGCATTTCTCTAATGACTAATGATGTTGAACATTTTTTTAGTTGTTTCTCAGCCATCCGAATTTCTTCAGGTGAAAAAGTGTTTGTTAGCTCTGTATCCCATTTTTGGATGGGGTTATTTGGTTTTCTGTGGTGTAACTTCTTGAGTTCTTTGTATACATTGGATATTAGACCTCTGTCAGATGTAGGGTTGGTGAAGATCTTCCCAATTTGTTGGTTGCCGATTTGTCCATTTGACAGTGTCTTTTGCATTACAGAAACTTTGTAATTTTATGAGGTCCCATTTGTCTATTCTTGCTCTTAGAGCATAAGCAATTGGTGTTCTTCCCCTGAGGAAGGAATTTTTCCCCTGAGCCAATGTCCTCAAGGGTCTTCCCCAGTTTCTTTTCTATTAGTTTGAGTGTGTCTGGTTTTATGTGGAGGTCCTTGATCCACTTGGAGTTGAGCTTAGTGCAAAGAGATAAGAGTGGATCAATTCTCATTCTTCTGCATGTTTACCTCCAGTTGAGCCAGCACCATTTGTTGAAAAGGCTATCTTTTTTCCACTGGATGTTTTCAGCTCCTTTGTTGAAGATCAATTGGCCATAGATGTGTGGGTTCAATTCTGGGTCTTCAATCCTATTCAATTCATCCACTTCCCTGTCACTGTACCAATACCATGCAGTTTTTAACACTACTGCTCTGTAGTATTGCTTGAGGTCCGGGATATTGATTCCCCCAGAAGTTCTTTTACTGTTGATGATAGTTTTAGCTATCCTGGGTTTTTTGTTATTCCAGATGAATTTGAGAATACTCTTTCTAACTCTATGAAGAACTGAGTTGGGATTTTGATGGGGATTGCATTGAATCTGTATATTGCTTTTGGCAAGATTGCCATTTTAACTATATTAATCCTGCCAACCCATGTAGCTCAGGTTTTCTAAGATGGAGTCTAAACCCCCCAAAATTTGGTCTCTCAGAAACAATCATTCAATCTTGAAAATATGTCCTCAATAAAATACAGCCAGTGAAGAAATTAAACAAAAAATTAAGAATAACCTGCAATGAGAATGACATCTGAAGTCCCTATGTAGAGCAGTAAGTTTGTTTACTTGTTTTAATTTTTTATTTAATCTCCCCTTTGTATACTCCATATTTTATTTCCTCTCTGATCTGCCCTTCGACTGTTCCACATCTCATGCCTCCTCCCTGACCCCCTGTCTCCACAAGGATGTCTCTACAACCCACTACCCACCACCTACCACCCACCCACCCAAACCTTTAAACATCCTTGGGTCTCTAGTCTCTTGAAAATTAGGTGCATCTTCTCTGACTGAACCAGACCCAGCAATCCTCTACTGTATATGTGTTGGAGACCTCATATCAGGCGGTTTATATTGCATGGTTGGTGGTCCAATATCTGAGAGACCTCAGTGATACATGTTAATTTCTTTTTAGTCATAGAAGAAATACCTTTTTATTAAAATGTATTTTTATACAATATATTTGTATTACAGTTTCCCCTCCCCCAACACCTCTCATCCTCCCCATTTCTCCATCTACCCAAATCCACACCCATTCATTCATTCTTACATTAGAATAAAAACAGCCATCTAAAATGAGGTGGAGGAGAAGAAATAAAGTCAAGCAAAGCTGGCAGGAGCCTCATATAGCTGTCTTCTGAGAGGCTCTCCCAGAGCCTGATAAATACAGAGGCTGATGCTCACAGTCAACCAAGGTACTGAGCACAGTGTCCCCATTGGAGGAGTTATATAAAGGACTTAAGGAGATGAAGGGATTTGCAACCCCAAAGGAAGAACAACAATATCAACCAATTAGACCCTGCTAGACCTCCCAGGGACTAAACCACCAACCAAAGAGTACACAAGGAAGGACTCATGACTCTAGCTACAGATGGAGCAGAGGATGGCCTTGTCTGGCATCAATTGGAGGAGAGGCCCTTGGTCCTGTGAAGGCTGGATGCCTGAGTGTAGCTGAATGCCAAGGCAGTGAGGTGGAGTGGGTGGGTGGGAGAGCATCCTGATAGAAGCAGGGGGAGGGGAGGGTATAGGGGACATCCAGATGGGAAACAAGGAAAGGGGTTCATATTTGAAATGTAAATATATAAAATATCCAATTAAAAAAAAGAACAAGCAAAGCAGAATAGGAAAAAATAGCCAAAGTCTCATGTGACCTCACATGCAGGGATTGCAAGTCAGGCATGTGCAGACATATTAGACATTAGCCATGCACTCTCATCATTTCATAGTAGATCATTGAACCAAGACATAATATATTTAAGGCATTGGTCAGTTCTGAAAATAAATCAATGATATCATTGATCATCAATGATATTGATACATACAGAAAATCCATTTAAAATGATTGCATAAATGCTTATATAACCTTTATCCAAGGTGATTTATATAGTAAAATTCATGGCTTAAGTCTTTGTGATGGTCAAGGCCATAATTTTAAATTTATCAATTTTTTATTTCTTTTATTTTTACTTGATTTCTTACAAAAACAGTCATGACAATTTGACTCTTAAACAATGAAAGGAGAAATGTAAAAATAAATGGACAAGTATGAACCTTTTTATTATCTTTGCTGTTTTGTACTCCCTGGATGGATGCTGGCTAACACATGATTTCCTGAATAGGAAGTCCATAGCTGTCTTATCACCATATGACCATGTGATGGAACTCAGCAACGGATAATGCACCCTGCCATGGAGATGATTTTCATACTCTCATTTGATCGTGAGTCTCATAATAAGCCGTTTCAGATTGTAATGTAGACACAATAATGTGTACCTCCAAGCTGATGTACACCTTCTTCCTTAGTCATGAGGTTTGAGAGTCCCCATTCCTGTCTGCAGGATTGAGATAATAATGGATATCCTGCAAGCCTACTTCATATAGTCTCACTTGAAAATAAACCTTGTGATCTAGCCTCTGTGTTCATGGATAGACACTATGATGGATTTCCCCCCAAGTTGATTTAGAAATTCTCTTAGTTGTAAGTGTCAGGGCCCATGTTGAGACTGCTTGTCTTCCTACAGGTTTGCCCTCCTCCTCAGTTTCTTTCAGCTTTCCCTAATTCAACCACAGGGGTCAGCTGCTGTCCATTGGGTGGGTGCAAATATCTGCATCTGACTCTTTCATTTGCTTGTTGGGTCTTTCTGAGGGCAGTCATGATAGGTCCTTTTTTGTGAGTGTTCCATAGCTTCAGTAATAATGTCAGACCTTGGGGCCTCCCATCTATCTGCATCCCATTTTGTGCCTGTCATTGGACCTTCTTTTCCTCAGGCTCCTCTCCATTTCCATCTCAGCAGTTCTTTCAGACGAGAACAATGATGTGTCACAGTTTTGACTCTGGTATGGCAACCCCATCCCTCACTTGATTCCCTGTCTTTCTGCTAGAGGTGGGCTCTACAAGTTCACTCTTCCCACTGCAGGGCATTTCATCGAAGGTCCCTTCCTTTGAGTTTTGAGAGTCTCTTACCTCCCAGGTCTCTGGTATATTCTGGAAGGTCACCCCAACCTCCTACCTCCCAAAGATGTCTGTCTCTATTCTCAGTAAGTTTATTTAATCTACTGAGCTTAAAATTTTGAAATATGTTAAAGTATTTAATAAAACTGGCAAATGTATGTCTTTAAATAAAAGATCATATAATTATACATTGAAAAGTTAAATTAAAACAAATGAGTAGAGATATAAATTCAATAGCAATGATATCCTTACATAGAGATCCGCTACATCAATGGAAGTAAAGAAAATGGTAAACTCAGGATCTCTCTTAGATTCTAGATTTTGAGAAAGAGCTTAAGCTAAAGCGGTAGATTTTGAAGCTCCTTCAGATGGTTACATGCAATGGGAGTATATATTTGTGACTATTGCTCTGAAGAAACAGAAATTACAGATGTTTTGACATAACAGGTTCTGAAAATTCATTGTATATCAATAACTTGGGAACTGAAGAGATGAGCAAGAGAATTGAAGGAGGAACAAGCATTAAACCTTAGGGAATAGGTTATATAAAACATATCGGCAAACAGCTGGCACACCAGACACAGCAAGCGGCTAGAGTCAGGTGCATGGCCAGAGATATAGCTTAGCTTAGCTCTGCAGGAGATCGGGGCACAGAAAGCTCAGCTGCGGGTGCAGACTACCACGGCCTGGGCCGGCTCTCTGAGCAGACTAGCAGCAAGGGGCCACCTTGCCGCCTCGGGGCACAGCTCGGAATTCTAGCAGCTGGAGTCAGGGGCCTGGACTCAGAGCTAGCATAGTCCAGCACAGACAACACTGCCAGAAGGGATCTGTCTCCTGGGGACAGGCATGCTGTGCTTTCAGCGGGGCTGCCATCTACAATAAGACCAACTAACGCCAGAGATAAAGAGATGGCAAAAGGCAAATGTAGGAACGTTATTAACAGAAATCAAGGCAATATGGCACCATCTGAACCCAATTCGCCAACCACAGCAAGTCCGGGATACCTCAGCACACCAGAAAAACAAGAGTTAGATATAAAAGCACAGGTCATGATGCTCCTAGAGGAACACAAAAAAGACATAAACAAATCTCTTAAAGAAATGCAGGGGAACATCAATAGGGTAGAAGCTCTTACAATCCAAACACAAAAAACACTTAAAGAACTCCAGGAAAATATGGGCCATCAGACAGAAACCAATAAAGAGGAAATGAGAAAATCAGTTAAAGAAATGCAGGAGAACTTGAAACAACAGGCAGAAGTCATGAAAGATGGAGAACAAAAATATATTAAAGAATTACATGAAAACACAAACAGACAAATGATGGAACTGAGCAAAACCATCCAAGATCTGAACACAGAGATAGAAACAACTAAGAAATCACAAAAGGAGGCAACTTTGGGGATAGAAAACATTGGAAAGAAATCAGGGGTCATAGATGCAAACATCAACAACAGAATACAAGAGATAGAAATAAGAATCTCAGATGCTGAAGATAACATAGTAACCATTGACTCCACAGTCAAAGAAAATGCAAAATCCAAAAGGCTTGTAACCCAAAACATCCAGGAAATCCAGGACACAATGAGAAGACCAAACCTAAGGATTATAGGGATAGATGAGAGTGAAGATCTACAACTTAAAGGGCCAGCAAATATCTTTAACAAAATTATGGAAGAAAACTTCCCTAACTTAAAGAGAGAGATGCCGATGAATATACAAGAAGCCTACAGAACTCCAAACAGACTGGACCAGAACAGAAATACCTCCCGTCACATAATAATCAAAACACCAAATGTACTAAACAAAGAAAGAATATTAAAAGCAGTAAGAGAAAAGGGCCAAGTAACATATAAAGGAAGACCTATCAGAATCACACCAGACTTCTCTCCAGAAACCATGAAAACTAGAAGATCCTGTGCAGACCTCATGCAGACCCTAAGAGAACACAAATGTCAGCCAAGACTACTATACCCAGCAAAACTCTCAATCAACATAGATGGAGAAATCAAAATATTCCATGACAGGACCAAATTTACACAATATCTTTCCACTAACCCAGCTCTACAAAGGATAATAGGAGGAAAACTCCAATACAAGGAGGGAAACTACACCCAAGAAAAAACAAGATAGTAACCTTCTTCCATCAAACTCAAAGGAAGATAACTACTCAAAAACAAAAATAACATCAAAAATGTCAGGAAGTAATAATCTCTATTCCTTAATATCTCTTAACACCAATGGTCTCAACTCCCCAATAAAAAGACATAGACTAACCAACTGGATACAGAAACAGAACCCTACATTTTGCTGCTTACAGGAAAAACACCTCAGAGTCAAAGACAAACACTACCTTAGAGTAAAAGGATGGAAGACAATTTTGCAAGCAAATGGTCACAGGAAGCAAGCTGGAGTAGCCATTTTAATATCAGATAAAATTGACTTTCAACCCAAAGTCATCAAAAGAGATACAGAAGGTCACTTCTTGCTAGTCAAAGGAAGAATCCACCAAGAAGAACTCACAATTCTAAACATCTATGCTCCAAATGCAAGGGTACCCTCATGTGTAAAAGAAACCTTACTAAAGCTCAAAGCACACATTGCACCTAACACAATGATTGTGGGGGACCTCAATACTCCACTATCCACAGTGGACCGACCAGGAAAACAGAAACTAAACCGAGACACGGAGAAACTCATCGAAACTTTGGAGCAATTGGATTTAACAGATATATATATATAGAACATTTCACCCTAAAGCAAAAGACTATACCTTTTTCTCAGCCCCTCATGGTACCTTCTCCAAAATCGACCATATAATTGGACACAAGACAGATCTCAACAAATATAAAAAGATCGAACTAATCTCATGCCTCTTATCAGATCACAATGGAGTAAGAGTGTTCTTCAATAGCAACAAAAACAACAGAAAATCCCCATACGCGTGGAGGCTGAACAATATTCTACTCAATGATACCTTAGTCCAGGAAGAAATAAAGAAAGATATCAAAGAATTCTTAGAATTTAATGAAAATGAAGGCACAACATACCCAAATCTATGGGACACATTGAAAGCAGTGCTTAGAGGAAAACTCATAGCCCTGAGTGTCTCCAAAAAGAAACAGGAGAGAGCATATACTAGCAACGTAATGGCGCACTTGAAAGCTCTGGAACAAAAAGAAGCATTTCACCCAGGAGGAGTAGAAGACAGGAAATCATCAAACTCAGGGCTGAAATCAATCAAGTTGAAACAAAGCGAACCATACAAAGAATCAACAAAACCAGGAGCTGGTTCTTTGAGAAGATCAACAAGATAGATAAACCCCTAGCCAGACTTACTAAAGGGCACAGACACAGTATTCAAATTAACAAAATTAGAAATGAAAAGGGAGATATAACAACAGAAACTGAGGAAATTCAAAAAATCAACAGATCCTACTACAAAAACCTATACTCAACACAACTGGAGAATCTGGAGGAAATGGACAATTTCCTAGACAGTTACCAAATACCAAAATTAAACCAGGATCAAATAGATCGTCTATACAGACCCATAACCCCCAAAGAAATAGAAGGGGTCATAGACAGTCTTCCAACCAAAAAGAGCACAGGACCAAACTGTTTTAGTGCAGAATTCTATCAGACCTTCAAAGAAGTCCTGATACCGATACTCTTCAAATTATTCCACAAAATAGAAACAGAAGGAACACTACCCAACTCATTCTATGAAGCCACAATTACCCTGATACCAAAACCACACAAAGATCCAACTAAGAAAGAGAACTACAGGCCAATTTCTCTTATGAATATCAATGCAAAAATACTAAACAAAATACTTGCCAACCGATTCCAAGAACACATCAAAACGATCATTCACCATGATCAAGTTGGCTTCATCCCAGGGATGCAGGGATGGTTCAATATACGGAAATCCATCAACGTAATCCACTACATAAACAAAATCAAAGTAAAAAACCACATGGTCATCTCATTGGATGCTGAAAAAGCATTTGACAAAATTCAGCATCCTTTCATGCTAAAGGTCTTAGAAAGAACAGGAATTCAAGGCCCATATCTAAACATAGTAAAAGCAATATACAGCAGACCAGTAGCCAACATCAAGGTAAATGGAGAAAAACTTGAAGCAATCCTTCTAAAATCAGGGACTAGACAAGGCTGTCCCCTCTCGCCATATCTCTTCAATATAGTACTTGAGGTACTAGCTAGAGCAATTCGACAACAGAGGGAAGTCAAAAGGATACAAATCGGAAAGGAAGAAGTCAAACTATCACTATTTGCCGATGATATGATAGTATACTTAAGTGACCCAAAAACCTCCACCAGAGAACTCCTGCAACTGATAAACAACTTCAGCAAAGTGGCTGGCTATAAAATCAACTCAAGTAAATCAGTAGCCTTCCTATATGTAAAGGATAAGCAGGCCGAGAAAGAAATTAGGGACATGACACCCTTCACAATAGCCACAAATGATATAAAGTATCTTGGAGTGACGCTAACCAAACATGTGAATGATTTATATGACAAAAACTTCAGGTCTCTGAAGAGGGAAATTGAAGAAGACATCAGAAAATGGGAAAATCTTCCATGCTCGTGGGTTGGCAGGACTAATATAGTCAAAATGGCAATCTTGCCCAAAGCAATATACAGATTCAATGCAATTTCCATCAAAATCCCAACTCAGTTCTTCATAGAGTTAGAAAGAGCAATTCTCAAATTCATCTGGAATAACAAAAAACCCAGGATAGCTAAAACTATCATCAACAGCAAAAGAACTTCTGGGGGAATCAATATCCCGGACCTCAAGCAATATTACAGAGCAGTGGTATTAAAAACTGCATGGTATTGGTTCAGTGACAGGGAGGCGGATCAATGGAATAGGATCAAAGACCCAGAATTGAACCCACACATCTATGGTCTATTGATCTTCGACAAAGGAGCTGAAAACATCCAGTGGAAAAAAGATAGCCTTTTCAACAGATGGTGCTGGCTCAACTGGAGGTCAACATGCAGAAGAATGAGAATTGATCCACTCTTATCTCCTTGCACTAAGCTCAACTCCAAGTGGATCAAGGACCTCCACATAAAACCAGACACACTAAAACTAATAGAAAAGAAACTGGGGAAGACCCTTGAAGACATCAGCTCAGGGGAAAAATTTCTGAACAGAACACGAATTGCTTATGCTCTAAGAGCAAGAATAGACAAATGGGACCTCATAAAACTACAAAGTTTCTGTAAGGCAAAAGACACTGTCAAAAGGATAAATCAGCAACCAACAAATTGGGAAAAAATCTTCACCAACCCCACATCCGACACAGGGCTAATCTCCAATGTATACAAAGAACTCAAGAGGTTAGACCCCAGAAAACCAAATAACCCTATCCAAAAATGGGGTACAGATTTAAACAGAGACTTTTCACCTGAAGAAATTCGGATGGCTGAGATACACCTTAAAAAATGTTCAACATCACTAGTCATTAGGGAAATGCAAATTAAAACAACCCTGAGATTTCACCTCACACCAGTCAGAATGGCTAAGATTAAAAACTCAGAAGACATCAGGTGTTGGCGAGGATGTGGAGAAAGAGGAACACTCCTCCACTGCTGGTGGGAATGCAAGCTGGTACAACCACTCTGGAAAACAGTATGGCGGTTCCTCAGAAAACTGGATGTGATACTTCCGGAGGACCCAGCCATACCACTCCTGGGAATATACCCAGAAGATTCACCAGCATGCAATAAGGATACATGCTCCACTATGTTCATAGCAGCCTTATATATAATAGCCAGAAGCTGGAAAGAACCCAGATGTCCCTCAACAGAAGAATGGATACAAAAAATGTGTATTCAGCCATTAGAAACAATGAATTCACGAATTTCTTAGAGAATTTGATGGAGCTGGAGAATGTCATACTAAGTGAGGTGACCCAGTCTCAAAAGAATACCCATTGTATACAGTCACTGATAAGTAGATATTAGCCTATAAGCTTGGAACTCCAAAGACATAAATCACATATCAAGTGATGTCTCACAAGAAGAAAGGAGTGGACACTGGTGTTAGAATGGACCAAAACATCATTGTGGGAGAGTACAAGAACAGTAAGGTGGGAGGGGGTGGATGAGAGAGCAGGGGGAGGGAAAAGAACATGTGGGACCTTTGGGGGTGGGGAACCAGAAAAAGGGAAATGAATTGTAAATATAGAATATATCCAATTAAAAAAAAACAACATATCAAAGAGAAAAGTCTGAAAGAATTACAACATGACACAGTGATGGAATAAAGGAATGTAATGTCAAGCTAGAGAGAGAACATTGAAGGATGATCAAAAGTATAAGAAAGAGGAAGGGTCCAGAAAACCTCACAAGATGACAAAACACCACCACCACCACCACCACCACCACCACTACCACCACCACCACCACCACTACCTACAAGAACAACAACAACAACAATGCCAGATAACAGCAATCCAGAACTCCACAGCAATTAATCAAAACATTACTTTTAACTAGAGTTAAAAGACTGCCAATTTGGTGATGAGGATTGTAGATAGGAATGGATAGGATAGGCAAGCAGTTGATTCTTGTCTGTTAAAGATGGAGTGGTGTTAGGATGTGATAACAGGAATTGGAATTATATTTGAGATTATGTCTGTGAAGGGACTGCAAAGGGGGTATGCAGAATGTAAGAAAACATGTATTAATATGTCTGTATACATTTATGGAGATTGACAGGAAAGCCAGAAATGCAAAAGAAACAGGAAAATATAATCTGAGTGTTACAGAAATGGCAATTGAGCCTGTGTAGCATGATAGCAGAGAAGTAGAGGGAAGGAAAGAGAAAAGAGAAAGAGAAAGCAATATTGACTTATTAAGATTTGTTAACAGAAGTTTATAGGGTGTCTAATTATAGAAAAGTGAACAGATTTATATCCTTATGTGTGTTTAAATTTGTGAGAAAGTAGTTAAAGGGCATTGTATTGATTATATTTTAATTTTCTAATTTCCCATTATTCATATGTGTCTTCAAAATCTGAGCAGAGTTCAAATAAAATAATTCAGTATAATCAGGAAACTGATGCAATTTTCAGACTCTTGATTGTAGTACTGTGTAATTTATCTAGCTGAAATGTTTAGAACTTATCCTCATATCAATATGGCAGGGTGGACTTATCCTTTCCAAATACAATTCGATGGAGACATTTTTCAGACAAAATCCACATCACTTGTGTGACATTCTGGGTTCAGGGATGTGTTATCGGCACTAATTCACATGCAGGTGCATGAGTGCTGAGATCTCAATGTAAATGGCTGTTGCACATTTCATGCTATGTCATATCTGATTGCATTAAAAGCCAAGCCTGCTAAGAGGTCCATAACCTCAATCTGCTTTGCAATTTTCTAATGTACTTTTCATGAATAGAGTAGTCATGACCTTTATTAAGCTACCTTGTTTAGAAAAAGCTTGCTTTCAGAAGCAAGTTTAGGATTTGAAGTAATTTGAATTAATATTTAGGTGAGTTTGGGGTTTGGGATGCCTTATGTAGGTAAGTAAAAATCAGTGCTAGATTATTTCCATCAAAGAACATTGGTGAAATAAGAAAGTCAGGAGAAATGGCTAAGATCAAAAACTCAGGAGAAAACAGGTGCTGGCGAGGATGTGGAGAAAGAGGAACATTTCTCCACTGCTGGTGGGGTTGCAAGCTGGTACAACCACTCTGGAAATCAGTCTGGCAGTTCCTCAGAAAACTGGGCATGACACTACCAGAGGACCCTGCTATACCACTCCTGGGCATATACCCAAAGGATTATCCAGCATGTAAAAAGGACATAAGCTCCACTATGTTCATAGCAGCTCTATTTATAATAGCCAGAAGCTATAAAGAACCCAGATATCCCTCAATGAAGGAATAGATACAGAAAATGTGTATATTTTCTATTTCTATAATATCTATATTTTCTACACAGCTATTAAAAACAATGAATTCATGAAATACTTAGGCAAGTGAGTGGAATTGGAGAATGTTATCCTGAGTGAGGCCACCCAATCACAAAAGAACACACTTGGTATGCACTCATTGATAAGTGGATATTAATCCAGAAGGTTGGAATAGCCGAGAAACAATTCACACATCAAATGATGCCCAAGAAGAAGGAAGAAAAGGCCCCTCATCCTGGAAAGGCTCAGTGCAGCAGTATAGGGGAATACCAGGATGGAGAAATGGGAAGGGGGTGATTGAAGAACAGGGGGAGGGAAGAAGACTTATGGGACTTTTGGGAAGGGGGATCCAGAAAAGGAGAAATCATTTGAAATGCAAATAAAGAATATATTGAATTTTAAAAAAGGAAATTCAGGAGAAAACAAAAAGAAATGAACTGTAGTCTGCAAGTAGATTCAGTAAGTAAAAGTGCTTGCTGCACTCTAACAATCTGAGTTCTGTCCATAAGACTCTAATGCAGGGAAGAATAACAAGGTTGTCATCCGAATTCCACACATACTCCAATCGTATGTATAATAACTCTCTCTCTCTCTCTCTCTCTCTCTCTCTCTCTCTCTCTCTCTCTCCACACACACACACACACACACACACACACACACACACACACAGATGCACACACCCACAAACATTTGTACTCACATATACACACACAAATAATAATAGTAACACAAATAAATAGTTTTCAATTAAAATGTATCTCTAGAATGGAAAAATATAAGCAGTAACAAAACAAAAAAGAAAAGCAATAAAACAAGAGAATAGGAAGAAAAGGGGGTAAGAATAACAGAAATGACAGAATAAACCATTTAATACCATTTGGGGTAATAGAGAAGAAATAGAACATGCTTCATAGTGAAATATTTGAAATGCAATGCATGATCATAAAGCAACAGAAAACAAGTTTATTCAGTAAGGCTGCAAGTTACAGCAAAGAATATTTATTTAGCACCCAAGGGAAGAAAGTAGAAGGCAGAATATCTTGCTGAAAGGAGCAGAAGCAAAAGGAACCATGAATAGGAGCAAGAATAGAAGAAATGAATTCCGTATACTGTGCGTTGCATATAATGTGTGCTCTCTAAATCCCCCCACCAACATAGAGGATGCATCAGATAGAGACTGACACACCAGTCTGGATGATGTTGACCGCACACATGATTTGGAAACAGTGAAAATTAAAGGCTAAAATTAATAGATGAACTGATAGATAACATGGATATGCAAAGGGGAGATAACCAAAAGGGGTGATATTAATATCCGACAAGGCAGACTTTAAGAATAAAAGCAATAAACAGGATGAAAGAGGACACTGGGTAATAAAAAGTCATGTTTAGAGAAGAGATGTGTGCCACAAATAGGTACACATCAAGCAAAAATGTAGATGAAAGGAAACTCAAAATCACAGCTAGAAATGAAAGAACTGCTAGGAAGACAACCAACGATATTTGTAAATACTGTGACTCAAAATTGGGCAGATGCAAATAAGTGCCTGATGGTTTGTAAATTAGCCCCAGAGTTTAGTTGTTCTTCATCCTCAGAGGAGGTAAAATACAAGCTTCAAGCATCATTCATAATAATTAATGAAAGAAAGCATGGTTTGCATTTACTTACCAATTATTTTACCATGAATACTCATTTTAATCTACTTTGAATCACCAGCTGTGCCACTGACTTGTAGTGTCACCTCAGAAGGCCAGACATCTCTTTGAACCTTGAGTTTTGGGCCTACAAAGAAAGGAATCATGCTTGTGCTATCCCTGTCATCCTGTAGCTGGTATTTCTACTGAGTGAAAACTATGTCTGGCACAATGACATGAACTCAGGTGCATGCATGCAACACACACACACACACACACACACACACACACACACACACACATGCGCACGCACACACACACTTCCTCTTGCTTTTATTTATCAGCACAAATGATATGAAGTACCTATATTTCAATCTTTTTTTTATTGCTGCCATGACCAGTGGTATGTGAGTGTCCCCAAAGATCATCTTGGGAGCGTCAACAATGCAAGGAAGAGCAAGTTTTTAGTCTGCTGTGCTCCAAAGATGGCATCCATTTTTCTGTGATTGTTAAGCATGGAGGATCCTAAATCACTGCTGATCTTGCATCTGGGGAAGTTTTTGACACTCACAGGTAGATTAAAAGAGTGAGGAGTAATTCCCGCCAGACTTGATGCCCAACTCAAAGATCTAGAATAAAAATTGATCACTCTCATTTAAAAGTCAAGTTAGGAAATATTTGTTTCAGAAACAATCTCATTTGCTAGTTAGATGTCTCACCTATAGGTAAAGCTAACCGTGAACCAGGAAAAAGAGGTAAACCCTACAGTTCCTCCATTTCAGCTGCATATATACAGTGTTCCTGTTGCTGGTTCCCTGTGAATGAAGCACAATATATGCACTGTGCTTTGCAGTCACATCCTTTAAAGAAGGAAGCCCAGAGAAGAGAGTTGGAAAGTTGTTTACTCTCTTTTGACTTTGCCTTTAGTTTGTAGGGGAAATATTGCCCCCTCCCCCGTTGAGAGAAAACTTGCAAAAGCTCCCGTGTTTTGATGTATGGTATCTGAACTCCAAAGAGAATGTAATCTTTGTGGAAAGCGATCTAACAGAAGTCCTCCTGGAATTTGAGCAAGCCCAGAAAAAGATAACCACCGCGGGAGGGTGCTTCTTTAGAAATGAAATGCTTCTAAGAACAAACAGGAAAACGTGCAGTGCTGGTTTATTCAGGTTCTGTGTTGACAGACAACGACTATTAATTTCTATGTTCCTAATAGTCTCGAGATGATCAGACTGTCTGCCCCTTGAAATATGTAAACACATAATTAATTGTTTAACTCTGGCTACTGGAATCAAATTACGTTATTAACCTCTGTTATTGTATGAATTGTAACTAAAAGGGATTTTCAATTATTAGAAACAGAAAACAAAGTCAAACCCCCAAATGTTTACAAACCTACAGTTAGTATAGAAATTTAGACACATAATATTAATCAGTAAAATCAGTTATAATACTATCTAAATATAATTTAGCTTAACATCCCACTGCATTTTTTCTGATCTTATTTGTTAAAGTCATAAATAGCAATTGAGCAAGTATTTATAGCAACAGATATTAAATATAATGAGTTCTTTACATTGAAAGCTATATTTATTTACATGTTAGTTGACTACAAATTAATTTCTTAATTAATTTACTAAATTTTACATAGCTTTATACTAGTCAATAGAAAATAGCATTAATCAAGAAAATACTTTTTCCATAGAAGAACTTTTATTAAAAAAAAATCTCAGCAGAATTATCTATAAGCCCTAAGTCAAAAACAAATTAATGACCATCAACTGGTGATTAGATATTATCCATTACTGCCTTTACACTGAAATATTACTCAATGGAAAACTGAAGAATTCAAGCAGACTGAAAGGAGCCAGAAAAAATCATGCCACCTGCTTCATGATTTCAAATTGTAGTAATTTCAATTTGTAGGAAATTCTAAGGAATGGGTAGTAGGCCAAACAATGAAAGTAAAACCAGCAAGAGCTGTTTAGGAACTTCAATGGGATGAGGAAAATATCCTAAAACCATTTTTTGTGATGTTTTCACAATTTATAAAATACATGTAAAATAAGCTTCAGTAGCATAAGAAAGATGTTCCATTTTTAATTGAAATGCTAAAGCCCCAAAGAATTTTTTCAAACAAAATATATGCAGTTTTGATAATAAGGAAACAGACATGTGAAAAAGTTCTATCAAATATATTAATAATGGAAAATGTAAATTAAAATTACTTGCCAAAGATTCACACTCAAGCCTCTGGAGACCTTGTTAGGAAAGGGAAAGGTTCCAGTCAAAAGGAAACTTTGAGTGGTTCCATTCCCCCTCAGAGGAAAGATGGTTTTCATCACCCCAGGCAAGACGCAGAGTTGAGAAGGAATTGGGCTGTCCTCTCTTGGCCAGAGGAGGGACAGCAGTGCTCTGTGTCCTCTGCAAAGTTTAATAGCTGCCAACTCCAGATCTGGCCCTGGGGCTTCTTCAGAGGGCAGGCTGAGTAAGTGAGTGTGTGCTGTATTGGAACCAGCCAGACCAGCCTGAGCTGTAGAAGCTGCCATGCAGGCAGGCACTAGGTGAGAATTTCCACACCAACCAGCTGTATCAGTTCACTGATGACAGACATGCTGAAATAAATAGCAATTAAAAGCCCCTAATGTGCCCCCATATAAGGCAGCACAGGTGCATTATTTCAGGAGTTAATTCAGAGGGAGTTAACATAATCAGCTTTTTTTTTAAAGCAAAGAGGCTTAAGCTACAACCAGAGGAATCTCTCTTGGTGAAACAAAGACATTGTCTCCCCAAGTGTATGAACCCCCAGGAAGAATACTGTCTTGATTAATGAAAAGACATAGTGAGCATGAGAGTCCTTAAGAGCTTTTAACAAATGTGCTACTTGGACCACTCTTTCCCTCACTAAGCTTTCTAACACTACTTTTGAGGGTAACGATTCTCTTTTTGATTTTTATGGTTTACCAGTTTTACTACAACATGTACCATGATGCAATAAGTAATCAATAAACACTGAATATACTGATCTTGATCTTGGAGATAAAGCATCTAATTATATTAAGAATGCTCATCTTGGTATTAGGATAAACATATTGAGTTTTAAATATTTATATGTGCATATAGTCTGTCTTGGTGTGAATTTACTTAGTTTATGCATATGGGTGCAGTATCTACAGAAGCCAGTAGAGGGTGCCAGATATCTGATGAGAAGTTAGCAGTTTGTGAGCTGCAAGTTGTGGTTGCTGATAGCTGAACAAAGATCCTCGACTGCTATAAATGTTGCTAACCACTGAGTTATCTCTGGTTGCCCAAGATTCATTTTATGTTTCCTTTCTTTGCAGGCAAATACATCCTTGGCCAGCCATCCAACTACCAGATAAAATGAGGCACAGTTACACAGCGTAGTTTCATGCAAATATCTGGATTGTTGCGTTTGTGAAGCAGAACACTTTTAGCATTGAGCAATATGTGATCAAACATTTAAATAAGGAAATATGAATGTGCCTAATATTCTTGCCAAAAGGCTTATATTTAGAGTACTTTTGAATTTATATACATTCAACCTTACTGTTTTCTCATGGTAAGATCAGGTGTTTGGTATCTGAGATTTATTAAAAAAAATTGAAATAAATTCAACTTTTAAAATTTATTTTAACTTTTTCTAGAATCTCCCAAATTGATTTGTTGTGTTGCTGCTGAATGATCCTGTGTTCTCACTAATGCCTAAGTTTTATGTGGAGCTATAAGCCTTTAACTGATCTTTCAAAAAACGTTTCAAAGCACATACATTAACTTTATCAAGAATGGTTTTATTAGTCTATAATTTAATTGAAAAATGAATGATAACATAGCCAAATTTATTGCGATATTTTTCCTATTGCAATTATACACAAAAATTTAGTCTAACACAATATTCTAAAGAATAAACAGCTTGAAATTAGCTAAAGTCACGATCAGTTAGCATTACATAATATGTAACACAACATATGAGTTTCATCCATTTGTGGTATGTAATTAAAATTTAAACATCCCTCCAAATTTATGGAAAATAATTAATTTTAATATTTGATATATTTTCCTTGATTTTTGCCAGGGTAGAATATAATAAATATTATGTTAGCATAAATAACATTTCCTGATTTACTTATTATTCAAAAATGGTAATAATGGCAAGCTTTGAACAAAAAAACAGAGCATGCTGACTTAACATTGGAATAGTTGCTAACATTAAAAAATATAAACTTTGGGTAGTTATGGAGCCTGTTCACTGGGTAAGAGCACTGGCAGCTTTCCCAGAGAATACTAGTTCAGTTCCCAGGACCAATATAGCAGCTTGCAAATCTCTGTAACTCCAGTTCCAAGAGATCTGACAGCCACACAGGTTCTATGAAACAGCAGGCCAAACACCAGTGCACATATAAATAAATAAAATTTTAAAGGGCAAAGATAAAAGTAAAAGAAAAAAAGCCTTCATAAGCTCCTGATGAGCTGGGCAGTGGTGATGCATGCCTTTAATCCCAGCACTTGGGAGGCAGAAGCAGGCAGAGTTCTGAGTTTGAGGCCAGCCTGGTCTACAGAGTGAGTTCCAGGATGGCCAAGGCTACACAGAGAAACCCTGTCTCTTTCAAAAAACAAAACAAAACAAAAAGGTCCTGCTGTGGGTAAGCTATCGGGCATTTTCTTAGATAGGATGAATGGGGGAGGGATAGTAACCAATGGTGGGTGGTGTAATCCCTGGACTGCCCTGACTTCTTTCAATGATGAACTATACTGTGTAAGCCAAATGTATCCTTTTCTCCCCAAGTTGCTTTTGGTCATAGTGTTTGATCACAGTAATAGTAATTCCATCTATGACACAAGCTAGCCTACTTTTAAACTGTGCCTCACCAAATATAGCACAAGATGTTTTTTCATTCATCCTTGGCCCTTTTTTCCTCTTTCATGAATATAACAAAAAATAAAAAAACAGGAACTGACATCTTTGTTTTTAAAATAAGAAAGGGAAGATCTATAAGTCTTTACCCGCCGCCTCTAAATACACTTCAGTCATTAGAAATTAAAAATAACACTCAGCTAAAGAAGTAAAAATAGCTTCAAAATGGCATACCTAATTAGTCTCATAAGAAAAATGTATTATTCTCTACCTGAAATTTAAAATTAAGCTCCATTCTAATGTGCAGAAATGATTTGTATGTTTTACAGCTCATGAATAAATAACATTTTTCCTTGGGGGAATTACTCACTTCATCAATTAGTGCTTAACATTTCATCTAATATTTTCCTAAAACATGGTAAAATTGAGGAGTGTTAATTAGTAACTACCTCAGTTTCATTTAATAAAATAAAATACATCTTACATGTAGTAATTTGCTTGTAAAAGCACATCCTTGTGTTATTAAAGTTTTAAACATTTAAGAAATAAGTTCATATGTACTTATTTATTATTACTTGTTATATACATTGCATATATTTATTTATTTAATCACATTTATGGTTTCAGAAGTATTTCTGCTCGGAGGTTACAATCACTCGATACATTTTATACATAGCAAGCAAACTCAGAACAAAGATGCACAAGCCAGAAACAACAGACAACCCAAGCAAGGGCTGACTACCTAAAATTGGTGAAAGAAAATATTAGGACACTGGATTCTGATAAAGGGATAGGTGTCTGTGCAGTCAGGTGACAGGGAAGTTGGTTAGGAACTGAAGTCAAGCTGACGGGAATCTAGAGAAAGTCAAAAAGAAGAAGATATGATGATTAGAACTTACAGGATTCAGTGCCAAGAACAGTTCTCTTTAACCAGAATGTAACAATTTTCCAACCAATGAAGAAGGTGCACAGAGCAAACTCCTTCCTACAGCCTTACCTTCTTCCTTTCCCCCATCACCAGTGGAACACACAAATCTTTCGTTTCAATATTTCTTCTCCATACCCACCATTCTTTCCCATGTCCCCCACTTCACTAGGTATTCCCTGCGAATCTGCAGGCCACTCTGGCCAGTGAAGAAAGCAGCCTCACTGCAGATGCGTGTGCAAATGTGTCTCTGTTTCTTCTGCTTCCTACCCACCCCCATCTCTTTTTATTTTCCTTCTGTTGTTTTGTCCAAAACTGGTGTGTTAGTTTTTGCTTTATTATAACATATTTAATTTATTTTAATATCATCCCACAGTCTCACATTTTCTAATGAGAGATAGAAAGCAGGTGGACCTGAATGGGATGGGGGGTAGGGAGAGGCTAGAAGGGGTAGAAGAAGGAAAACCATAATCAGTATCCATTATGTGAGAAAAATATTTTAAATAACATGAAAAACATTAAAATGTATCACATATTTTAAATTCCCTTTTCCTTTGTTTTTTGACAGTGTTTGTCTAGATTACCACTCTAGCTGGTGAACTAGCCCAATAGCTTCCAGAAGAGCCCCTTTGATCCTGTCTCAACGTTGACAGCAAAATTTCCCAACTTCAGCTCAATGCATACCCTCAGAGACTTCTCTGCCATTGAATAATCCAGTCCTTACCTTTTTTCAAGTAGTAATGGTAATGCATTCTTGCCCATTAGAAACTGCTTGATTGTGCCCACTTCTATTCCATTTCCCACTGGCAAAAAACAAACAAACAAACAAACAAACAAACAAAAAACAAAAAAACAAAAACAACAAAAAAACAAAAACAAACATTGAGTATCATATTACACTAAAATTCCTCACTGTTTTTTGGAAAATAAACATAACTGCAACAATTTAAATGCTTAGATCTCTGGCACTGATAATGTCAGCATGCAGTTTATAGTATCTTCATCGTGTCATCAAATAATTTAAAAAAGGTGTTAACAAAAGTAGAAACTGGTTACTTCCTAACATGAGTTGCTTGTACAAGAGGCCACACATGGAGACATACTGAGTAACAGGAAGAAAGAATACAAATAACTAAATGAGTTTGGTTAGACTAAAGGGAATTTAAAGGTATTTAAATAAAAATAAGGAAGTTGACACAGACCAGATTCCTGATGAAGAAAGAATTGCCAACCAATGGCTGCAATCGCATTACCCAATTCTCCCTGAATATGTGCATCTGAGAGAACAGTGGGCCCTCAATACTCCAGTCTTAGGATGTTGTGGGAGCATTTGGGCCAACATGAGATCCTACTGTAAGTATGATACTATGGGCTTTTTATTTCAAATGTTGATGCCAAGCACCATGTTTCCTTCTGTAAGGACATCCTTACTAATAGAACCATGTTTCCATGTGGCTGGCATTCAGTATGAGTTTTAAAACATTTGTACATGATCCTGACATTTTACCAATTATGTGAACTGGTGGCCTCATATATACTGTTTCAAGTATAAAGGCATAACTATGTTTCCTCATGCAAATACTGAATAAAACGACTAACTAATGGGTTATATTCTAAGTTATTTGATTGGAGAGGTCTTTCGTTAGAAGTCCATTCCTAAAAAGCAGTTCTGCTGAGGAAACTACAATCTAACCTAAATGAATTCAAGTTTTTATTTGTTTGTTTGTCTTTAGTCCTTTGAATAACGTTGTGATGGCCAATACTATGTTCTCAACTTTAGTCTGAAAGCAACTAAGGTATAAGCTGTGGGATACACCTGTTAAGTATTTTCTTTATTTTGTTATTTGACATAGAAAGTCATACTTTAAATAGGTGATACTCTCTGGAGTTTAAAGTACCTTCATGGTGCTGGATGTATCTTTCAGAACCCACATAATGGATTCAGTTGTTGTTGTTGTTGCTGTTGTTGTTGTTGCTGTTGTTGTTGTTGTTGTTGTTGTTACTGCAGTTCCTGCTGCTAAATTCTTGTGCTAATTTCAGAATCTAGTTTCTCCTGACTTTCGTTGTCCACTGAAGACCTGTGCTGTCCAGGAATCCTCTAGTCCTTAAATAATCAGTTGTATTTGCTGAGGCATCAGCATCATAAACTAATCAGCTCTAAGGGTCTCAATTGTAAAATTGAGAATTTTGAAATTCTTCATTGTAAAAATATCCACTGCCAGATTACCCAACCTGTGTGAGGTAAGCCAGGCTGATAAATTCCCTTGCTTATGTTCCTATGTATTATCCAGCTCATCCAAATATTCCCAGTCTCCCCTATCATATGATTAGTTCTCCCATTTATCTTCCTTTTTTTCAAGATATAGATGAATTTCGCATATCATAGAAGCAAGCCCTAGAAAACATAAATACATGCTCTGCTCTGATATATGCTGTATACTTATCTGTGGATCTCATTAATTTCAGTTTAATTATTACCCAGGATATCACATTATTCAACCACTTATGTTATTTCATATATTGTTCTAATTTTCTTTTTTTTTAAAAAAAAGATATATTTATTGTTATATGCAAGTACACTGTAGCTGTCTTCGGACACATCAGAAGAGAGCATCAGATATCATTACAGATGGTTGTGAGCCAATATGTGGTTGCTAGGATTTGAACTCAGTAACTTCAGAAGAGCAGTCAGTGCTCTTAACTGCTGAGACATCTCACCAGCCCCTTGTTCAAATTTTCTAATGGCAGAAATTCAATGTAGTAAATTTATAAAAGTCCATGGATATCAGAGTGCTTTGCTTGTGACTGACATTCTTTAAAAACCTTCAGTCAAGGAAGATATTGAAATCATACAACTATCTGTCACAAATCATTGTCCTAAGAGAGCTACTGGAGCTACTTACACATACTTACATATATTTAAAAGCCCATATAGAGCAGGTAGCTGAGGCTACATGAACAGGTCTCTGGGAGATACATTCACAGTAAGGTTTTTCAAGTGTGGTGATACTTTGCTATTATCATAATAGGATATAAAGAAACAGTAGTGGAGAACTAATCTAAAAATTTTAGATCAATTCTGTGCAAGCGAGTCCAGGTAGTCGTGTATAGTAAATGCTCAGCAAATGCTATGTGTGACTTCAGCATTAAGACTGGTATAATCAAACTAAAAACTCTGATAAAAAAATATCCAGACTGAAGATAAGAATGAAGAGCAAGTAAGTGAATACAGCAGGTATATCAGAAGAAAAAGGAGAGAAAAAGGAAATGAAGAAAGGAAGTAAATAGGAAAGGATAGAGGAGGAAAAGGGAGAAATGGAGCACAAAAGAGGAAGGAGGGAGTGTGAGACATTACAGACAGACAGACAGAGAGGAATGTGCTTTGAGGTTATTAAAAGCATTATTAAAATCTGCTTACATGGTAGACTACCAATTAAAGGATTGAAATTATGAAGAACATAGTAAGTACAAGAAGATACTGTTTCCTTTAATCCATTAGAACTACTAGCTACAATATATTGTTAAGAAATTGAATTTTCTTTATTAAAGATACACTCCTTCATTTTTCCTAATATTGTGTTATAAATTTGTATTATATAAATATAATGCTATGATATAATCCTAAAAACTAAGTTTTAATTCCAAAAATAATATGAATAACCCTTTATGTAATCAGAAAATAATCTGCAAACATTTATAAATCTTCAGCATAACTGAGAAAATAATTACTCCATCTCTTACTATACTACTGGAGAAAGTTAAGGTAATTTTTATGTACTTTCATTGGAAAGAAATTGAGACTTAATTTTGCAATTACCTAAATAGTAAATACCAGGATTTTCTTTATCAGACTATCCTGCTGCTATTACTGACTAAAATGTGTATTAATGCAGATCAAAAAATGTGGTGAATTGTCAACTTATCTTATAAAATAATTACTAAATAAGTTGATGCTTTCTCTAAGATAATGTCACCAGTAACAACTACTATCAAATCCAAAATAAAACTTCATCCATATAAACTTAGAGACCAACTTTTAAACTATAATATGCAAATTCTAGTTACTAACTTAACATATATATAATTTATTATTACATATACTATATATTATAATATATAATATTATATATAAATTTGAAATTTCTTTTCAAGTAATGAGGAAAATAAGGCAAAAATAATTTTTAAAAAAGCTGGAGGAACTCTGTGCCCATATGCCTGTAACATCATCCCTTGAAGCAGAAGATGGAGGCAGGCAGAGTGTTGGAGCTCACTAGTCAGCCAGAACTTACCTTAAAAGATGAGCTCCAAGTCCAGTGAGACCAGCTTTAAGCAATAAGTTGAAGAATGTGAGAACAGGTTATTTGATGCCCTTCTCCGTCTTGGTTGTTAAGTTTTTCATATCACCAATGCCATCTCTCTCTCTCGCGCGCGCGCGCGCGCTCTCGCTCTCGCTCTCGCTCTCTCTCTCTTCTCCCTTTGGCAACTCCACTTATATACACCAGTCTTTCCCTACTCTCTTTTGGAAAGGAGATACTTGCTACATTCTTTCCATCCCTCTATTTCTTTTTGATGTCATTCCAAGGGATATTTCAGTATATAGATTTGAAATGAAGACTTGCAGTTTTATTAGACACAGTGTGACTGACCTATTGTTCTGTGTTCAGTTAATAGAATTTATCAATCCATTCTCCTGACTCACCTCATGCAATGGATAACTAGATTCCACACCTAACTTAAAATTTATTTTTTTAACTCCTCTCTAATAAATCAGTCTTTCATATCTCTAAATACTATAATGGCACACTTCGTGTGAAAATAACTATAAGCTTCTTCTGTAGGTTAAATTATTGACCTTTCCTTTGGTACAAAATCAACAATTCATTCTCACTACTACAGATGTAACTAATACTAGTCATAATAATCATAATAATGATAAAAGGTTTGCTACCCTCTCCCAAGTACTTCCAGATCTATAATAGTTTGAGCTATCCACTGTTACCCTTCTTGAATACTTCACAATCAAATTTGAAGAATATAATGTGGGTTCTATTAACAAACTGAATCCTGTATCTAATCTAATCATACAAATTCCAAAATGTATACATTCCATGGCACATCTTTCACTGTTTCCTTATTATCTCTGTATTCAATCAGGGTAAAAATGTTTCTTTCGTTTTTCCTCTCTCTCTCTCTCTCTCTCTCTCTCTCTCTCTCTCTCTCTTTCTTCCTTTCTTTTTCCTCCAGGTTTTATTCCCCTCCTGGTCCACCCTTCAACTGTCCACACCCCATACCTACTTGCCACCATACCACCAGACCTCTAAACTCCATGGAGCCTTCAGTCCCTTGATGGTTGCATCTTCTCTGACTAAACCCAGACCTTGCTTGGTTGGTGTTCCAGTATTTGAGAGATTTCAGGGCTTCTGGTTGAGACTGCTGGTCCTCCCACATGGTCACCATTATCCTCAGATTCTTCCAGCTTTCCCCTAATTCAACCACAGGGGTCAGCAGCTGCTGCTCATTGGTGTGGTGCAAATACCTGCATCTGACTCTAAGTTGCTTGTTAGGTCCTTTTTTATGAGCATACCATAGCCTCTGTAATAGTGTCAGATCTTGTGGCCTCCCCCTTGAGACAGATCCCACTTGGGGCCTGTCACTGGATCTTTTTCTCAGGCTCCTCTCAATTTCCATCCCTGAATTTCTCTCAAACAGGAACAAATATGGGTCAGAATTTTGACTGTGGGATGGCAACCCCATTCCTTTCTTGATGTCCTGACTTTCTACTGGAGGTGGGCTCTGCAAGTTCCCTCTCCCCAATGTAGGGCATTTCATCTAAGGTCCCTCCCTTTAAGCCCTGTGACTTTCTCACTTCCCAGGTCTCTGGTGCATTCTGTAGGATCCCTCCAACCTCCTAGCTCCTGAGATTGTCTGTTTCCATTCTTTCTGCTGGTCCTCAGGGATTTCAGTCCTTTTCTCCTGCCAAATACCCCATCACATTTCCTCTTTCCTCCTTCCTCCATCCCTTTCCCTCCCAGTCCCCTTTCCCCCTTTGTGGTTGGTTTCTTCTTCCTCCCACATGGGAGTAATCCTCACTTGATCCCTTCAGCTTGTTGACATTTTTGAGTTCTGTGGGCTGTATTTTTTTGATAATATTACTTATTAATGAATATGTACCATACATGTCGTTTTGGGTCTGAGTTACCTCACTCAGGATGATATTTTCTAGTTCCATCAATTTGCCTGCCAAACTCATGATGTCCTCATTCCTAATACCTGAGTAGTATTCCATTGCATAAATAAACCACATTTTCTGTATCCATTCTTCTGTCGTGGGGCATCTGGGTTGTTTCCATCTTCTGGCAATCACAAGCAAGGCTGCTATGAACATAGTGGAACATGTGCCCCTGTGGCATGGTGGAGCTTCTTTTGAGTATATTCCCAAAAGTGTTGGGTTTTCAGGTAGATCAATTTCCAATTTTCTGAGGAACCTTCATATTGATTTCTAGAATGGTTGTATGAGTTTACAATCCCACCAGCAATGGAGGTGTGTTGCTCTTTTTCTGCATCCTTGCCAACATGTGCTGTCACCTGAGGTTTTGATTTTAGCCATTCTGATTGGTGTAAGATGGAATCTCAGAGTCATTTTGATTTGCATTTCTCTGATCACTAAGAACTTTGAACATCTGTTTAGGAGTTTCTCAGTCATTCAAGATTCCTCTGTTGTGAATTCTCAGTTTATTTCTATGCCCCATTTTTTGATTGTCTTTTTTTTTTGTGGTTAGTTTCTGAGTTCTTTATATATTTTGGTTATTAGCCCTTAATCAGAAGTGGGGTTAGTGATTTTTATCCCAGTCTGTAGGTTGCTGATTTGTGTTGTTTGCTATGTCTTTTGTCTTACAGAAGCTTTCTAGTTTCAAGAGGCCCCATTTATCAATTCTTGATCTAATAGCATAAGCCATTGTAGATCTGTTTAGGAAATGTTCACCCTGTTCCAATGAGTTCAAGGCTCTTTCCCACATTCTCTTATATTAGATTCTGTGTGCCAGGATTTATGGTGAGGTCCTTGATCCACTTGGATGTGAGCTTTGTGCAAGGTGAAAAATATGGGTCTCTGTTGCTGGAAATATTAGAAAAGAACCTGCCAACTCTCCTTGCTCCGGCTTCTCTCAGACTGCCAACTCCATGGTTGGGCCAGGTGGCCCTGTGACCACAGCGGGCAACTCTCTCCAGTCAGCCCCCTCACCAGCATCTGGCGCACTTGTCCCAGAAGCTTTTAAGCTATCTGTAGTGTTCTCTCGATTACCAAAATATTCTTCTCTTATGTGGAAGTTATAGAAGTTGTGGTGTAAAACACATAGTCAATAAGAAATGGAGAGTGACATTAAGAATGCTGGTCATCTGGGGGCTAGCCTGTGAAAACTCTCACTGATTGCTTGCCTCTTGTTAGCTGTGCCATTGTGCACACCACTCAGATAGTACTTTATTACTGGTTTGTGGAACCAACAAAATATGACACAAATGAAAGAATATGACTTATGAAGCTCATTTATAGTAGACATTGTAGTCTCCTTCTTCTTTGGCTTATTGATCATTCATTCTTCAGGATCTATGTGCTGTATCATGAACAGTGATACATAGCACTAAGTTACATGGAGAAGCTGACATAGCAGTGACTGATGTTCCCACCAATAGTCACTTGAGTGGAGCATTTTGAAAGCAGATTCTCCGGACCCCATCAATAGAGTACATGTCAAAAGCCCTACAATGTTTCTTATAAATTATCTTCCACTGAAATCACTCAGCTAAGTTGAGGATGAATTTCTGACCCAGAAAATTTATAGTAAACTCAACATTTATTAATTTGCTAATTTGTTCTTGAGATTAAATTGTTCAGTAATAAGTCATTTTTTGAAATAAATGTGATATGTGCTGTTTGTGCTACTATGATAACCTTAAAGAATGTGTCAGAAGATTGCTTCTTGCTAATGCCAAAAATGGTAGGTACTCATTTTTTTTCAACAATTTCTAACATCTAATGCTACAAGAACTGAAGCAACTTCAGATATCCCTGGTTTTCAAAGTGCAGCAGATCCAGCTGCATTTTCCCTGTTAAGGTGGATGACAGTCCATGTTATAGTTGAAATGTTTACCTGTGATTATGTGACTAACTTATTATTAGTATTATTCAACTGTCATTTTGACCTTTACTTTTCCATTATTTCTGCAAATTTTCAACTCTATGAATAGAATTTCAGAAATGTTGTAGATCCAACAATTAGTGCAACTGTGGTTACAGTAATAAATCAATCAAATGTTCTGTAGTTTAAAACATGCAGATGTTTGCTTCTTCTGAACTCAAACCCTTTACAAAAGGTTTCAGTCAAGGTCAATAGTTGGTTCAGGCTGTTTGGTTTTTGTTTGTTTGTTTTTTGTTTTTTTGTTTTTGTTTTTGTTTTTGTTTTTGTTTTTTGCCTTATATCTACATTACTCTCTAAGATCTATCAGCATCTGCAGTTAAGACAAATAAATAAAAATGAATAGGGAAGATGTATAACTTTGAAAACCTTTTTAATTGATGCATATAACTCTTACTGGCATATCTTAATGAGACTCAGACTCCTGACCCACATGGATTTATGCATTGAAGAAGATATAAAACATAAATTACAGTAATTCATTAACACAAATTGTATCCAGTGGAATATGATAAACAAAATATTTTCCATGTGTATCCATCTCTATCACACTGAGCTACAACTGGATTTAAATGAGTTTATTCAAACCTTCAAGACACTAGTCTTCAGAGACAGGTGCCTTGAATGTGAGACTTTCATATTCGGCATTCTCAATAAAATTCAGTATATAATTTCAATAATTAGTGTAAATAATGTCATGTTAACTTTATTACATTATTTATTTTATTCTATACATGGTAAATAGTCTATTTAATAACCCTATTCTCATATGTATTATCAACTATGAAATTATTAAAAATTTCACTGTATACATTGTCAAATAATTAAATGTTACAGGAAACGTATGTTAGCCACTTAAATGTTAGTCTTCCTGTCCTTGGGTAATTCCCACAACTAACTTACTTGGTCAACACGTTATGTATTTGCATACTTTATTTTATAATATGAACAAATCATTCGCTGTGCAACATTTGATTCTAGTAAAGAAGAGAGTAAGTGCGTGCTGATGACCAGCCTCTGCTTGGTCTGGGGTCCTGAGGAAGAGGTGTTTGGGAGTGGCAGATGAAAAACTTGAAGTCAGTGATGCAGGCAAGCTGACAGCTCCTTGTTCTGCTTGAGATAACTCTATGCTCAAGATAGCTCTCTCTTGAAGACAAAAGCCAAGTCTTTTATTTTACATAAGCTACTTCCTTAGGAATTGCATATCAATTCAAAGCATTTACCTCAGGTTCCTTTTTGATTATCCCATGAGTTAGCATTTTATTTCCTTAGCCTTTTTACTGTAAAGATAGGGCCACATCGCCCAAGCTGCAGACTTCTGTTCCTTGCTGGGGCTAGAACATGGCCCCATTGTTCTATTACATTATCACCAACTTTCTGTTTTCCAATTTATCAACTGCCTAATTGGCTATTCTGGAACTTGTTCTGTATACAGACCTTTAACTCACAGATATGCATGGCTCTCTCTTTGGTATGCTTATAATAAAGGCATGAGCCACCATGCCTGGACCTAACCTTTTTCCACCTAGAACTTGCTCTGTCCCAGGATGACCTTGAACTCAGAAATCTGCTTGCCTTTTTCAAATTGTCCATTGGGCAACATTTTATTCTAGTAATGAAGAGAGTGAGAAAAGGAAAAGCAATTCTTACAATCTGCTAGTTGAACTGTAAATTCAACCAGATACTAATCACAATACAACTTCATTAAGCCATAAGATTGGAATTATCTTATTTGCAATAAACTGGATATACCTGGACAGCATTTTATAACAAATAAGGCAGACTCAAAAATGCAAACATCATGTTTTCTATTATTTTATACAGATCTGTAAACTCATTTATACACTCATATGATATAAGAAGAAGCACACTAATTAGAGAAAGTAAGGGGAGAAAAAGGAGGTCACTTGAATAAAATGTGGTCAAAGTTTATAGCCCATTCAATAAAAAGAAAGTAATTATATTCAGTCCAAAGGTGACTAGATGGTTTAAAAATCTCATAAACATCAGAAATGGCTGAATTAAAATCCCCATCAAGCAGTACAAATACCAGTCATTCCTACAAAGGTGCTTGCTACCCAGTGCATGCGTTTGGTTCAAATTCTAGTGTTCCTCTAGATTCACTTTATATGTATTGACTAACAGCTAGAAAACTACTAAAGGAGAACAGTGAACATTAAAAAAAGAACCCTTGTTAGGAACCCTTTTAATTCTTCCAGAGACCTAAGTTTGATAGCCAGCAGATCACAGTGATTTGTAGCATCAGCTCCAAGGAATCTAGCCTGGGTCTCCACGGGCACCTGCACTCATGTGTACACACCAACATACATAGAAACTTACACACAACTAAAACATAAAACCTTATAAAACATGATACATTCACAACAGATTATTATTAACAATGAAAGTTACTAAATACAAAATTACTGAAGAGGTGGCTCAGGTACCTTCTGGTCTGGGCTGGTTTACCTTGGTCACAACCTCCCCAGCCAGCCCTGCAACATCCAGAAGAACCTCTGCTCTCAGGCCGTCTAACATACCAAGGATCATAGAATGAGAGGTGAGGAGAAAGTAAGTAACATCTGTCCCAATACCACTGGTAGTAACTGGGACCTGCAGGACTCAGGGGCACAGGAACCCCTCCCAACCAGGGGCACCTGTACCTGCCAGTCTGGGCTGGTTTACCTTGGGCTCAAAAACCACAGCCAGCCCACTCACAGGTGCTCTGAATCACACCAGGATCACAAGATCATAGGATTGCAGGAGCTTGATCACACGAAGATCCCAGGGCCGTAGAGGCAGCTTGAAAACCCAGGAGCTCTGAACACCCAGGATCTCAGGATTAGAGGATCATGAAATCACAGGACTACAGAGAGAGATGAACTCTGAGGAGTTCTGACAAACCAGGATCACAGGAAGTGTAGGCTACAGTCACATATAGTGAGGGCAGGTAGAACTAGAAGATATCATCCTGAGTGTGATAACCCAATCACAAAAGAATACTCACTGCTAAGTAGATATTAGCCAAGAAGTTTGGAATATCCAAGATACAATTCACAGACCACATGAAGCTCAAGAAGAAAGAACAAAGTGTGGGTGCTTCAGTTCTTCTGAGAAGGGGAACAAAATACTCACAGGAGTAAATATGCAGATAAAGTGTTGAGCAGAGACTGAAGGAAAAGCCACCTGAGGATTCATCCCATATAAAGTCACCAAACCTCGACATTATTGTGGATGCCAAAAAATGCTTGCTGAAAGGAGCCTGATATAGCTGTCTCCTGAGAGGCCCTGCTCGAGCCTTACAAATACAGAGGTTGATGCTCACAGCCAACCATTGTACCTTGCATGGGGTCCCCAATGGAGGAGTTAGAGAAAGTAGTTAACAGAGCTGAAGGGGTTTGCAACCTCATAGGAAGATCTACAATATCAACCAACCAGACTCCCCTGGAGCTTCCAAGGACTGAACCATCAACCAAGGAGTACATATGGCTCCAGCTGCCTATAAAGCAGAGGATTGCTTTGTCAGGCATCAATGGGAGAAGAGACCCTTGGTCCTATGAAGGCTTAATAGATGTCCCAGTGTAGGGAAATCGAGGGTGGGAAGGTGGGAGTGGGTTGGGTGGAGGAAAACCCTCATAGAGGCAGGGGGAGGGAGAGTGGGATGGGACTTTTAGGGAAGGAGGAAAACTGGGAAAAGGGATAACATTTGAAAGGTAAATAAAGAATATATCCAATAAAAAAGAAATTACTGAATAAAAAGTTACTAAATATTAATGTTTTATAAGGCTCTGTCATTACTCTACAATAAGAAGATTCCTCCTTTAATATGTCTCAACAGTCCTTACAATGGTGTATTAGAATCAAGCAAAATAATAAATTTTCAATCTCATCTTGCCTCAGGATACCGCTCACAAACAGCAGGCACACCTGGCACAGCAAGCGGCTGGAGTCAGGTGCGTGGCCAGAGATATAGCTTAGCTTAGCTCTGCAGGAGATCCGGGCACAGAAAGCTCAGCTGAGGGTACAGACTACCGCGGCCAGGGCCAGCTCTCTGAGCCGGCTAGCAGTGCGGGGTCACCTTGCCTCAGGACACACCTCCGAATTCTAGCAGCTGGAGCCAGGTAACAGCAGCTCAGCCAAGGTCACTGACTCCTGGGGACAGGCGCGCTGTGCTTTCAGCGGGGCTGCCATCCACAATAAGACGAACTAACACCAGAGATAAAGAGATGGCAAAAGGCAAACGTAGGAACATTATTAACAGAAATCAAGGCAATATGGCACCATCTGAACCCAATTCGCCAACCACAGCAAGTCCTGGATACCCCAGCACACCAGAAAAACAAGAGTTAGATATAAAAGCACAGGTCATGATGCTCCTAGAGGAACACAAAAAAGACATAAACAAATCTCTTAAAGAAATGCAGGGGAACATCAATAGGGTAGAAGCTCTTACAATCCAAACACAAAAAAACACTTAAAGAACTCCAGGAGAATATGGGCCATCAGACAGAAACCAATAAAGAGGAAATGAGAAAATCAGTTAAAGAAATGCAGGAGAACTTGAAACAACAGGCAGAAGTCATGAAAGAGGGAGCACAAAAATATATTAAAGAATTACATGAAAACACAAACAAACAAATGATGGAACTGAGCAAAACCATCTAAGATCTGAACACAGAGGTAGAAACAACTAAGAAATCACAAAAGGAGGCAACTTTGGAGATAGAAAACCTTGGGAAGAAATCAGGGGTTGTAGATGCAAACATCAACAACAGAATACAAGAGATAGAAATAAGAATCTCAGATGCTGAAGATAACATAGTAACCATTGACTCCACAGTCAAAGAAAACACAAAATCCAAAAGGCTTGTAACCCAAAACATACAGGAAATCCAGGACACAATGAGAAGACCAAACCTAAGGATTATAGTGATAGATGAGAGTGAAGATCTACAACTTAAAGGGCCAGAAAATATCTTTAACAAAATTATGGAAGAAAACTTCCCTAACTTAAAGAGAGAGATGCCCATGAGTATACAAGAAGCCTACAGAACTCCAAACAGACTGGACCAGAACAGAAACACCTCCCGTCACATAATAATCAAAACCCCAAATGTACTAAACAAAGAAAGAATATTAAAGGCAGTAAGAAAAAAGGGCCAAGTAACATATAAAGGAAGACCTATCAAAATCACACCAGATTTCTCTCCAGAAACCATGAAAGCTAGAAGATCCTGGGCAGACCTCATGCAGACCCTAAGAGAACACAAATGTCAGCCAAGACTACTTACTATACCCAGCAAAACTCTCAATCAACATAGATGGAGAAATCAAAATATTCCATGACAGGACCAAATTTACACAATATCTTTCCACTAACCCAGCTCTACAAAGGATAATAGGAGGAAAACTCCAATACAAGGAAGGGAATGGCACCCAAGAAAAAGCAAGACAGTAAACTTCTTCCATCAAACTCAAAGGAAGATAACTACTCAAAAACAAAAATAACATCAAAAATGTCAGGAAGTAATAATCTCTATTCCTTAATATCTCTTAACATCAATGGACTCAACTCCCCAATAAAAAGACATAGACTAACAGACTGGATACGGAAACAGGACCATACATTTTGCTGCTTACAGGAAACACACCTCAGAGTCAAAGACAAACACTACCTTAGAGTAAAAGGATGGAAGACAATTTTGCAAGCAAATGGTCACAGGAAGCAAGCTAGAGTAGCCATTTTAATATCAGATAAAATTGACTTTCAACCCAAAGTCATCAAAAGAGACACAGAAGGTCACTTCTTGCTAGTCAAAGGAAGAATCCACCAAGAAGAACTCACAATTCTAAACATCTATGCTCCAAATGTAAGGGCACCCTCATGTGTAAAAGAAACCTTACTAAAGCTCAAAGCACACATTGCACCTAACACAATGATTGTGGGGGACCTCAATACTACACTATCCACAGTGGACCGACCAGGAAAACAGAAACTAAACAGGGACACAGAGAAACTCATCGAAACTTTGGAGCAATTGGATTTAACAGATATATATAGAACATTTCACCCTAAAGCAAAAGACTATACCTTTTTCTCAGCCCCTCATGGTACCTTCTCCAAAAATCGACCATATAATTGGACACAAGACAGATCTCAATAAATATAAAAAGACTGAACTAATCCCATGCCTCTTATCAGATCACCATGGAGTAAGAGTGTTCTTCAATAGCAACAAAAACAACAGAAAATCCCCATATGCGAGAAGGCTGAACAATATTCTACTCAATGATACCTTAGTCCAGGAAGAAATAAAGAAAGAAATCAAAGAATTCTTAGAATTTAATGAAAATGAAGGCACAACATAACCAAATCTATGGGACACAATGAAAGCAGTGCTTAGAGGAAAACTCATAGCCCTGAGTGTCTCCAAAAAGAAACAGGAGAGAGCATATACTAGCAACTTAATGGCACACTTGAAAGCTCTGGAACAAAAAGAAGCAATTTCACCCAGGAGGAGTAGAAGACAGGAAATCATCAAACTAAGGGCTGAAATCAATCAAGTTGAAACAAAATGGACCATACAAAGAATCAATAAAACCAGGAGCTGGTTCTTTGAGAAAATCAACAAGATAGATCAACCCCTAGCCAGACTTACTAAAGGGCACAGAGACAGTATTCAAATTAACAAAATTAGAAATGAAAAGGGAGATATAACAACAGAAACTGAGGAAAATCATCAGATACCACTAAAAAAAAACCTATACTCAACACAATTGGAGAATCTGGAGGAAATGGACAATTTCCTAGACAGTTACCAAATACCAAAATTAAACCAGGATCAAATAGATCGTCTAAACAGACCCATAACACCCAAAGAAATAGAAGGGGTCATAGACAGTCTTCCAACCAAAAAGAGCACAGTGCCAGACAGTTTTAGTGCAGAATTCTATCAGACCTTCAAAGAAGTCCTGATACCGATACTCTTCAAATTATTCCACAAAATAGAAACAGAAGGAACACTACCCAACTCATTTTATGAAGCCACAATTACCCTGATACCAAAACCACACAAAGATCCAACTAAGAAAGAGAACTACAGGCCAATTTCTCTTATGGATATTGATGCAAAAATACTAAACAAAATACTTGCCAACCAAATCCAAGAACACATCAAAACGATCATTCACCATGATCAAGTTGGCTTCATCCCAGGGATGCAGGGATGGTTCAATATATGGAAATCCATCAACGTAATCCACTACATAAACAAACTCAAAGAAAAAAACCACATGGTCATCTCATTGGATGCTGAAAACGCATTTGACAAAATTCAGCATCCTTTCATGCTAAAGGTCTTAGAAAGAACAGGAATTCAAGGCCCATATCTAAACGTAGAAAAAGCAATATACAGCACACCAGTAGCCAACATCAAGGTAAACAGAGAAAAACTTGAAGCAATCCCTCTAAAATCAGGGACTAGACAAGGCTGCCCCCTCTCGCCATATCTCTTCAATATAGTACTTGAGGTACTAGCTAGAGCAATTCGACAACAGAGGGAAGTCAAAGGGATACAAATCGGAAAGGAAGAAGTCAAACTATCACTATTCACAGATGATATGATAGTATACTTAAGTGACCCAAAATCCTGCACCAGAGAACTCCTGCAACTGATAAACAACTTCAGCAAAGTGGCTGGCTATAAAATCAACTCAAGTAAATCAGTAGCCTTCCTATATGTAAAGGATAAGCAGGCCGAGAAAGAAATTAGGGACATGACACCCTTCACAATAGCCACAAATGATATAAAGTATCTTGGAGTGACGCAAACCAAACATGTGAAAGGTTTATATGACAAAATCTTCAGGTCTCTGAAGAGGGAAATTGAAGAAGACATCAGAAAATGGGAAAATCTTCCATGCTCGTGGGTTGGCAGGACAAATATAGTCAAAATGGCAATCTTGCCCAAAACAATATACAGATTCAATGCAATCCCCATCAAAATCCCAACTCAGTTCTTCATAGAGTTAGAAAGAGCAATTCTCAAATACATCTGGAATAACAAAAAACCCAGGATAGCTAAAACTATCATCAACAGCAAAAGAACTTCTGGGGTAATCAATATCCCGGATCTCAAGCAATATTACAGAGCAGTGGTATTAAAAACTGCATGGTATTGGTTCAGTGACAGGGAGGCGGATCAGTGGAATAGGATCGAAGACCCAGAATTGAACCCACACATCTATGGCCAATTGATCTTTGATAAAGGAGCTGAAAACATCTAGTGGAAAAAAGATAGCCTTTTCAACAGATGGTGCTGGCTCAACTGGAGGTCAAAATGCAGAAGTATGAGAATTGATCCACTCTTATCTCCTTGCACTAAGCTCAACTCCAAGTGGATCAAGGACCTCCACATAAAACCAGACACACTAAAACTAATATAAAAAAACTGGGGAAGACCCTTGAAGACATCGGCTCAGGTGAAAAATTCCTGAACAGAACACAAATTGCTTATGCTCTAAGAGCAAGAATAGACAAATGGGACCTCATAAAAATTACAAAGTTTCTGTAAGGCAAAAGACACTGTCAAAAGGATAAATCGGCAACCAACAAATTGGGAAAAGATCTTCACCAACCCCACATCCGACAGAGGTCTAATATCCAATGTATACAAAGAACTCAAGAGATTAGACCCCAGAAAACCAAATAACCCTATCCAAAAATGGGGTACAGAGCTAAACAGAGACTTTTCACCTGAAGAAATTCGGATGGCTGAGAAACACCTTAAGAAATGTTCAACATCACTAGTCATTAGGGAAATGCAAATTAAAACAACCCTGAGATTTCACCTCACACCTGTCAGAATGTCTAAGATTAAAAACTCAGAAGACATCAGGTGTTGGCGAGGATGTGGAGAAAGAGGAACACTCCTCCACTGCTGGTGGGAATGCAAGCTGGTACAAACACTCTGAAAATCAGTATGGTGGTTCCTCAGAAAACTGGATGTGATACTTCCGGAGGACCCAGCCATACCACTCCTCGGAATATACCCAGAAGATTCCCCAGCATGCAATAAGGATATATGCTCCACTATGTTCATAGCAGCCTTATATATAATAGCCAGAAGCTGGAAAGAACCCAGATGTCCCTCAATGGAGGAATGGATACAAAAAATGTGGTATATATACACAATGGAGTACTATTCAGCCATTAGAACAATGAATTCTTGAAATTCTTAGAGAAATGGATGGAGCTGGAGAAAGTCATACTATGTGAGGTGACCCAGTCTCAAAAGAATACCCATGGTATACAGTCACTGATAAGTGGATATTAGCCTAGAAGCTTGGAACACCAAAGACATAAATCACATATCAAGTGATGTCTCACAAGAAGAAAGGAGTGGACACTGGTGCTAGAATGGACCAAAACATCATTGTGGGGGAGTACAAGAACAGGGGGGTGGGAGGGGGTGGATGAGGGAGCAGGCAGAGGGAAAAGGGCATGTGGGACCTTTGGGGGTGGGGAACCAGAAAAAGGGAAATGAATTGTAAATATAGAATATATCCAATAAAAAATGCAAAAAAAAGAAAGAAAGACACAGAGCACAGAAAAATAAAGATGTTAAGAAGTAGGTCAAAAAAATAAATTTTCAATCTAAATTAAGCTGTATCTAGAAATGGTTGAACAATGACTACTTATTAGAAAACATTTTTCTTTTTTTTCACATTTTATTTTTTTATTGAATATCATCTTCATTTACATTGCCATGGTAAAACCTTTCCCAATTTTCCCCCTCCCCCAAAGGCCCCCAACCCGTCCTCCTTCCCCCTGCCTCCACGTATAAGACCCTCCACCCAACACATTCCCACCTCCCCGCCTTGGTTTCCGTTTGATGTGGCCTCTGTTGAGCCTTTACCTGACCAAGGACTATTCCTCCCACTGATGCCCAACAAGGCCTTTCTCTGCCGCATTTTTGGCTGGAACCATGTGTGCCCCTTGGTTGATGGTTCAGTCCCTAGGAGACTTGGGGCGTCTGGGTGGCCGAAATCATTGTTCTTCCCATGGGGTTGTAAGCCTCTTCAGCTCTTCTGGACCATCCTCCATCTCCTCCATTGGGGACCCCATGCTCAGTCCAATAGTTGGTTGCTAGCTTCTGCCTTTGTATTTGTAGGCTTTGGCAGGGCCCTTCTGGAGACAACCATTGCATGTTCTTTTTGGTATACACTTCTTGTTGTCCTTAGTAGTGTCAGGGTTTGGTGACAGTTTATAGGATGAATCCCTAGGTAGGGCAGTTCTGGGTGGCCTTTACTTCAGCCCCTGGTCCACACATTGTCTCCCTTATTGCTCCTGTGAGTACTCTGTTCCCTTTCTTAGAGGAACCAAAGCACCCTTACTTAATTTCTTCTTCTTCTTTTTTTTAATATATTGGATATATTCTATATTTACAATTCATTTCCCTTTTTCTGGTTCCCCACCCCCAAAGGTCCCACATGCCCTTTTCCCTCTGCCTGCTCCCTCATCCACCCCTCCCACCCCCCTGTTCTTGTACTCCCCCACAATGATGCTTTGGTCCATTCTAGTACCAGTGTCCACTCCTTTCTTCTTGTTAGACATCACTTGGTATGTGGTTTATGTCTTTGGTGTTCCAAGATTCTAGGCTAATATCCACTTGTCAGTGACTGCATACCATGGTTATTCTTTTGAGACTGGGTCACCTCACTTAGTATGACGTTCTCCAGCTCCATTCATTTCTCTAAGAATTTCATGAATTCATTGTTTCTAATGGCTGAATAGTACTCCATTGTGTATATATACCACATTTTTTGTATCCATTCTTCCATTGAGGGACATCTGGGTTCTTTCCAGCTTCTGGCTATTAAATACAAGGCTGCTATGAACATAGTGGAGCATGCATCCTTATTGCATGCTGGGGAATCTTCTGGGTATATTCCCAGGAGTGGTATGACTGGGTCCTCTGGAAGTATCTGGAAGTATTCTGAGGAACCACCATACTGATTTCCAGAGTGTTTGTACCAGCTTGCATTCCCACCAGCAGTGGAGGAGTGTTCCTCTTTCTCCACATCCTCGCCAACACCTGATGTCTTCTGAATTTTTAATCTTAGCCATTCTGACTGGTGTGAGGTGAAATCTCATGGTTGTTTTGATTTGCATTTCCCTAATGACTAATGATGTTGAACATTTCTTAAGGTGTTTCTCAGCCATCCGAATTTCTTCAGGTGAAAAGTCTCTGTTTAGCTCTGTACCCCATTTTTGGATAGGGTTATTTGGTTTTCTGGGGTCTAACCTCTTGAGTTCTTTGTATACATTGGATATTAGACCTCTGTCGGATGTGGGGTTGGTGAAGATCTTTTCCCAATTTGTTGGTTGCCGATTTATCCTTTTGACAGTGTCTTTTGCCTTACAGAAACTTTGTAATTTTATGAGGTCCCATTTGTCTATTCTTGCTCTTAGAGCATAAGCAATTGGTGTTCTGTTCAGGAATTTTTCCCCTGAGCCAATGTCCTCAAGGGTCTTCCCCAGTTTCTTTGCTATTAGTTTTAGTGTGTCTGGTTTTATGTGGAGGTCCTTGATCCACTTGGTGTTGAGCTTAGTGCAAGGAGATAAGAGTGGATCAATTCTCATTCTGTATGTTGACCTCCAGTTGAGCCAGCACCATCTGTTGAAAAGGCTATCTTTTTTCCACTGGATGTTTTCAGCTCCTTTGTCGAAGATCAATTGGCCATAGATGTGTGGGTTCAATTCTGGGTCTTCGATCCTATTCCATTGATCTGCCTCCCTGTCACTGAACCAATACCATGCAGTTTTTAACACTACTGCTCTGTAGTATTGCTTGAGATCCGGGATATTGATTCCCCCAGAAGTTCTTTTGCTGTTGATGATAGTTTTAGGTATCCTGGGTTTTTTGTTATTCCAGATGAATTTGAGAATTGCTCTTTCTAACTCTATGAAGAACTGAGTTGGGATTTTGATGGGGATTACATTGAATCTGTATATTGCTTTGGGCAAGATTGCTATTTTGACTATATTAGTCCTGCCAACCCACGAGCATGGAAGATTGGAAAACATTTTTTCAATCACTGTATTATTTCCTTTTCTTCTGACCAGATACCTGAGAAAAAAACAATGTAAGAAGAAATAAGTTTGCTTTGGCTTATAGTTCAGAGAGATTCATGCTGTCAGAGTTCATCAGATGGATAGTCACCTTTCATCTGTCAGGGAGCAAGGACAAGTAATAAAGTAAGGCTATTGATTCCTCTAGGTATGTCCCCACTGACTAACTACCTTCATTGGCTCCAAATTTTTATAAGTTCCATGACTTTTAAACAAGGTCATCTATGAGTGATCACATGTATATGTGGATGAACCTATAGGAACTATTTCATATTTACACTATGGGAACTAATACATATGATTTCCTTTAGTGGTCACTATAAAGCCAATAATAGTCAAACATAAATATGGTCCTATCACTGTAAATTTACAAATCTGATTTATAGCATGGCAACTTTACCTTTCAGATTATTCAAAGAATTGTATCCATTATGAATAAATGTTAATGTTTGTACTATGAAATCCAGATATCACACACTCATATACATATACACACACGCACACACATTAATTATCATCTAATATAAATAAATACATGCCAGGTACAACTTATTCCTGCCATTTTCAACACAATAAAGTGAATTCTATAAACTTGTTATTTTCTTCACTTTTCCTTTATGAATGCCCCTTGTTTTGTAAGATATCTTTCATAGGAACACATTGTAAATACATATAATGCAATCATTTCAACAGAAGATTAATGGAACAAAAAGAAATAGTTTATCTACAAAGAGCAAATGTCTGTGAGAAGTACAAAACCTATTTCTCTTTTTATTGACATATCCCAAACTTTGGCCTTATTATGACAATTAAACTGAAAGATAACTAAGAAGAATTATAAAAGAAAAATAAAGAATAGACAAATGTTATGTGGTAATTTATGGTGCACATGACAGAGAAAAACTTTAAACCAGACTTTCTTTAAGTAACACACTTAAAGATAATGTTCAAGACTGCCAAAAAGCAAACATTTATGACTTCTTTGTAATATCAACAAACCTAAATCAAAACAGAAGAGGTTTATAAGTTCCCACCCCTAACTGAGAAGTTACTGAAAATTGATGCCTGCTCAGAGAGGAAGAGTAAGTTTCATTCAGGGGATATAGCCTCTGAATGGCTACCCATGCTTCCATAGTTGGTCTTAGGTGGTTCTACACCAATCACATACTGTTACCACAAATGTATGCAAAGATAGGGGGAGGGAGTAAAGGAAGGGGAGAGAGAAACTGAGACAGATATAGAGAATGATAGAGAGACAGAGAGATACAGAGGGAGAGAGGGGGAGGGGGAGAGAGGCAACATGATAAGAAATTAGGGAAAAAATAAAGACAAGAATAGTAAAAACTTGTATGAAAAGTAATGGGAGGGCTGATGAATTGGATCATATGGATTATATGTATATATGCAACTAATAGAATGCATTAAACATCATTCATTAATACATGATAAATATAAATATTAATATTGTTTAAATGATTTACTATGATTCTGCTAGAGAAAAATAGCAATCAAATGACTATTAATGAAATTCTGCTGTACCCATAGTTCTATGTCTTATGATGGTTCAGCCATCATCAGAGATTCTAAGTAGATGGAAATTAATAATGATACAACTCAGAGACTGAGTGACTGCACATCTGTTCTACATAGAATGTAGTCATCAAATCCCTCCACTCAAGGCTCAAGAAACTGCAAGAGGGTGCAGAAAGATTGGACAGAGCAGAGGAACTGTATGACATGAAAAGAACAGTGTGTTCCAGAAAATACAGGACTTATGCACATGAACTCACAGGTGTCATGCGGCATTTACAGGTCCTATGGAGGTCCAAAGTAGATAGATACAGTACAAGCTCTGAGAGGGAATGTGGACAAGAATCATCTTTTTTTTTTTTTTTTTGCTTTTTCCAGACATGGTTTCTCTGTGTAGCCCTGGCTGGCCTCGAACTTACTCTGTAAACCAGGCTGGCCTCGAACTCAGAAAGCCACCTGCCTCTGCCTCCCACGTTCGGGGATTACCGGTGTGCACCACCACTCCTGGCTCAAAGAATCAGCATTCTTAAACATGAGCTTGAGAAAAAAATTACATTTGTTTCAGTAGAGTCTCACTAGATATAAACACCACACTTGAGGTCAGGCTTCATGCCCAACAGTAGATGGTCAACACAAAATAAATTCTGAAGTATTTTGAGGGAGATTTTTGTTTGTTTGTTTGCTTCATATTGCTTTGTATGGACATTTGTGTTCTTATTTGCAGGTCTAAATTAATTTATTTTCTTTTTTGCATCATGGTTAGAAAATGTCTCTGTCTTAAAGAATTACCCTGAATTCAAGGGAAGTAAAAAGATATGAAAAATAAGAGTGATGGGGTAGCTTAAATAGCATTCTGGGATAATTCATGGTTTGTATGATGACTATGATTTTTAAGGCTATTGTATCATTATCACTTTTGTGCTCTAAATTTTAATGTAGTTGTTTTAGAAATTATGTTGGAAAAGTACTTTAGAGTAATGCAAAAACTTCCTAGTGAATTTGGCAACATTTTATAATTTATTATTCTGAATTTGTTTCAAATTAAATAATTTTTTAAAAACTCATATCATAAAAATATAATAAATACTGTTGACACACTGGTATAATAATGATTTTTCCTTACCTGTTAATATATTATGTAATTGTACAATGTTCACTTATTTGCATATTTCTATTTAAGTATTTAAGTTGTACATTTTGAATCTTAGGTAGGCATGAAACTGTGAATTAAAAAATTAGATTTCCTTGATGAAGGTTTTGGTTTTCAGTTCTGATCAAGACACGAATTTTGAAGCCCAGCCACTGGGTTAAATGGTTTTGTTGTTGTTGTTGTTGTTGTTGTTGTTGTTGTTGTTGTTGTTGTTCTTGTTTGGTTGCTTGGTTGTTGGTTGGTTGCTTGGTTGGTTGGTTGGTTGGTTGGTTTGGTTTGGTTTGGTTTGGTCTATCATAGACCCACAACTTTTGATTCTCTGGGTTTATTAACTTATTACAATATACTAAATTCTCACTTCAGGTCTGAAAGTTTCTGAATGTGTCATGCAATTTTCGTAGGTTATTTAATGAGTATATCCTAAAATTCCAAAATCTCTAGATCAATGACATTAAATTATCAGCGTGAACTCCTTTGGAAATTTCTGGATAAAATTTAGTAGAGTAGATTTGTCTAACTGGCCTTAAAAACATAAACAGTGACCAGAATGTATTTGCTTTTTTAGTAATGTAGCCTGATTATCGCCATGTTGTTTGCAATGAGCAGATTAAAGGTACATAGATTAACAGTGTGAAATCTTCCACTTTTCATTTTTGAGAGATGATGAACAAGGATGATTATTTTATTTCCATGAATGAAGGAAAAATTGTATTTTTATATAAATAGTATAAATCATGAAATTCCCCACTGTAAACAATGCCTCACCTATCACAGTACAGCCCACAAAAACAATGTGGAATATTCAAATCAGTTACATATTTTAACTTTTAATAATTGCCTGGTCTCACTTAGAAACGTCACATAATTTCTGAGACTGGGCCTAAAAAAGTTTGTCTTTTGTACCTTGGGGCACTACATTGTGAAAACCATTATGTTATAAAAATTATATAGTAAAAAGCCACACACATGAGAATTATCACCCTTTTGCCAATGCCAGTTTAACTCCAGTCCAGCATGGAAGAAGCTCATCTGGGATGCCTTAGCAAGGTCCAGCTTCTGTGTGAAAATGGTTTGAAGATGTAATTTCTATGGAAATGGGTATTCTGGTTTGTTTAGTAAAGAATAACCTTCATCTGGAAAAACTATTCTCTATTACTTTGTTACAAAACAAAATGAACATTAGTGACACATGGATGAAACACAAAGACATTGGTCAGCCAAGCATGTCCACCTACAAATAAAGGCTAAGAAGAGCTTCAGGCAAGCTGCCCTACTGTGCATTTATCTGTGCCATTACTGTCCTTTTCATTCTCCACTAAGAGTGGTAACTGCCCCAGGAAACACTACCATTATATAGAGAGGCAAATTATCATTTTTCCTTTACTAAATATAAAATGATGGTACAAAGTATGAAAAATAAACTTTATTTAAGAAAATTTAATCATTGCCTGATCAGAGTGCTGATAGCCAAATAAATGAAATATATATTTTCTATGAGAAATTTAATAAGCCTACAGCAATTTTAAAATTATTTTGACCTCGTTGTCTGTCAATTGTGCAGGTGTTTTATTTTGATAATAAGAAAATTATACTCATCTTTTAATTTGTGATTTATTGACTTACTCAGAAATTAGTAATTTCTTGTATTCTTAAGTTTGCAGGCACTGGGACACAAAGCTAAATCATAGTGATTTACATGTATATGTGCATTAAATATTTCCTGAAGTACAGCACCATCTAACAATGAAGCAACATTTCTGTCTGTTACTTTTCAAATGTTATTTAAGGTTTATTTTATTTTATTTATATTTATTAGGGGGCTTCCTGTACATGTTAAAATAAATAAAAGGTGTTCACTGAGACCAGAGATATCAGACCTCTGGAACTGGTTTTCTTGGTATTAGCCACATGCCATTAGTCACTGAAATGGGGTTCAGATTCTCTGCAGAAGTAAAATGTGGTCTTGAGTGGTGAGCCATGTATTCAGACCCCTGCTTCACTCTCTGACTCCAAGTGCTTGCTTTCACACCACTTCTTAGATAGTCTGAACCGTCTAAAAAATATTTTTCTTATAGCTCATCTTTTTTTTTATTATTTTGTACACATTTATTCTGTAACTCAACATGAATTTGCCAAGCATTTCTTTGCCGTAAGAACTGTTAAGTGCTGAAGATCCAAAAATATATCAGTTCTTGTGCTTGCAGAGTTATGATAGTGAAAAATGCAACCATGCAAATCATTAGACAAAGAGGAATTTCAACTGGGCAATGATACAACGCTTTACCTAGGGCGGTTTTGTAATCTCATGGGTAATCATATAACTCTTTCGCAGAAATGTATAATGGCAACCATATAATTCTTTTACAGAAATATGTAATGCAATCACATAACTCCTTCAAAGAAATGTGTAATGCATTATATACAGGATACTGATCACATACTCAGCAGAAAACAACCATGACAGGTATTTAGGTATTACAAAACAAAAATATATTATGATTAGGATAATCAAGATTGCTTTTAGAAGAGCTGAAGAACTTAAATGTTAGTGATCATGTGCTTCTGAAATATGTCTTGGATATAACCTGATAATTTTTTTCTGTATGATTCTACTCCCATGGTTCTTATTTTTCATGTACATGTTTTGTATATAATACTTTTATATCTTTAAAATAGTACTAAGTACACTAACACCCCAAACTTACTTAATTTTAATTATATAACATATTATATAATTATGATATGCAATAAGTAATATATAAGATTGATATGGCCTATATGTTATATGGTATATAGTAAATGGTATATGACATATAATATATAATATATGGTATATGGTATATGATATGATATATAATATATGATATATGATATAATACATGTGATATATGTATGACATGTGACATAAGACATAAAACACATAGCATAATATAACATATAGCATATGCAGATACCAAATAACACATAACATAATATATAATGTGTAGTACAACATATATAGCATATACATATAACATATAACTATAACATAACATATATAGAAATAATCTAGCATACAACATGTAACATGTATTTATTTCTTATGTAATATATTACTTATTATCAGTACCAAATCCCCAATGACTGTGCATATTTACAATAAAATTATTTACTTGTATGGAATTCACTCTGACCCAGAAAAATGGATACACACCCCTATGAGAGTGATGTTGAAAGACCTACCATAAATACCTAATTCTGGATCTTTTAAGTTGGGATGATCCTCCCTAAATCTTGACCCCAGGATCTGGTAGCACCTTATGTAAAGGATATGGAAGGAAGTCCTTGCTTTTTGCCTTTCCTCCCTTTCTCTCCCTACAAAGTTCTTTTCTTCACTGGTAATAAAGCCCTCTCTAGGATTTCAGCATATACTAAAGACAAGCTGAGACATCCTTGAGAACCAAAAAAGAAGAAGAAAAACCAAACCTCCTGGATTCCTGTAGTAACTAGCCCACAAATTGTAAGTCACTGAAGAGATCCCAATCTAATAAATATGCTTATTATAAGTACACATGTTTGTTTATTCATCTGCAACAACCTTCATCTTTAGTCCTAAGTAATTTTGTTGTAAATATGCAGAGTCATGGGGATTTGTGGCTAAGAAATTAGTACAAATTGATTATAATTCTTGAGAGAAATTTTTATATACTACAATTCTTCTAAGGTGCTCCAATTTTGTATTTCTTATAGAATAATTTTCTACTGCGAAACACTCCAAACGCTTACTGTAACTATTTTATATACAAAATTGTCTATTTGACACATAACCCTGAGAACACTCTCTCAGATTTACTGTGTTCTTCTGTTTGCTTATTTTAGTTTATTTTTTGAATTTTGTTTTTATTTATTTTTTTGAGACTAGGTAATGTGTAGTGTAGCCTGACTTAGCATATTCTATTTGGTTGTGGATGAACTTAAGTTTCTGACTCTGCTCACACTGTTCCTAAGTGCTAAAGTTGCAGCTGTGTACCACGTTACCCAAAATATTGCTATGTCTTGACGTTCAGTTTCGGGTTTTATTATCACAGATTATTTCTTAATTTTTCAAACTGTTCCTGCACAGCTTCATCAAACCTAATAATACTGTCTTACTTACTTTATTACATAAGCCTGTGACTATACTTTGTTTCTATCCTTTACTCCTCTAGAAACAAGTTCTGCCTTTAGTGAAGAATTGATCCTACTCTCCTGCCTTCTGTTTAAGGAATGCTAATTGTAGAATTTACTCTTCAGTTTTATGAATTTGCTCAGGAGGATGGGAAATCAAAACCTGCAAATATTCAAGTCTGTTCATATAGCACAATAAAGACATTAAGATGTCTTGAGATGATTAAGGTATGTCTCATGAACATGTAAGCTTCTGGGACCCAAGTTCACCAAACAAAGGAAACAGTAAACAGCTTGAACCCATACAGAAGCAGTCAGCATTGATTAGAGGGGGATGAGTCAAACCTTCATACATCTACGTACATTTCTCTCTAGCATCTTATTGCAGACATGCAGCTATAAGAGCTTATAAGTTAAGAAACACTTCAGTAGTCAAGTTATTTACTGCCTTATGGTATTTGTTTACCTCTTTTGCCATTAATTTTCAACTGCATCATTTCAACAAAACAAAATGATCTCATCTGAATCTCTTGTGAGGAAATACCTGACTGATATTTGAGATGACTACAACACTGAATGCATAGCACTCAAAATGTCTATTAGAAAAATCATCTAATATTCATCAGTGTGAATCTAAAAATATTAATATTTAAAACAAGTTGAGCAATTCTACCCAGATAAACATTCAGCTCTTTGAGGCCTTTTCAAATATTTTTTCCTGTCACTTATTTTTAGTTTGTTCATACTTGAGAGGGTATTTTACATAATTTCTATAATTTTAAGTTAATGGAAGTCCGGGCCAATGTCTGAATAAATACTTCTAGTGAATGTTACATATGACCATATGGGACGTATGGTGGGGGGGAACTGGGAAAGGGGAAAGCCTTTGGAATGTAAACATAGAATATAGAAAATAAAAATTTAAAAAAAGAGGGTAAAATAGAAAAAAAGTATGAATGTTCTGCAATTTTCCAATACAATTAGCTCAATGTCAATTCAGCAAAATTAATCAGTGGTATTATTAACTTTGGTTATCTCTCTCCATATGTCTACACCTAGACCTGTGAAGCATAACTAGATGGATTTTCAAACTACAAATTAAACAGTAGGCTAATCTATTTTTATTGCTCTCCCATTCTCTTGCCTCATATATTTTATGCTCAGTTGTTAAGAAAATGCAGCATAAGGAGTGTGCTTTCATGGAAAATTAACAACTGTATTGCTATTATTATTTTTGTAGAAGCAATGAATCAATTAATTAATTAATTTAAATTTGTGTAAAAATCATATAAAACTAAAGATGATGTATTAGAATGTCAGGCATATATGTTGCATGTTTCACAAAATCTACACCTTAGTCTCTCCTATTCAAACATTCCCTTACTTTTGAAGCTAATTTTACCTACCAACTTTATGTGTATTCTCTTTTTTTCACTTTTTTACTCTATATTCTATGTTTACAGTCCAAAGACTTTAACATTTTCCAGTTCCCCCCACCATACGTCCCATAAGTCCTCTCCCCCCCACTATTCCCCAATCACCCCCCCCCATTACCACCATTTCTCTGTTCTGGTACTCTCCTACAAAACTGGATTTCATCTTTTAAGTCCCAGGGTCCTCTCCTTTCTTCTTCTTGAGAATCATTTGACTTGCTAATTTTGTCTTCAGTATTTAGGGCTTCTGGGCTCATTAATATCCACTTATCAGTGATTGCATTTCATGTGTATTCTTTTGTGATTAGGTTAACTCGCTTAGGATGATATTTTCCAGATCTAACCATTTGCCTACAAATTGCATGAATTCATTATTTATAATTGCTGAATAGTAGTATTCCATTGTATATGTATACCACATTTTCTGTATCCATTCCTCCTGGGCTCCTTCCAACTTCTGACTATTATAAACAAGGCTGCTATGAAAATAGTGGAGCATGTGTCTTTATTGTATGCAGGGGAATCCTCTGGGTATATGCCCAGGAGTAGTATGACAGGGTCCTCTGGAAGTGACATGCCCAATATTCTGAGGAACCACCAGACTGATTTCCAGAGTGGTTGTACCATCTTGCAATCGCACCAACAGTGGAGGAGTGTTCCTCTTTCTCCACATCCTCGACAGCACTTGTTGTCTCTTGACTTTTTAAACTTAGCCATTCAGACCGGTGTGAAGTGGAATCTCAGGGTTGTTTTGATTTGCATTTCCCTGATGACTAATGATGTTGAACATTTCTTGAGGTGATTCATGGCCATCCAAATTTCTTCTGGTGAAAATTCTTTGTTTAGCTCTGTACCCCATTTTTGATAGGGTTATTTGGTTCTTTGGGGTCTAACTTCTTGAGTTCTTTGTATATATTGGATATTAGTCCACTGTCGGATGTGGGGTTGGTGAAGATCTTTTCCCAATTTGTTGGTTGCCATTTTGTCCTTCTGACAATGTCCTTTGCCTTACAGAAACTTTGTAATTTTATGAGGTCCCATTTGTTAATTATTGATCTTAGAGCATAAGCTATTGGTGTTCTGTTCAGGAACTTTGCCCCTGTGCCCATGTCCTCCAGGGTCTTCCCAAGTTTCTTTTCTATTAGTTTCAGTGTGTCTGGTTTTATGTGGAGGTCCTTGATAGTTGATCACTTGGAGTTGATCACTTGGAGTTGATCTTAGTGCAAGGAGATAAGAGTGGGTCAATTCGCATTCTTCTGCATGTTGACCTCCAGTTGAACCAGCACCATTCATTAAAAAGGCTATCTTTTTACAACTGAATGGTTGTAGCTCCTTTATCAAAGATCAAGTAACCATAAGTCTGTAGGTTCATTTCTGGGTCTTCAATCCTATTCCATTGATCTACTTGCCTGTTGCTGTATCAATATCATGCAGTTTTTAACACAATTTCTCTGTAGTACTGCTTGAGGTCAGGGATATTGATTCCCCCAGAAGTCCTTTTATTGTTGAGAATAGTTTTAGCTATCCTAGGTTTTTTGTTGCTCCAGATGAATTTGAGAATTGCTCTTTCTAGATCTATGAAGAATTGAGTTGGAATTTTGAGGGGAATTGCATTGAATCTGTAGATTGCTTTTGGCAAGATAGCCATTTTCACTATCTTGATCCTGCCAATCCAAGAGCATGAAATATTTTTCCATCTTCTGAGGTTTTCTTTGATTTCTTTCTTCAAGGACTTGAAGTTCCTGTCATACAGATCTTTTGCTTGTTTGGTTAGAGTCACGCCCAGGTACTTAATGTTGTTTGTGGCTATTGTGAAGGGTGTTATTTCCCTAACTTCTTTCTCAGCCTACTTGTCCTTTGAGTAGAAGAAGGCCACTGATTTGCTTGAGTTGATTTTATAACCAGCCACTTTGCTGAAGTTGTTTATCAGCTGTAGGAGTTCTCTGGTGGAGTTTTGTAGGTTGCTTAAGTAAACTATCATATCGTCTGCAAATAATGATAATTTGACTTCTTCCTTTCCAATTCGTATCCCTTTGACTTCCTTATGTTGATTAATTGCTCTCCCTAGAACTTCAAGTACTATATTGAAAAGGTATGGAGAAAGAGGGCAGCCTTGTCTAGTCCCTGATTTTAGTGGGATTGCTTCAAGTTTCTCTCCATTTATTTTGATGTTGGCTACTGGTTTGCTGTAGATTGCTTTCACTATGTTTAGGTATGGGCATTGAATTCCTGCTCTTTCAAAGACTTTTAGCATGAAAGGATGCTGAAACGCACAGGTGGATATGCCAGGCTCTTGCCACCAGCCAGACCCAGCGCCGAGGCTCTGCAGGACTTCTCCCTGCCCTCCAGCCCTGCACCAGGGCAGCGGGTGGCAGCCAGCTCGTGGTCCCTTAGAGTGGCAGTCGAGGTAAGCCTCCATATTGCTACCAGGACACAGCTAGAGAGGCCCAGGTAGACAGACTCCAGCCAGGGCTACCTTCCCGCGGGTGGATCTGCCAGGCTTTCGCCACCAGCCAGCCCCAGCGCCAAGGCTCTGTGGGACTTCTCCATGCCCTCTGGCCTTGCACCAGGGCACTAGGTGGCAGCCAGCTCGCGGTCCCTTAGAGAAGCGGTCACGGTAAGCCTCCATATTGCTACCAGGACACAGCTAGAGAGGCCCAGGTAGACAGACGCCCGCCAGGGCTACCATCACGCAGGTGGATCCGCCAGGCTCTCACCACCAGGCAGTCCCAGTGCTGAGGCTCTGCAGGACTTCTCCATGCCCTCTGGCCTTGCACCAAGGCAGCTGGGAGCAGCCTGCCAGCAGCCCCTGGGTAGGCCTCCATATTGCTACCAGGACATGGCTGGAGAGGCCCAGGTAGACAGATTCAATCAGGGGCTACCATCACTAGGTAGGATCCTCCAAGCTCACCCCACTAACCAGGGCAAGGGCAGAAGCTGGAGAGACATCTCCACACCCTCTGGCCTTGCACCAACTCGGTTAGGAACCGCCCTCCCTGAGTTCCCCTCAGCACTTGCAGAGGCAGTCTCTATCTGGCAGCATAGTCACCAGTAGAGAAACAACAGGTGAGCCCAGCCTCACAGGAGGTTCAAACACCAGCCAGTGACAACAAGGCCAACTAACACCAGAAATAACCTGATGGCAAAAGAAAAACAAAGGAACGTTATTAACAGAAATCAAGGTAGCATGACAGCATCTGAACCCAGTTCACTGACAACAGGAAGCCCTGGATACCCCAACACACCAGAAAAACAAGACTTGGATCTAAAATCACTGGTCAGGACGCTGGTAGCAGAATACATAGATAAATCTCTTAAAGAAATAGAGGAGAAAATGGATCAAAAGTTAGAAGACTTTACAAGGCAAACACAAAAATCACTTAAAAAACTGAGGAGAAGAAAGATAAAAAAGAAGAAGACAATAAGGAGGAAAGACAAAAATCACTTAAAGATATACAGAAGAATGTTGGTCAACAAGTAGAAGCTATGAAAGAGGAAACACAAAAATCTCTTAAAGAAATACATGAAAACACAATCAAGCAAGCGAAAGATCTGAACATATCCATCCAGGTTCTAAAAACAGAAGTAGAAACAACTAAGAAATCGCAGAGGGAGACAACATTGGAGATAGAAAACCTTGGGAAGAAATCAGGGGCCATAGATGCAAATATCAACATTAGAATACAAGAGATAGAAGACAGAATCTCAGAAGCTGAAGATACCATAGGAACTATTGATTCAACAGTCAAAGAAAATACTAAATGCAAAAAGGGTATAACCCAAAACATCCAGGAAATCCAGGACACAATAAGAAGACTAAACCTAAGGATTATAGGTATAGACAAGAGGGAAGATTTACAAGTTAAAGGGCCAGCAAATATCTTCTACAAAATTATAGAAGAAAACTTCCCCAACCTAAAGAGAGAGATGCCCATGAATATACAAGAAGCTTATAGAACTTCAAAAAGACTGGACCAGAACAGAAATACATCCCGTCACATAATAATCAAAACGCCAAATGTACTAAACAAAGAAAGAATATTAAAAGCAGCAAGAGAAAAAGGCCAAGTAACATATAAATGAAGACCTATCAGAATAACACCAGACTTCTCACCTGAGACCATGAAAGCTAGAAGATCCTGGGCAGATATCATGCAAACTCTAACAGAACACAAATTTCAGCCAAAACAACTGTACCCAGCAAAACTCACAATCGCCATAGATGGAGACATCAAGGTATTCCATGGCAAAACCAAATTTGCACATTATCTTTCCACAAATCCAACCCTACAAAGGATAATAGGGGGAAAACACCAAACAAGGAAGGAAAGTACACCCGGGAAGAAGCAAGATAGAAAACTCCTCTCATCAAACGCAAAAGAAGATAACCTCTCAAATATAAAAAAATAATTTCAAAAATGTCGGGAGATAATAATTACTATTCCTTAATATCTCTTAACATCAATGGATTCAATTCCCCAATAAAAAGATATAGATTAACAGACTGGATACAGAAACAGGACCCTACATTTTGCTGCATACAGGAAACACATCTCAGTGTTAAAGACAAACACTGCCTTAGAGTAAAAGGCTGGAAGACAATCTAACAAGCAAATGGTCTCAGGAAACAAGCTGTATGTAGTAGCCACTATAATATCAGATAAAATCGACTTACAACCTAAAGTCATCAAAAGAGTCTCAAAAGGTCACTTCTTGCTGGTAAAAGGGAAAATCCACCAAGAAAAGCTCTCAATACTGAACATCTATGTTCCAAATGCAAGGGCACCCTCATTCGTTAAAGAAACCTTACTAAAGCCTAAAGCACACATTACACCTAACACAATAATTGTGGGTGACATCAACACACCATTCTCCTCAATGGACTGATCAGTAAAGCAGAAACTAAACAAGGACACAGTGAAACTAATTGAAACTTTGGACCAATTAGATTTAACAGATATGTATATATACGTATATATATACATACATACATATATATATATATATATATATACATACATATATATATAAATATATATATATATATATAAAACATTTCATCCTAAAGCAAAAGAATATACCCTTTTCTCAGCACCGCATGGTATCTTCTCCAAAATTGATCATACAATTGGTCAATTGGTCACAAGACAGATGTCAACAAATACAAGAAAATCGAGGTAATCCCATGCCTCCTATCAGAGCATCATGGAGTAAGAGTGGTCTTAAATAGCAACAAAATCAACAGAACGCCCACATACACATGGAAACTGAACAATACTCTACTCAATGACACCTTGCTCAAGGAAGAAATAAAAAAAGAAATCAAAGACTTTTTTAGAATTCAATGAAAATGAAGGTAGAACCTACCCAAATCTATGGGACACAATGAAAGCAGTGCTAAGAGGAAAACTCATAGCTCTAAGTGCATCCAAAAAGAAACTGGAGAGAGCATACACTAGCAGCTTAACAGCACACCTTAAAGCCCTGGAAGAAAAAGACTTCAATTCACCCAGGAGGAGTAGAAAACAGGAAATCATCAAACCCAGGGCTGAAATCAATCAAGTAGAAACAAAGAGAACCATACAAAGAATCAACAAAACCAGGAGCTGGCTCTTTGAGAAAATCAACAAGATAGATAAACCTTTAGCCAGACTAACCAAAGGACACAGAGACAGTATCCAAATTAACAAAATTAGAAGTGAAATTGGGGACATAACAACAGAAAATGAGGAAATTCAAAAGATCATCAGATCCTTCTACAAAGGTCTATACTCAACACAACTGGAGAATCTGGAGGAAATGGACAATTTCCTAGACAGATACCAAATACCAAAATTAAATCAGCATCAATTAGGTCATCTAAGTAGTCCCATAACCCCTAAAGAAATAGAAGGGTTTATATAAAGCCTCCCAACCAAAAAATGTATGGGACCAGATGGTTTTAGTGCAGAATTCTACCAGACCTTCAAAGAAGAATTAACACCAATACTCTTCAAACTATTCCACAAAATAGATACAGAAGGGACACTGCCCAACTCATTCTTCGAAGCCACAATTAAGCTGATACCTAAACCACAAAAAGATCCAACAAAGAAAGAGAACTAGAGAACTACAGGCCAATTTCTCTTATGAATATCGATGCAAAAATACTAAATAAAATTCTTGCCAACCGAATCCAAGAGCACATCAAAACGATCATTCACCATGATCAAGTAGGCTTCATCCCAGGGATGCAGGGATGGTTCAATATACAGAAATCCATCAATGGAATCCACTATATAATCCCATAGATTTGGGTAGGTTGTACCTTCATTTTCATTGAATTCTAAAAAGTCTTTGATTTCTTTTTTTATTTCTTCCTTGACCAAGGTTTCATTGAGTGGAGTATTGTTCAGTTTCCATGTGTATGTGGGCTTTCTGTTGTTTTTGTTGCTATTGAAGACCACTCTTACTCCATGGTGATCTGATAGGAGGCATGGGATTAGTTCAATCTTCTTGCATTTGTGAACAATTATATGATCAATTTTGGAGAAGGTACCATGCGGTGCTGAGAAAAAGGTATATAGTTTAGCTTTAGGATAAAATGTTATATATATATATATATATATATATATATATATATATATATATTTATATTTTTATATATATATATATATATATATATATATATATATATATAATGTTAAATCCAATTAGTCCAAAGTTTCAATTAGTTTCACTGTGTCCCTGTTTATTTTCTGCTTTCCTGAACTGTCCATTGAGGAGAGTGGAGTGTTCAAATCACCCATAATTATTGTGTTATGGGAAATGTGTGCTTTATGCTTTAGTAAGGTTTCTTTTATGAATGAGGTTGCCCTTGCATTTGGAACATAGATGTTCAGTATTGAGAGTTCTTCGTGGTGGATTTTCCCTTTGACCAGCAAGAAATGACCTTCTGAGTCTCTTTTGATGACTTTAGGTTGAAAGTCAATTTTATCTGATATTAGAATGTCTACTCCAGCTTGTTTCCTGAGACCATTTGCTTGTAAAATTGTTTTCTAGCCTTTTTCTCTGAGGTAGTGTTTGTCTTTGACACAGAGGTGTGCTTTCTGTATGCAGGAAAAGGTAGGGTCCTGTTTACATCTCCAGTCTGTTAGTCTATGTCTCTTTATTATGGAATTGAGTCCATTGATGTTGAGATATTAAGGAATAGTAATTATTACCTCCCGACATTTTTGAAATTATTTATTTTATATTTGAGAGGTTATCTTCTTTTGGGTTTGATGAGAGGAGGTTTCTATCTTGCTTCTTCCAGGGTGTAGTTTTCCTTCCTTGTTTTGGTGTTTGATTGATAGTTTAGTCCCTGGGAGTTCTGGAGTTTCTAGCTAGTTGATATTATTGTTCTTCCTATAGGGTTGCAATTCACTTCAGCTCCTTCAGTCCTAATTCTTTCATTGGGGTCCCCTTGCTCAGCCCTATGGTTAACTGTGAATATATGCATCTGTCTCAGGTTCTGGCAGAGCCTCCCAAAGGACAGATAGAGCAGGCTCCTGTAAGAAACCACTTCTTGGCATCAATAATAGTGTATGGATTGGGTATCTGCAGATGTGATGGATCCCACGGTGGGGCAGTCTCTGGATGGACTTCCCTTCAGCCTCTGCTCCATTTTTTATTCCTGTATTTCCTTTAGAGATGGACAATTCTGGGCTAAAAATGTTGATATAAATGGGTGGCACATCCCTCAACTGGGGGTCATGTTTATCATGAAACTTTACTAAAGCTTAAAGCTCATTGATAAAATCTACTGGAGGTGATTTCTAAAGGTTCTACCTCCCCTCTGTTAGGTATTTTGGCTAATATCATCCCCATTTTCCTGGGAACTTTTCGTTTACCTGGCATCTGTGAGTATCTAGTGGTTCCCCCCACCCAACCCGTTTCCCAAGACCCCCAGTGCTACCTATTTCTGTTCATTTTCCTGACCCTCTGGACTTTCTCCTGTCTTTTCCCATACCTGATACTGGCCCCCTTTTTATTCTTACCCATCCTCTTTACCCTTCCAGGTCACTCTCTTCCTCTACCTCCTGTGATTATTTTGTTCCTCCTTCTAAGTAGGATTAAAGGATCCATACTTTGGTCTTCCTTCTTGTTAAGCTTCATAGGGTCTATAAGTTGTATTGTAGGTATTCTAAGCTTTTAGCTTAATATATACCTACCAGTGAGCACATACCACGTGTGTACTTTTAGGTCTGGGTTACCTCACTCAGGATATTTTCTAGTGCTTTTCTTTTAATCTACCTCATTCACTACACACATAGAGAACACATTTTGTACCCATACCACCCAATTCTAAACTAAAATCTAAGATCTAAATTAGCAACATATAATATTATGTTATATATAATTTAGATAATATAATTAATATATTTATAACATATTATAAATATATATAAATAAATATGTTATATAAATATATAAAATATATAAATGCATAAATTATATATTATATAAATATATAAAATATATAATTATATAATGAATAATATATAGATAATATATTAATATAGTTTATATATACTTATCACTCCAAAAAAATAGTGTAAGATCTTACTTAGTACATGAGCTTTTCCAGGGGTTTAAAATCATTAATTTTAATTTATCAAGTGGTTAGTCCAAAGAAAAACCCATGGTGTCATCATATGAATAAAAAGCATTGATGAAATCCCATACCCACTCATAACATAACCTATTAAAGCCTATTACCATACTAATGACAGCTGATTTACTCTGTCTGATGAAGAAGTTGCCCAAGTTTACAGCATTGCCCAAAATCTACAACATGTTACTTTGCAAGAAAGCCTGTACAGATATGCAGCAATCATGGCTTCTCTTACTATTCTTTTGTCATCATACTGGAAAGTACTAAATCTTATTATAATGTACAAAAGGCAAACAAAAGCAAACACATTTGGAAGAAAGAAACTTCATTGTCATTTTCATGTGCATTTTTCCAGCTCTTCTAGGGTTTAAAATTATTCTTTTGCTTGGGTTATTTTATTTTAAGTAATTTAAAAAAATTAGTATCCCAGAGTTTGATAATAACACTTTTTTCTTATTATTCCATATATCCCCATTGGTAAGAAACTGGGTGGGGTAGCCATTTTAATACTGAATAAAAGTGACTTTCAATCAAAAGTTATCAAAAAATACGAAGGACACTTTGTACTCATCAAATGAAAACACACCAAGAAGAACTCTCAATTCTGAAGAACTATGTTCCAAAATGCAAGAGTACCCACACTCATAAAAGAAACTTTACTAAACCTTAAAGAACACATTGCACCTCACACAATAATAGTGGGAGACTTCAGCACTCCACTCTCACCAATGAATGGATCACAGAAACAGAAAATAAACAGACACACAGTGAAACTAACAAAAGTTATGAAACAAATGGATTGTTTCTATGTAATTCATAATTGTATCTAGGGAATAGTTTATCCTAAAACAAAAGAATATAATTTCTTCTGAGCACCTCATGGTACCTTCTCCAAAATTGACCATATATAACCAGTCAAAAAAAAAAAAAAGCCTCAACAGATAAAAGAACATTGAACTACTCCCATGCATCTTCTGAGATCAACATGAACTAAGGTTGGTCTCCAATAAAAACAAAAACAGCAGAGGCCACCTACACATGGAAGCTGAACATTTCTCTATACAATGATAACTTGTCAGATTAAAAAAAAATGAAATTAAAGGCTATTTAGAATTTAATGAAAATTAAGGCACAGCATACCCAAACTTATAAGACACAATGAAACAGTGCTAAGAGAAAAACCCATAGCTCTGAAGTGCCTCCATAAGCAAACTGGAGAGAGCATAGACTAGCAGCTTAATAGTCATCAGGGAAATGCAAATCAAAACAACCCTGATATTCCACCTCACACCAGTCAGAATGGCTAAGATTAAAAACTCAAGGGACAACAGGTGCTGTTGAGGATGTGGAGAAAAAGGAACACTCCTACACTGTTGGTGGGATTGCAAGATGGTACAACTGCTCTGGAAATCAGTCTGGCGGTTCTTCAGAAAAATGGGCATGACACTTCCAGAGGACCCTGTCATACCACTCCTGGGTATATACCAAGCGGAATCCCCTGCATACAATAAAGACACATGCTCCACTATGTTCATAGCAGCCTTATGTATAATAGCCAGAAGTTGGAAGGAGCCCAGATGTCCCTCAAAGGAGGAATGGGTACAGAAAATGTGGTATATTTGTACAATGGAATACTACTCAGCAATTAAAAACAATGAATTCATGCAATTTGTAGGCAAATGGTTAGATCTGGAAATTATCATCCTAAGTGATATAACCCAATCACAAAAGAATACACATGAAATGCAATCACTGATAAGTGGATATTAATGAGCCCAAAAGCTCTGAATACTCAAGACACAATTAGCAAATCAAAAGATTCCCAAGAAGAAGGAAGGAAAGGACCCTGGTCCTGAAAAGACTGGATACAGATTTGTAGGACAGCATCAGAACAGAGAAATGGGGGGGGTGATTGGAGACTAGTTAGGGGGGAGAGGACTTATGAGACATATGGTGGGGGGGACTGGGAAAGGGGAAAGCCTTTGGAATGTAAACAAAGAATATAGAAAATAAAGAAAAAATAAAAATTAAAAAAAATAGCAGATGTAAAAGCTCTAGAGCAAAAATAAGCAAATATACCCAAGAGGAAGAGACAGCATGAAATAATCAATCTCAGGACTGACATCCACTAGGTAGAAACAAAGAGAACTATACAAAGAATTAACAAAACCAGGAGCTGTTTCTTTGATAAAATCAAAAGATGGATAATCCCTTAGTCAGACTGACCAGAGGGCACAGAGACAGTATTCAAATTAAAAAGTTAAAAAAATGAAAAGGGAGACAAAACAACAGAAACTGAAGAAATTCAAAAAAATCTTCAGATCCTACTAAAAAAGCCAATAGTCAACAAAACTATCAATTCTGGATGAAATGGACAATTTTCTATACAGACACCTGGTATGAAAGTTAAATCAGGATCAGATAAATAATTTAAAAAATCCCACAATTCCTACAGTAATAGAAGCAGTCATTAAAAGACTCCTAATCAAAAAGGCCCAGGACCGGGTGGTTTTAGTGCAGAATTCTATCAGACCTTAAAAGAAGACCTAATACCAATACTCTTCAAACAATTCCACAAAATACAAAGAGAAAGACCTCTACCTAACTTGTTCTCTGAAGACACAGTTAGACTGATACCTAAACCACACAAAGACTCAAAAAAGAAAGAGAACTTCAGATCAATTTTCTATATGAATAACTCTGCAAAAATATTCAATGAATTTCTTGCAAACCAAATCCAAGAACAAGTCAAAACCTTCATTTACCATGACCACATAAGCTTCATCCCAGGAATGTAGGGACAGTTGAATATATGGAAATCTATCCACTTAATCCACTATATAAACAAACCCAAAGAAAGTACACCACATGATCATTTCATTAGATGCTAAAAATGCATTTGATGAATTCAAAACCCCTTCATGCTAAAAGTCTTGGAAAGATCAGGCATTCAAGACCCATACCTAAACATAGTACAAAACAATATACAGCAAACCAATAGCCAACATCAAACTAAATGGAGAGAAACTTGAAGCAATCCTACTAAAATCAGGAACTAGACAAGGCTGCCCACTCTCTCCTTATCTATTCAATATATTACTTGAAGTTCTAGCTGGAGCAAATACATAACAAAAGAAGGTCAAAGGGATATAAATTAGAAAGGAAGAAGTCAAAATATCACTATTTCTGGATGATATGATAGTATACTTAAGTGACCCAAAAAATTTCACCAGAGAACTCCTACAACTGATAAACAACTTCAACAAAGTAGCTGAATATAAAATTATCTCAAACAAATCAGTAGCCCTCCTATACTCAAAGGATAAGCAGGCTGAGAAAGAAATTAGGGAAATGACAGTAGTTCATAGTAGTCACAAACAATATGATATCTTGGTGTGACTCTAACCACACAAGTGAAAGATCTATATGACAAGAATTTTAAGTCTCCAAAGAAAGAAACTGAAGAAGACATCTGAAGATGGAAAGATCTCCCATATTTATGGATTGGCAGGATTAATATAGTAAAAAATGGCCATCCTGCCAAAAGCAATATACAGATTCAATGCAATCCTCATCAAAATCCAAAATCAGTTCTTCATAGAGTTAGAAAGAGCAATCCCCAAATTCATCTGGTATAACAAAAAACCCAGGATAGCTAAAACTATCAACAGTAAAAGAAATTCTGGAGGAATCAGTATCCTAGACCTCAAGCAGTACTACAGAGCAACAGTGTTAAAAACAGCATGGTATTGGTACAGTGACAGGAAGGTAGATCAATGGAATGGAAATGAAGACCCTGAAATGAACCCACACTCCTATGATCACTTGATCTTTGACAAAGGAACTAAAAACATCCAGTGGATAAAAGATAGCATATTCAACAACTGGAGGTCACCATGCAGAAGAATGCGAGTTGATCCACTCTTATTTCCTTGTACTAAGCTCAACTCCAAGTGGATCAAGGACCTCCTCATAAAACCAGACACACTGAAATTAATAGAAAAGAAGCTGGGGAAGACCCTTGAGAACATGGGCACAGGGGAAAAGTTCCTGAAAAGAACACCAAGGTCTTATTCTTTAAGATCAAGAATTAACAAATGCGACCTCATAAAATTGCAACACTTCTTTAAGGCAAAGGACACTGTCAATAGGACAAATGGAATCCAACAGATTGGGAATATATCTTTACTAACCTCACATACAACCGAGGACTAATATCCATATATACAAATAACTCAAAAGTTAGACTCCAGAGAACAAAATAACCATATTAAAAAATGGGGAACAGAGCTAAACAGAATTTTCAACTGAGGAAACAAATGCCTGAGAAGAACCTAAAGAAAGGTCCAGCATTCTTAGTCATCAGAGAAATGCAAATCAAAACAACTCTGAGATTCCTTATCACACCTGTCAGAATGGCTAAGATCAAAACCTCAGGTGACAAGAGATGCTGGCAAGGATGTAGAGAAAGAGAAACACTCCTCCATTGCTGGTGGGATTGCAAGCTGGTACAACCCCTCTGGAAATCAGTCTGGCAGTTCCTCAGAAAACTGGACATAGTAATACCTGAGGACCCATCTATACCACTCCTGGGCATATACCCAAAAGATTTTCCAACATATAATAAGAACACATGCTCCATTATGTTCATAGCAGTCATATTTATAATAGCCAGAAGCTAGAAACTACTCTGATGTCCCTCAACAGAGGAATGGATACAGAAAATGTGGTACATTTACAGAATGGAATAATACTCAGCTATTAAAAAAAAAGACTTCATGAAACCCATAGGCAAGTGGATGGAACTTGAAAATATCATATCGAGTGAGGTAGCTTGGTCACAAAAGAGCACATATGGTATGTACTCACTGATTAGTGGATATTAGCCCAATAGTTCAGGATACCCAATATTCAATTTACAGTCTATATAAAGTTTTCTGTGTTTCTGAGAACGGTGAACAAATTACTCATAGGAGGAAAAATGGAGACAAATTGGGGAGCAGATAATGAAGGAAAGACCATCCAGAGACTACCCCATCTGGGTATCTATCCCATATAGAGCCACTAAACCTGGATGCTATTGTGGATGTTGGGAAGTGTTTGCTGATGAAAGCTGGATATAGCTGTTTTCTGAGCAGCTCTGCCAGAGCCTGACAAATACAGACAGTTTCTTGCAGCCAGCCACTGTACTGAGCATGGGGGACCCTGATGGAGGAGTTAGAGAAGAAACTGAAGGAACTGAGGGGGTTTGAAGCCCCATGGAGGAAGCAACAATGTCAACAGGCCAGATCCTCCAGAGCTCCCGGGGACTGGACCACCAACCAAAGCATACACATGAAGGGATCCATAGTACTGGCTGCATATGTGGCAGAGGGTGGCTTTGTTGGACATCAGTGGGAGGAGAGGCCCTTGGGCTTGAGGGTATTCAATGTCCCAATGTAGAAAAATGCCAGGCAGGAAGATGGAAATGGGTAGGCAAGTAGGGGAGCATCCTCTTTGAGGCAGGGGTCAGGGAATGGGATAGGGGGTTTCTGAAGGGGATACCTAGAAAGGGAAAAACATTTGAAATGTAAATTAAAAACTATTCCATAAAATGTAAAAAAAAAAAAAAGGAAAAGAAATTAGGGAAATGACACACTTCACCATTTTCACAAATAATATAAAATATTTTAGTGACTCTAACCAAGCAAGTGAATGATCTTTACAACAAGAACTTCAAGTCTCTGAAGCAAGAAATTGAAGAAAACCTCAGAAATTTGTTGTCAACTTATAATAATTTAGATAAATTCTATCTTTTGAGTGTTTTGTAACTTCTTCATACTTTGATATATATTTTCATCTACATACAGAATGTTGTAATTCTAACCACCCTGACACTGTATATTAACACATCTATTTTTCTTCCTCAAGTCCTAAGTCTTCTTTTCCTATTTTTCTTTAATCTAACCTAACTTTATAATTATATTCAAAATATTTGACCCTGATTTCTTCTTTAATTCACAGCTAATTACTTCCTGCTTTCTTTTCAAATGTTTCAAGGTATTACTGTTAATTTCAGCCCAACCCTTTCTCATAATTGAGCTATTTTTAATTGTGTGCTTCCCTGTGGTTTCTCAGTCTAGTATTTGTACATTTCAATTAAGTATTTCCAAAACATCATTATATGGCCACATAAAATATAGTTTAGTATAGGGTTTATCTTCTTTGAAGCCATTGATAATTCCTGTATATTGTCTATGCCATGATTGTAAATTAATTTTTTAATTATTTGACAATTATTATTGATCATGTGCATTACAATAATGTGTGCATATAAAAAGAGAGTTCACCTAGTCATAGCAATGATTTGTTAAACAATGGTAGGATCACTTTGTCTCCTAAATATTTCTGTGTACAATGACTTGTGGCTCCTCTGAAGAACCTTTAGAACTCGGTATGAAGGAACTGAACATGTTCCAACTACAGTCTCCAACATGTTTCTGAAAATATTCCAGTTCCAACATTTTAGCTAGTAACTGAAAACATTTCACAAATTTGTTCTGTCTACTCTGTTGGGCAAGTCCTACACATTTGATAACATAACAAATTCCAAGATCATCGTATATACTGTGTACTTCCATCTGATTTTATTATAATCTCTTTCTGTTTTTCTTTAGGATTTGGGAGGTGTTTGTTTCTTTTGCTGAGTATTCTATTTAAAGAAAATTTCAAATATCCCTCTCATTATGATTGCTAATTTTAAGACAATATTGTTTTTTCTATGTTGTAACTGCTTAGAGCACTTCACATGAATACATCCCATACTACTGATCTTGTGGCATCATGTACCTATGTACATATCAATACAGGAGTATGTAAAACCAAGATTTCATGTTCATGCACAAAACTCAAAATTTTTTATTAATATATGCATGTAACTTCTACAGAACAAGTTAAGTAAATACTAGTACTGATCCATGGAGTATTAAACTTTTACACACAATTTAATCTCCCACCATGTTCCACTCAACATTCTCTCCCACCTCAATGATCTTAGCCATACCCCCCAAATATCTTCCATATATCTTCTTAAGCTAAGTGTATTTTTCTAGTAATGCCAACAATGGTATTCTACATCACATAGGTTCTTATAAATTAAAAGTCAACTAATAATAGCCTACACATTAAATTGGAAGGGATTCTTATTGCCACTTTTTTTCCTGTTAATTCCTTCCCAGAGCAGTATATCTTAGCTATAAAATAGTAAAAGAGATAGGGTAGAATTACATGTAAAACAGTCTATAAATTATTTATTATTTGGACATTTTCTTTAAAATTAACCATTTTCTGTTAAGTTACTGTAACTAAAAGATGACTCCCACTTCACTATACCATTGGTGAAGGAAGAAGACTTCATCTTAAGCAGACTCATTTTGAGTACCAAAGTGCCATGTTGCACAATGACAAGATTATAAAATCTAGACAAGTATGTCCTCTAAGAGATTTTTACATTCTCTGCTTAAACATATAATTAAAGAGCGACTGCCTCACTACTTCTCAGCTATAATGTTCCCTCTGTGATATCTTAATTGTACTTTTTTTTAAAAGTGTAGTTCTAATGCTAGAAGCCAAAAAGAGATGTGTGGCTCCATTTTTTAAGGCCATGAAATATAAAAATAACTTCTGCTGTAGTGTGTCAGAAACACAATTGCCCTTGGTTCTCTAACAGTTATAAAAAATGAACAATGAGATTTTCTGGCAGTGTACTTGTATAAATCCACTGACTTGCAGGCTGTTCAGAGAGGTACTTCACCTTTGGAATAGTCTGTAATTTAGAAATCATATATTTGTTTTACTATATTCATGTCAAGTGAAAGATTTCCATTCAACAAGAAAGAATACAACAAGAAAGAGAGTTGGCTCAGAACCTAAGAGCCCTGGCTGCTCTTCCAGCCTACCTGGGTTTGATTCCCAGCACCTACATGGTATATCTCACAACCATCTGGCATTCCACTTCTAAAGATTCTAACACCCTCTTCTACATTTCATTGGCACTCACACATATGGTACACAAATATGTATGCAGGCAAAATACCCATATACATAAAATAAAAATTAAAAGACAAAGATGAATGCACTAAAGTTTATTCATGTCCATCACAATTTTATATAGATGAAAAACCTGCAAACTCAATATGTTTTGCAAAACTCAATTAAGATATCACAGAGGGAACATTATAGCTGAGAAGTAATGAGGCAGTCGCTCTTTAGTTATATGTTTAAGCAGAGAATGTGAAAATCTCTTAGAGGACATACTTGTCTAGATTTTATAATCTTGTCATTATGGCACTTTGGTACTCAAAATGAGTCTGCTTAAGATGAAGTCTTCTTCCTTGACCAATGGTATAGTGAAGTTGGAGTCATCTGTTAGTTACAGTAACTTAACAAAGTCAAGGAGTATTTGATTATGCAATTCAGGTGCTTTTATGATACTCCAGTATATATGGTCAATAAAATTCATTCACTTGGCTGGGAATACAACTCAGCAGTGAAGTGGGATAAGCTTTCCAGGACATGGAAATGAATTTGGTCCACAAGACCATAACTTATATATACCTCCTGTTCTTGAATAAAAAGCACCAAGAAAATAACCTATAATTCTTTATTTTGATTTATCTATCACAGTATTTGAAATAGAAGCACACTTATAAGTCATGTGCATGATCCCCATTCTTGTAAAAATACCTCTTCTAAATTCATTACTGACTTAGTATGCTTCTGTTTGCTTTGTTTTCTGAAGACTCTCCTTCCTCCTGGAAAACAATTCTAAGGTCCTTTGCCTCTCTGAATGAAGATATTCCAGTCTCCCTTCTCAAAAGTCAATCTCCTGGTTATTTTTTTACTAAATAGTCACAAAAGCTAACAACTCAGCATGTTCTATCTTGGCCGGCACCAAGTCTTCATTAGTTTTTGTATTTTTCCCCCGAGTACATAAACTATAACTTCATCAAACGGATCAAATTGTATCCCACTGGGTAAAAAGAATGTTCGAAACTCTGGAGACAAGTATCTTGCAATGACTCACTTTTTTTGTCGGTCACTTTCAAGCTATTCTTTACAATGCCTGGAGATAATCAGCCAGCTTTGCTGAAAACTATATACTGCTAATCAGAACAGCCCTGGTGTGCTTTGCTCTGTGGTTGTCTGCTAGCTGCTCACCATTCCTTTTGGCCAGGTACCAGTTCTTTTTATCAATAAACTATTTAATGTTTTAGGAATTTTTCATATTAAAAAGTGGCAGCTTAGTTTTCTACCTTTGTGATTTTGATTTTTATCTGACTTAAAATAATGTATCCAGTTTTTGTTGTTGTTGTTTAATTTTTTATGGGTTATAGGGTGTGGATTCAGTGGTTAAGCTTCTTGGTGTATAAATAAGAAGACCTGAGTTTGTATCCCAAGAACCCACATATAAGCCAGATGTGAAGAAATGCACCTATAACTTCAGTACTCAGACTTGGAGACAGACAGGTCTCAGTAGCTAGCTGTGAGTTCATGGAAACAGCAAAAATTAATTAATTAGTTAATGTTAACTAATTAATTAAAATAATTGAGTGATCTTTTCTCAATCAACAAATCATACATTCACTCATTAAATCAAACAATAAAAGAAAAAGCAATACAGGAGGGCACCTGATATTTCACTCCAGGGTTTAGAGGGCACTCTGATTTTCACAGGCAAACACATGTGCTCATGTGTCTGCCTTTCATGTGGACACATACTTGAATGCCATATATGCAAAGATACATATCATTCTAAGTAACTGGAAAGCACAGTCATTGTCCAGAGGTAAATATCAAACAAATGTCATAGTTACAAACATTTACTTACAACCTGTATGAAATGGAAAACAGACTCACTTACATATCAATAACTACAAAAGTGAAACTGTTTGCTACCTAGAAAAAACAAAACACATGGTGAAAATAATAAAACTAAGAAAAAGAATTGAAGTTGCTTCCTTCAAAGCCACCTGACTAGTCATTGACTGAACAGGAAACTGAATCTAAATCATCTGACTAGAAAGCATAAAATCTTCCTCAAATCTACTGTCTAATAATAACCATAGTTTTATTTTTATGGCTTTTATGTATGTAATAATTATGTATAGCTCAATAGCATGTATATATAATTGGAATGATTCTGTCTTAAAAATTAAGTCTTTTTGTTTTTAGTTAAGATTACACAAACTTTGTTTTTTCAGCATTTAAAATATTTTTATTCTCTTATTTGTTTTGAAATCATTAGTAGTCATTTTGAAAAATATCACAATATTTAATACGCTTTTCACAAATATCATATATAAGACTTTATACTATCATATTGTCATTTGATATTATAATATTATCATACTAACAGTGTCTTTGCTGGTCTTGAGCTTGGATGGATTACATTTAGCCTATTTATTATTTCCCAATTCAGAAATCTTCCATTTCTTCAGAATATGGAAGAAATAAGATGAAGGAGTTATTGAGCACTCAGATATCTAACTTTAATTAAACCTCATCTTCAGTCATGTAAAAAGTAACACAGGTTGATTTCAAAGCAGTAAATATATTCCCTAAACCAACCCAAAACAGCCACAGAAGGAGATACAGAGACAAAGGGTGGAGGAGAGTCTGAGGGAAAGACTATCCAGAGACTACTCACCTAGAGATACATCCCATATACAGTTACATAATCCAGACACTATTATCCATGCCCACAAGTGCTTGCTGACTGGAGCCAGATATAGCTGTCACCTGGGAGGCTCTGCTAGTGCATGAGAAATACAGAGGGGCCACTCTCAGCCAGCCATTGAACTAAACACAGGGTCCCCAATGGAGAATCTAGAGAAAGGACCCAAGAAGCTGAAGGGGTTTGCAGCACTATAGGAGGTACAACAGTATGAGCCACCCAGTACTCCCAGAGCTCCCAGGGACAAAACCATCAACCAAAGATTGCACATGGAGTTACCCATGGCTCCAGACACAAAGGTAGCAGAGGGTGGCCTTGTTAGACACCAAAGGGACGAGAGGCCCTTGGTCCTGGAAAGGCTTGCTGCCTCAGTGTAGAGGAATACCAGGACAGGGAAGCAAGAGAGGGTTGATTGGGGAACAGGGGGAGAGGAGATGCTTATAGGATTTTCGGCAGGTGAGAGAGGGGAACCAGGAAACTGGACAACATTTAAAATATAAATAAATATATCTAATAAAAACTGGCTAAGATAAAAAAAAGCCTCAAGTGACAACACATGCTGGTGAGGATGTGGAGAAAGTAAAATGTGCCTCCATTGCTTGTGGAATTGCAAACTACTCTGGAAATTAATCTGGCAGTTCCTCAGAAAATTGGAAATAATTCTACCTGAAGACCCAGCTATATCATTCCTGGGTATATAAAAAGATGCCCCACCATACCACAAGGATATGCATGCTAAGTGTTCAATGATAAGTGGATATTAGCCAAAAAAGTATAAAATATCCATGATACGACCTATAGACTATAAGAAGTTTAACAGGAAAGAAATTCCAAGTGAGGATGCTTTAATCCCATCTCAAAAGGGAAACAAATCACCTGACTGCAGAATGAGGGAGGAACCTGGTGAGAGAGAGGAGAGAGAGAGAAAGGGGAGGCAAGATGAGGCACAGGGGAAGAGAGGAAAGAAACCCAGAGGAGGCAAGAGAATGAAGGAAAATATGCAGCTGCTGGGGGCGTGCTAGAGTAGAGAATAGGACTCTAGAAAGTCCTAGAGAACTTGAATGTGAAAATCTACCAAGACTGAAGGATTGAAGGAGCTGAAGGGGATGTCAACCCCTATAAGAAAACCAACAGTATCAACTAACCTGGATCCCCTGGGAACTCCCCAAAACTAAGCTAGCAAACAATACTAGATGGGCTGGTCTGTGGTACCCTTCACATATGTAGCAGAAGCCTGCCTTATTTGGCCTCAGTTGGAGAGGATGTGCCTAATCTTGTACAGACTTCATGCCTCAGGGGATTGGGAGCTCCAGGTGGGTGGGTGGATGGGGTAGTGTGATGAGGAGCACACTCTCAGAGTCAAAGTAGGTGGCAGATGGGTGAAGAATTTGAAAAGGGTGCCGGGAAAGGGGGCATCATATGGAATGTAAATGAATGAAGCAAAGCAAAAGATATAATTAATTAATTAATTAATTAATTAATTAACATTGAGAAAACAAAGGTAGTTCAAATGCAATGAATACTTATATAGCAATATATTTAAATATTCACAAAAATCACATTGGAAATGTGAGAATGCCCTAATATAGGCAATATATGTTGATTTATCCCTTTTTGTATATAATAAAGAAATATTTCTATTATTATACATGGTTTTGGTTTCCCTACAGAATATTCTCTTTGTCCAAAGCTATGAGTATATGTCAAACTTGTCACTGAACAAGCTTTGTACTTGTTTATATTCTTTTAGAAAATTTTTTTTAAACATGACATTCTATACTTAGAATATTTATAGTCATATTAAATAAAAAACAATATTCTTCTTGAAATTTAATCTTGTCTCATTTTTTAGCTCTTGATCACTTAGGTCTTTAGTTTATGAGGTTCTCTGAGTTAAATTGCATCCCTGACTATAGTTATGTAATTGGAGATGGGATCTGAGGCTAGAAGTAATAGGATTAGATAAGTAAGATCAACAAGATTTGACTCCTGTGTTGAGAGCAGTGACTATGAGACAGGAATCTTCTGAGAGCTGTGGCTTTGAATACAGCAATGGGCCAGTCATTGATAAGGCAGAAACAACCTTTTTGTCAGAATCTAACAATGCTGCATATACTTAAATAAAGACAAGAGGCTGTTGCAGATAGGTTGGTTCAGCATAAGAGCTGACACAAAATTGCCCTTAATTTATCTGGAGACAGGACTTGAAGACAACGGGGCCACGATCAAGCTTTGAAGTAGAACAGCATTAAAAGGGAATAGCACATTATGTCAGACACAAGAAGAATGGGGGCTTAAAAGGGAGGAGGAACTTTCCTATAAAAGAGAAAAAGGAAATCCATTAAGAAAGATAGACTAAAGTAAAAAGAGAAAACTTTCATGAGCAGGGCTGTAGGGCACTTACTGGGTAGGATCATAAATTAGAAACTTTGAAGCCACATCATGAAATAACTTTGAGACTTACACTTTTATTTAGACTTTATCTCCAATTTAGATAATGCACATCCTTGACAACTTTTACCATTAGATTTTCTAATGATTTAAAGATCATTAGAAATGATCTTTAATGATTTCTAATGATTTAAAGATTTTCTAATGATTTAAGAATCAATAGAAATGATTCTAATAGAATGATAATGTGTCTGAAACACACACACACACACACACACACACACATACACACATATTTTCAAAGGTCTGAACATTATATAAGCATCTAGGTACTGCATTTTTCATTTTATTCTCCGCTTGGAAACTAGTTACCATTTCCTGTTCTTATTCAAAATTGGTTTTATATTTTAATAGGTAATATATAATATATTCTACCAACATTTGTCTCAAAAACGTTTATCTATAGCTCAATTTTGTTAAGTATACATCCTCCAAATGATCAGCTTATAAAATGTTCACCAACCTGTGATTTTTTCCTGGATATTACTGTCCCTAGTGTCCTCTTCTGTTCTTAGTTAATTTCATATAAATCCATTGGCTGCATGTTCATATTATGCCATATGCCTTAAAAGTGTCACTCCCTAGACTTCTAGCCTGTGAACTGTCAAGGGTTTTGATACCTTCAATCAGTTTGGACAGTGTTTTCTGTCTCTTACTCATTTGAAACTGAAAATGACATTTATTAAGGAATATAAATTTTTCAAAACATTAGAACTGACAGTGAGAGGTCTGAATTTTGAAAAAAAAAAAAAAGGCAAAGCCGGGAGTGGTGGTGCATGCCTGTAATACCAGCACTTGGGAGGCAGAGGCAGGCAGATTTCTGAGTTCGAGGTCAGCCTGGTCTACAGAGTGAGTTCCAGGACAGCCAGGGCCTGGAACACAGAGAAACCCTTTCTCAAAAAATCAAAAAAGAAAAAAAAAAGAAAGAAAAAGAAAAAAAAGAAAAAAAAAGGCACTTTACCTGTAATTTGGATAACCAGGCAGTACAAGGTGGTATAGAATGACTGTCCAGTGTACAAAGATAAAGTCTCATATATGACTTAAATCGAGTCTTGATATGCAAAGAAAATATTAGTATACTTTATTTTAAACCTTTCCTAAATGATTGAATTATAAGGAGTCTTGGAATCAAAGGTGAATGTGAGATGAAGAGTGAGTTACAGTGTGAGATGACATATCTGAATTTAGAACAGTAGAACCTCCTTTTCATTTTATACTATGTGTGTGTGTTAGCATTATATTACATAACTAAACCTTTTTATTTGTAATTAAAATAACATGTTATATAATTAGTTATATAATTACATAATTGAATTACATTGCAAAAATAGATAAAGTTTACACAAAATTACATAATTAAAATATATTTTATTTGTAAAATAGTGAATTTCAATTTCAAAAGAATGTTAGTTTTTAGGTATATTGAATATTATATGCCCTTGAAACACAGAAGGGGTTCTGTTGAATTATACATGTAGTTGAACACTTGACATTTAGAAAATGTCTTGGTTAATTTTATAAGTATGGGAGTCTTTACCTTATATTTGGATTTGGATAAATTTTTAAACAAGGGACTTGCTCTGCGATTTTTATTTTTAGACATCTTTTACCATTTGGTTATAGAAAGATAGCAGTTGAGAGCTATCTCAAACATGTAAAAGAGACTTGTGATCAACACCTTTGCAATCTTCTAAAGAACAGGATGGGAACTTTAAGTCTAGTACTCAGAATAGTAACTTGTAACTGGTAAGAGATTAGTGAGACTTATTTCAGGAGTTAATAAATATGACAAGAAATATCATCCAAGCCAGCATTTCACTTTGAAATTTTTCTTTTTCTATGATTTGAAATGTGGCTTTCAATAAGTTTACTTGAACTCTGACCTCAATGTATCTCCATGCCACTAGCTTTGCTTTGTCTTTTGATGAATGTAGTTTTGCAAGCATCATTGCTTCACTTTTTTCTGTACTTAACAAAAGATACATGTACATAAATATCTCCCACAGAAGCTTTTTGTCCTATGCAGTTATTCTGAATCAAGCTAGGTATTCAGAAATGGGGATTGGGAAAGAGTATACCAACATACTTGAGTGGTAAAGAACAGGCTTCTAAAACTACATCCTTCTTCTGACTTCGGCACAAACTTTTACAAAGAAAAGCATTAAGAATGGATTATGTCTGTATGAAACTTGACCAGCTCCATGAGGGTTTTATATTTCAATTTTCACAAACACTTCAAAGAACCTGGAGAAATATTAAGATGTGTCATCACTGACCTACTTTAATATTTTTTTTAAAAAATTAATCTGTTTTCATTAATATGGCAGAAGTTCCTTCTGTATGACTGTGATGAAAATGGATTTAACTCAAAGAGTAGCAAGCAGCAACTACTTTTCTTGACACTTATTGCTGCAGCTGCAGTATCAACTGAGGATTCCAGAGCCTCTTCCCCACAGATATACAGAAAAGTCCAAAAGAAGCTAGCCAAGTAGGTAAGAATTATGTCAAACTGGCCTCAGCTGCTGGTCCCTTTCTGCATATCTTTCCAGAGCAGAATTTGCCTTCAACAGCCAAAACTCATGCCATCATTTCTCATGCAAATGTTATACTTCTGGATGCCAAAAACTGGAAAGACAATGACACCTGGAACTGTAGTACACCCACCAAAGGTGCATTATGCAATGAGATCACGTTGAAAAATATGCAGGTGCTGATCTCCAACAGCTTTATTCAAGGAAATAAAATGACTAGGCATGGGGCCACAGTGCTTGTTTTTAGCTATCTCTTTCTCTAATTTTTTCTTTTCTTTTTTTTCTTTTTCTTTTTTAACTACCTAGTGGTTGTAGACTAGGCAGAAATGGTCTATATTTTCATGGATCCATTGCCTTATAAATCCTTTTTCATGGAGCTAGAAATTGCAACCAAATGGGTTTCTGGCCTTGATAATATTGTAGATGGATAGTGTTTATAAAATGATGAATTTATTCATTTCTGTGATGCTGATAAAAGCCTCAGATGGTCAACTTGGCTGAAGTGATTTTCCTGTTAGTTCAAGAGAGTTAAAAATTTTTAACTAACCCTAAGTAAATAAGCCAGTTCTTGCCAATACTATGTATTAATTCCTTAATCTTTTTTTTACGTTACTTTAAGTCTATATTAATGGGGTATCTATGTTAATGTTACCAGTGGACTCAGAAGCTCCTTTTGTGTTTTGACTCTCATTATTAAAAGAATTTTTTAAGTGGACAGTGAATAAATTTCAAGGGCAGTTTGAGAGAAAAACAACTTGTCAGCTAAATATATTAAGTGTCACTGCTTCTATAAGGAGAACAATGGAGAAGAGAAATTTACTACCTTTTTGACTTAGGGTTTAAGAAAGCCAGTGAATACAAAGTGGAGGTCATGAAGCTGCATAGAAGAGGCAAGGATACCCCAGAGAAAGCCCAAAGTATCAGGAAAACCAAGCTTAGACTTTTAGTCAGCATCAACAAGGAAAAGAATAAAACAAAGAAAAGTTGTGGATCTAAAAAGCATACATAGTTTAGCTGTGTGAAGGATGCTCCTTAAGTGGTAGCCTGCTGGTTTAAGCCCCTCAGAATTATAAGGGCATTATCCAGTTATGGAGATAATAAGGTTTTTATGACCTGAGTATGTCTTCAGGCAAAATAGACTACCTATGAATTTGTCTCATGGTTAGATGGTCGAGTGGCTTAGCTAGATAAAATCTTAAGAAAGGAGGCAACTGTTGGAGATTTGATCTGATGAATTGAATTAATTGGGAATCTGCATGTCCAAACACTAAAGATCCTTGTCCCCAGTTGGTTTTTGATGAATAAACAAAGAGCCAGGGTCAATGGTTAGGCAGAAAGAGAGAGGTGGAACTCTTAGATTCTTAGGAATTGGGAAAAGGGAAGAGGACATTAGCAGGATTAAGAGAGAGAGAAGGATCAAATTTAGAGCTACAGAAGGAAAATTATCTGAAATTTAGGTGAGAAGGAATACTGCATCTGAAAGGGCTGCCCAGAAGCATCTTGGGTAGCAAAGACTAGGGAGTTGCCCAGCAGGAGCCAAGGCAACAAAGATAAAATAGAGAATTAGACAGTATTAAGCCAGGATTACAGGAAGGAAAGGTGTGCTAGCCTCTGGAAGAATTGGTACTGTCCAGTCTTTGAGCTAGCCATGGTAATTTAAAATTAACTGGTGTGTGTGTGTGTGTGTGTGTGTGTGTGTGTGTATGTGTGTGTGTGTGTCTTTCATTAGTGAATCAGATATCCACTAGTGACCTGTGGGAGCCCTTCACTGTTACTGAAAACAGTAATCAATGTTCTAATAATTGCAGATGAAGAAAATGCTGTGTCACCCACAACTGTCAGAGGTAATTTCCTTCCTGGTAAAGGAAGTAGCTTTCCTTTTATGGAACTTCAAATAACCCTGATATCTCTACATTTTCATATTATTTAAATCCCAAGAAGATAAATTACCTTGCTGATATTAATAAAGAAATATCACAGTGCTAATTCTGCAACAATTTCCATAACATGCAGAGGAAGCTCCACTTCCAGATGCTCTTATATGCCCAGAATCAGAGGAACAGAGGTACGGAGGATATAACATCTGTCCTAACACTGGGAGTAACTGGGACTAACAAGATCCAGGGACATAGGAACACTGCCTGACCAGTGGCCTGGGTACCTTCTATGTCTGGCCTGGTTTACCTTAGGCTCAAACTCCAAATCAAGTTGCTCAACACCTGGAGTAAGCTCTACACCTAGGTACTCTAACAGACCCAGGATCAAAGGATCCCAGCATCCCAGTTTAGTCACACCAGGATCCCAGGATCCCAGAGACAGCTGAAATCTGAAGAGTTTTGACACAACAAAGATCAGAGGAAGGACAGACTCCAGTCACATATAGCAAGAACTGGTAACACTTAACACATTAAGATGGCAGGAGACAAGCATAAGAAATAGAAAACATGGTTTCTTGGCATCATCAGAACCCATTTCTTTCACGACAGCAAGCCCTGGATACACAATCACACCAGAAAAGCAAAATTCTGATCTAAAATTATTCATGATGCTGATAGAGAACTTTAAGAAGGACATAAATAACTCCCTTAAAGAAATAGAGGAGATTGTACTAAGCTCAACTCCAAGTAGATCAAGGACCTCCACATAAAAACAGACACACTGAAACTAATAGAAAAGAAACTAGGGAAGACCCTTGAGGACATTGGCTCAGGGGGAAAGTTCCTGAACAGAACACCAATAGCTTATACTCTAAGATCAAGAATAGACAAATGGGACTTCATAAAATTACAAAGTTTCTGTAAGGCAAAAGACACTGTCAAAAGGACAAATCGGCAACCAACAAATTGCAAAAAGATCTTCACCAACCCTACATCTGACAGAGGGCTAATATCCAATGTATACAAAGAACTCAAGAAGTTAGACCTCAGAAAACCAAATAACACCATCCAAAAATGGGGTACAGAGCTAAACAAAGACTTTTCACCTGAAGAACTTCGAAGAGCCGAGAAGCACCTTAAGAAATGTTCAGCATCATTAGTCATTAGGGAAATGCAAATCAAAACAACCCTGAGATTTCACCTCACACCAGTCAGAATGGCCAAGATTAAAAACCCAGAAATCAGCAGGTGTTGGCAAGGATGTGGAGAAAGAGGAGCATCCTCCACTGCTGGCGGGATTGCAAGCTGGTACAACCACTCTGGAAATTGGTCTGGTGTTTCCTCAGAAAACTGGACATGATACTTCTGGAGGACCCTGCCATACCACTTCGGGGCATATACCCAGAGGATTCCTCAGCATGCAATAAGGATACATGCTCCACTGTGTTCATAGCAGCCTTATTTATAATAGCCAGAAGCTGGAAAGAACCCAGATGTCTCTCAACGGAGGAATGGATACAAAAAGTGTGGTATATATACACAATGGAGTACTATTCAGCCATTAGAAGCAATGAATTCATGAAATTCTTAGAGAAATGGATGGAGCTGGAGAACATCATACTAAGTGAGGTAACCCAGTCTCAAAAGAATACCCAAGCTATGCACTCACTGATAAGTGGTATTAACCTAGAATCTTGGAACACCAAAGACACAATCCACATACCAAATGATGTCTGAGAAGAAGGAAGGAGTGGACCCTGGATCTGGAAAGGCCAATGCATCAACATAGGAGAATACCAGAACAGGGAAGTGGGAAGGGGAGGATGGGGAACAGGCAGAGGGAAAGAGGCATATGGGACCTGTGGGGGGGCAGGGAACCAGGAAAAGGGAAATGAAATGTAAATAAAGAATATATCCAATAAAAAAAAGAAAGAAAGAAAGAAAGAAAGAAAGAAAGAAAGAAAGAAGGAAGGAAGGAAGGAAGGAAGGAAGGAGGGAAGGAAAGAAAGAAAGAAAGAAAGAAAGAAAGAAAGAAAGAAAGAAGGAAGGAAGGAAGGAAAAGAAAAGAAATATGGGAGAACACAGGTAAGCAGATAGATTCCCTTAAAGAGGAAACACAAAAATCCTTTAAAGAATTACAGGAAAACACAATCAAACAGGCAAAGGAAATGAAAACAAAATGCAAGATCTAAAATGGAAACAGAAAGAGTAAAGAGATTACAAAGGGAGACAACCCAGAGTTAGAAAACCTAGGAAGAGATCAGAAGTCATAGATGCAAGCATCACAAACAGAATAGAAGAAATAGAAGAGAGAATATGAAATGCAGAAGGTACCATAGAAAATATTGATACAACAGTCAAAGAAAATGCAAAAGGTAATAAGCTCCTAACTCAAAACATCCAGAAAATCCAGGAAACAATGAGAAGACCAAACCTAAGGATAGCATGTATAGAAGAGATAGAAGATTCCCAAATTAAAAAACCAGTAAATATTTTCAACAAGTTACACAAGAAAACTTCCCTAACCTAAAGAAAGAGATGTCTATGGATATAAAAGAAAATTACAGAACCCCAAATAGATTGGACCAGAACAGAAATTTCTCCTATCCCATAATAATCAAAACACCAAAATGCACAAAGCAAAGAAAGAATATTAAAAGCAATAAGGGAAAAAGGTCAAGTAACATATAAAGGCAGACCTATCAGAATTACACCAGACTTCTTACTATAATCCATGAAAGCTAGAAGATCCTGGGTAGATGTTATGCAGACCTGAAGGAGAACATAAATTCCAGCCCAGGCTATTATACCCAGCAAAACTCTCCATTACCATAGAAGGAGAAAACAAGATATTCAATGACAAAACCAAATTTATACAATATCTTTCCACAAATCCAGCTCTACAGAGGACATCAGATGAGAAACACCAACACAAGGAGGGAAACTACACCTTAGAAAAAGCAAGAAATTAATCTTCCAATAAACCCAGAAGAAGATAACTACACAAACATAATTCCACCTCTAACAACAAAAATAATAAGAAATAGCAACCACTTTTCCTTAATATCTCTTAACATCAATGGACTCAATTTCGCAATAAAAAGACATAGATTAACAAACTGGATATGTAAACAGAACCCAGCATTTTGCTGCAAAATGAAATGCACCTTAATAAAAAAGACAGACACTACAGTAGATGGCAGTAAATGGTTGGAAAATAATTTTCTAAGAAAATGATCCCAAGAAATAACCTGGAGTAGTCATTGTAGTGTCAAATAAGATTGACTTTCAACCAAATGTTATCAAAAAAGAAAAGGAAGAAAATTTCATTCTGGTTAAAAAAAAAAATCTGCCAGTACGAACTCTCAATTCTGAGCAACTATGCTACAAATGAAAGGGAACCTGCATTCATAAAAGAAATTTTACTAAACATCAAAGCACACATAACATCTCACACAATAATTGTGGAAGACTTCAATATCCCACTATCAGCAATGGACAGATCATGGAAACAGAAACTAAACAGAGACACAGCAAAACTAATAGAAGTAATGAACCAAATGGATCTAACAGATATTTAAAGAACATTTCATTCTAAAGCAAAAGAATATACATTCCGGTCAGCACCTCATGGTACCTTTTCCAAAACTGACCATATAATTGGTCACAAATCAGGTCTCAACATATAGAAGAAGATTGAAATAATTCCATGCATGCTTTCAGATCATAAAAGGCTATAACCGGTCTTAAATTCCAACAAAAACAATGCAAAACACACACACACGCACACACACACACACACACACACACACACATATATGTGTGTGTGTGTGTGTGTGTGTGTGTGTTACGTCAGTATATATATATACTGACGTAACTTATGCAGTGCTAAGAGGAAAACTCATAGCACTGAGTGCCTCAAAGAAAGAAAATGCCAGAGAGCTTTGAGTCCCACAAAGAAAATGAAGACATCTTATGGTAGCAGCTCGCCAACACTCCTGAAAGTTCTAAAACAAAAAGAAGAAAATACACCCAAGAGGAGTAGATGGCAGGAAATAATCAAACTCAAGGCTGAAATAATCTAAATAGAAACAAAAAGAAGTATACAAAGAATCAACAAAATCAGGAGCTAGTTCTTTGAGAAAATCAACAAGATAGGTGATTCCATAGCTAGACTAACCAGAGGGCACAGAAACAGTATCCAAATTAATAAAATCAGAAATGAAAAGGGAGACATAATAACAGAAACCTTGGAAATTCAAAAAATCATCAGATCCTACTACAAAAGCTTATGATCAACAAAATTGGAAAATCTAAATGAAATGGACAATTTTCCATATACATACCAGGTGCCAAAGTTAAAATAGGATCAGATAAACCATCTAAACAGTCCCATATCCCCTAAAGAAATAGAAGCAGTCATTAATAATCTCCAAAACCAAAAATGCCCAGGACCAGATGGGTTTAGTGGAGAATTCTATCAGACCTTCAAAGAAGACATAATACCAATACTCTTCAATCTATTGCACAAAATAGAAACAGAAGGAAAACTACCCAATTTGTTTTTATCAAGGCATAATTACTCTGATACCTAAACCACACAAAGACCAAAGAATAGGAGAACTTCAGACCAATTTCCCTTATAAACATTGATGCAAAAATACTCAATGAAATGTAAATAAAGATTATATTCAATTAAAAAAGACAAAGGACACATTCAATAGGACAAAATGGCAAACAACAAATTGGGAAAAGATCTTTACTACTCCTACATCTGATAGGGGGCTATTATCCAATATATACAAAGAACTCAAGAAGTTAGACTCCAGAGAATCAAATAACCCCATTGAAAATGGGGTACAGTGCTAAAGAAAGAATATTCACCTGAGGAATATCAAATGGCTGAGAATCACCTAAAGAAACATTCAATACCCCTAGTTATCAGGAAATTAAAATTAAAATAACGCTGAGATTCCACTGCACCATAGTCAGAATGGCTAAAATCAAAAACTCAGGTGACAGCAGATTCTTGCTAGGATGGCGAAAAAGAGGTACATTCCTCCATTCCTGTTGGGATTGCAAACTGGTACAACCATTCTAGAAATCAATTTGGTGGTTCCTGAGACAATTGGACATAGAACTACCTGAGGAACCAGCTATACTACTCCTGGACTTATATCCAAAAGATGCTCCAACATGTAATAAAGACACATGCTTCATAGCAGCCTAATTTATAATAGCCAGAAGCTGGAAAGAACCCAGATGTCCTTCAACAGAGGAATGAATACAGAAAATGTGCTATATTTATACAATGGATTACTACTCAGCTATTAAAAATGAATTCATGAAATTCTTAAGCAAATAGATGGAACTAGAAAATATCATCCTGAGTGAGGTGACCCAATCAGAAAAGAACACACATGGTATGCACTCACTGATAAGTAAATATTATTCCAGGAGCTTGGAATAACCAAGACACACTTCACAGACCACATGAAGCACAAGAGGAAGAAAGACCAAAGTGTGGGTACTTCAGTTCTTCTGAGAAGGGGAGCAAAATACTCACTGGAGCAAATATTGATATAAGGTGTAGAGCACAGACTGAAGGAAAGACTATCCAATGACTCTTCCATCTGGGGATTCATCCTATATACAGTCAACAAACCCTGACTCTCTTGTGGATGCCAAGAAATGCTTGCTGAAAGGAGCCTAATATGGCTGTCTCCTGAGAAGTTCCTGCCAAAGCCTTACAAATACAGAGTTGGATGCTCATGCTCGCAGCATAGCATTGGAGTGAGCGTGTGGTCCCCAATGGAGGAGTTAGAAAAAAGTACTTAAGGAGCTGAAAGGGTTTGCAAGCTCATAGGAAGAACAACAATATTAGCCAACCAGACCCTCCCAGAGCTCCCAGGGACTAAGCCATCAACTAAGGAGTACACAGGGCTCCTGCTGCATATGTAGCATAGGATTTCCTTGTCAGGAATCAATGGGAGGAGAGGTCCTCAGTCCTAGAAAGGCTTGATAGATGCCCCAGTGTAGGGGAATCAGGGGCAGATAGGTGGGATTGAGGTGAGTGGAGGAACACCCTCACAGAAGCACAAAGGGAGGATGGTATAGGGAGTTTCTGGGAGGGGGAAAATCTGGAAAGGGGATAACATTTGATATATAAATAAGGAAAATATGCAATAAAAACATTTTAAAAAAAGAAAGGGCACATAAGGTACAGATATGAGCATGCTGGAAGAGGCCTTCTTCAATGGCCTCAAGGTCTACTAATATTGTAATGGCATAGAAGGTCATCAGTCTGTCAATATCACCCATCTGTCAGTTTCCAGTAGTTACTCATACCCATATCAGCATTGGACATTTTATATTTTCAGAAGGACTGAATTGCTTACAAGGAGCTCTTCTGCCTACTCCCAAGGGCAGTTTCCAGAAGCATGAATCACTTGCTTGGACTGCAAGTCTTACTATGTAATAAAACATTGGTCTTCCTTCAGATGCAAAGGATTCATATTGCCTTTTGTCTTCGCTGACCAAGGGAAGCAAAAACAGCTCAGTATGATGAACAGGACTTTATTTATGTGATACTATTTCAGAACTAAGTATTTTTTTCTTCCTGTTTTTCTTACTTCTCATACATAAACTGTGCTTCAGATGCATGTCTGCAAAAACAAGCTCTATTAGCTGTGGGCAATCTTTTCAAGTCACTGTCTAAGGATTTGAAGTTTCTTTTTTTTCCCCTTGGATATACTCTTTTTTAATTTTTTATTGGATATATTCTATATTTGTATTTCATTTCCCTTTTTCTGTTTCCCTTCCCCACAAAGGTCCAACATACCCTTTTCCCTAGCCCTGTTCCCCCATCCACGCCTTCCCAATTCCCTGTTCTGGTATTCTCAGACACTGATGCTTTGATCCTTTCCAGCACCAGGGTCCACTCCTTCCTTCTTGTTGGACATCATTTGGTATGTGGATTCTGTCTTTGGTGTCCCAAGATTCTAGGCTAATATCCACTTACCAATGAGTGCATACCATGGGTATTCTTTAGAGACTGGGTTACCTCATTTAGTATGGTGTTCTCCAGCTCCAATAGACAAATGGGACCTCATAAAATTACAAAGTTTCTGTAAGGCAAAAGACACTGTCAAAAGGATAAATCGGCAACCAACAAATTGGGAAAAGATCTTCACCAACCCCACATCTGACAGAGGGCTAATATCCAATGTATACAAAGAACTCAAGAGGTTAGACCCCAGAAAACCAAATAACCCTATCCAAAAATGGGGTACAGAGCTAAACAGAGACTTTTCACCTGAAGAAATCTGGATGGCTGAGAAACACCTTAAAAAATGTTCAACATCATTAGTCATTAGGGAAATGCAAATCAAAACAACCCTGAGATTTCACCTCACACCAGTCAGAATGGCTAAGATTAAAAACTCAGAAGACATCAGGTGTTAGCGAGGATGTGGAGAAAGAGGAACACTCCTCCACTGCTGGTGGGAATGCAAGCTGGTACAACCACTCTGGAAATCAGTATGGCGATTCCTCAGAAAACTGGACGTGATACTTCTGGAGGACCCAGCCATACCACTCCTGGGAATATACCCAGAAGATTCCCCAGCATGCAATAAGGATACATGCTCCACTATGTTCATAGCAGCCTTATATATAATAGCCAGAAGCTGGAAAGAACCCAGATGTCCCTCAACAGAGGAATGGATACAAAAAATGTGGTATATATACACAATGGAGTACTATTCAGCCATTAGAAACAATGAATTCATGAAATTCTTAGAGAAATGGATGGAGCTGGAGAATGTCATACTAAGTGAGGTGACCCAGTCTCAAAAGAATACCCATGGTATGCAATCATTGATAAGTGGATATTAGCCTAGAATCTTGGAACACCAAAGACATAAATCACATACCAAGTGATGTCTGACAAGAAGAAAGGAGTGGACACTGGTGCTAGAATGGACCAAAGCATCACTGTGGGGGAGTACAAGAACAGTGAGGTGAGAGGGGGTGGATGAGGGAGCAGGGGGAGGGAAAAGGGCATGTGGGACCCTTGGAGGTGGGGAACCAGAAAAATGGAAATGAATTGTAAATATAGAATATATCCAATAAAAAAAAGAAGTTAGATCCCAGAAAACCAAATAACCCCATCCAAAAATGTGGTACAGAGCTAAACAAAGACTTTTCACCTGAAGAAATTCAGATGACTGAGAAACACCTTAAAAAATGTTCAACATTGCCAGGCGGTGGTGGCACACGCCTTTAATCCCAGCACTTGGGAGGCAGAGGCAGGTGGATTTCTGAGTTTGAGGCCAGTCTGGTCTACAGAGTGAGTTCCAGGACAGCCAGGGCTACAAAGAGAAACCCAGTCTCAAAAAACAAAGCAAAAAACAAAACAAAACAAAATGTTCAACATCATTAGTCATTAGGGAAATGCAAATCAAAACAACCCTGAGATTTCACCTCACACTAGTCAGAATGGCTAAGATTAAAAACTCAGGAGACATTAGGTGTTGGCGAGGATGTGGTGAAAGAGGAACACTCCTCCACTGCTGGTGGGACTGCAAGCTGGTACAAGCACTCTGCAAATCAGCCTGGCGGTTCCTCAGAAAACTGGGCACAATACCAGAGGACCCAGCCCTACCACTCCCCAGCATGCAATAAGGATACATGCTCCACTATGTTCATAGCAGCCTTATATATAATAGCCAGAAGCTGGAAAGAACCCAGATGTCCCTCAACAGAGGAATGGATACAAAAAAAAATGTGGTATATATACACAATGGAATACTATTCAGCCATTAGAAACAATGAATTCATGAAACTTTGTAATTTTATGAGGTCTCATTTGTCTATTCTTGATCTTAGAACAAAAGCAATTGGTGTTCTGTTCAGGAACTTTCCCCCTGAACCAGTGTCTTCAAGGGGCTTCCCCAGTTTCTTTTCTATTTGTTTCAGTGTGTCTGGTTTTATGTGGAGGTCCTTGATCCACTTGGAGTTGAGTTTAGTACAAGGAGATAAGAATGGATCAATTCGTATTCTTCTGCATGTTGACATCCAGTTGAGCCAGCACCATCTGTTGAAAAGGCTATCTTTTTTCCACTGGATGTTTTCAACTCCTTTGTCAAAGATCAATTGGCCATAGATGTGTGGGTTCAATTCTGGGTCTTTGATCCTATTCCATTGATCCACCTCCCTGTCACTGTACCAATACCTTGCCGTTTTTAACACTACTGCTCTGTAGTATTGCTTGAGGTCCAGGATGCTTATTCCCCTAGAAGTTCTTTTACAGTTGATAATAGTTTTAGCTATCCTGTGGTTTTTGTTAATCCAGATGAATTTGAGAATTGTTCTTTCTAACTCTATAAAGAACTGAGTTGGGATTTTGATGGGGATTGCGTTGAATCTGTATATTGCTTTTGGCAAGATGGCCATTTTAACTATATTAATCCTACCATCCCAGGAGCATGGAAGATTTTTCCATTTTCTGAGGTCTTCTTCTATTTCCTTCTTCAGAGACCTGAAGTTCTTGTCATATAAATCTTTCCCTTGTTTGGTTAGAGTCACACCAAGATACTTTATATTGTTTGTGGCTATTGTAAAGGGTGTCATTTCCCTAATTTCTTTCTCAGCCTGCTTATCCTTTGAGTATAGGAAGGCTATTGATTTGCCTGAGTTTATTTTATAACCAGTCACTGTGCTGAAGTTGTTTATCAGCTGTAGGAGTTCTCTGGTGGAGTTTTTTTGGGTCACTTAAGTATACTATCATATCATCTGCGAATAGTGATAGTTTGACTTCTTCCTTTCCAATTTGTATCCCTTTGACTTCCTTATGTTGTCAAATTGCTGTAGCTAGTACCTCAAGTACTATATTGAAAAGATATGGTGAGAGGGCGCAGCCTTGTATAGTCCCTGAAAATCGTGGGATGGCTTCAAGTTTCGCTCCATTTACTTTGATGTTGGCTACAGGTCTGCTGTAAATTGCTTTTACTGTGTTTATGTATGGGCCTTGAATTCCTGTTATTTCCAAGACGTTTAGTATGAAAGGATGCTGAATTTTGTCAAATGCTTTTTCAGCATTCAATGAGATGGCCATGTGTGTTTTTTTTTTTTGAGTTTGTTAATGTACTGGGTTACATTGATAGATTTCCTTCTATTGAACCATCCCTGCATCCCTGGGATGAAGCCAACGTGATCATGGTGAATGATCATTTTAATGTGTTCTTGGATTCAGTTGGTAAGAATTTTATTGAATATTTTTGCATCGGTTTTCATAAGGGAAATTGGTCTGAAATTTCTTATAAAGTTGAGAACTTCATCCTTGGTTCCTTTAAGTTTCCTCTTGAGAATTACATTGAGCCCTCAAGAATGGCCACTTTTACTAGGCTGCCAAATTTCCATTCCTACAATCTAACATCATTAATTACATGTATGTGATAAATGTTTATGAATCTTTCCCATGGGCTAGATATTTTAAGTGTTTTTTTTCTAATCAAAAAAAAAATCTACATTTTGATTTGCTGAAAAAGTTGCTATTCTATACAATGGTATAAAGAAGTATCCATGAGAATTTACTTAATTTCCTTTTAGTCTCTCTCTCTCTCTCTCTCTCTCTCTCTCTCTCTCTCTCTCTCTCTGTGTGTGTGTGTGTGTGTGTGTCTGCCTGTCTCTGTCTCTCTCTCTGTCTCTCTCTGTCTCTCTTTCCCATGTGTGTACATGTATATATATGTGTGTGTGTGTGTGTGTGTGTGTGTGTGTGTGTGTTGTGTGTGCACTAGATCAGAAGAAGATGTTGAATCCATTTGAGCTGGAGCTTATTTGGTTATTAGCTCTCCAATATAGGTGCTAGGATAAAAACTCTGATCCTCTATAAAAGCAGCAAGTGCTCTTAATCACTAAACAATCTCCCATTGTTGCCAAAATCACTTTATGATTAGGATGAAATATGTTTTTCTCTGATATTTATTCTACTCATAGTGTTGTGTCTGAGTTGGGATGCTTTCTGTGTATAGCTGATACCAAAGTATCTCTAAAAACCCTCACTCACAGCAACAGGGCCATTTTCAAGGAACAAGGAGCTAGAGAGATCACTGACTATACATTCTAAATACATTGTGTCATGAGCCTAATCTGGCACATTCAATATCATCTCTTCTATTGCACGTTGTTAGTAATGAGTCTCAACCTGCAGAACTGCTTTCAAAATTGAACACACTCATTAGGAAGCCTGGCATTTGCTTCAGAATGTAAGGATGCATCACACCTACCAAATTGGCTTTGGGAGCATCTGCTGAAAATGTGCAATAAAAGTGAAAAATTGTGAGAACCATGCTACTAAAGCTATTTTCATTCATGCTCTGCCTTATTATTATATTCATTTTAGGAAGGTGTCAGGAAGGACTCAACTAACATGAGGTAAATTTGAGCTTTCTCCTTGTAACACATACACTTAAAAATCCACTGAGGAAGCTGCCATTGGCAAATTATCTCACAAAATCCTTTTGGTTCATTTTTTAATTGTAACTCACTTACCAATGTTCAAGGTACCATTATTGCAGCAATACAATTTAATTTCAACTGCTGGTACCCCATTCTTTTATTTTTCTTTTTGTTTCCTTGTTTGTTTTTGTTAACAATGACAGATAAAAATGTTGGTATATAAACCAGAAATAATACAAATGCTGCAATTTTGAGATTAAAATATTATGGCATTGGGCCAGTAAATTGTCTCAGTGGGTCATAGCACTTGCTAAGATGCTTGTGGATCATCTAAGTACAAACCCTGCAGAACAGGGGCAAAGCTAGGTGTGAAGGTGTTCATCTATGTTTCCAGAACTCCTAAGGAGATGGAATATGAAAAAAATGACATTCCTTGAAGTTCACTACCCTGATACCCTGAAGCATACTGTGTAGAAGAAACTGCAAGAGATACTCTCCCTCAAAATAACATGGAGAGAACTGAGAATTCCACAGCTTGTTATCTGATCTGCAGATTTGCACACACCAAGAGACATACACATTTTATACACACATATACAAATACATATAATAGTAATAAATAATTTAAAATATTGTCATAAATGTCCTTTTCAAATAAACAGTAATTCAATATTTATTTTCATCAATTTCTTCCTCTTTTGTTATATCATTTTTGAGCCATTTTTACATTAAACTCCACTTTCAATGCATCACCAGGTTCATGGAAATAAAAGCCTTCAGAATAATTTCATTCAGGCACTACATGGATTGCTTGTTTCAGAAGTATATAGGTGTTTATTTAAAATTGTAAATGTTGTCAATTATATATCCCTTACAATAGTAACTCAGTGAGTACAAGCCACCTGCTAGAAAAATCAGCCTTTCATAAAAATGTTCTAGAAATCAATAAATCATGAAACCTGTTCTTCTTCCTATGAAACCATTGATCTCTGCAGACCTCTGTGAAAAATGGTGGAGGAGAAGAATTATGCCTCTTATACAAATTATACTCCTCTCTAAATTATTGACAAGAGCACAACATCAGAATGAGAATCCCATCTCATGTTCTTTATGTGTAATACACATAAGCTGGAAGCCCAGGCTTATTTGAAACTGTTGCTCAGAGCTCAAACACTTTGTAAAGAAAAACATAAATCTCTAAAATGTTTGTTCAAGTGTTTAGGTTGACTAAATTTTCCAAAGATCAAATAGTTTTGCTAGTATTACAGATTTAAAAGCAGGGTTAAAAGTAGACACATTTTCCTCCTTTTGAGAGAGGTTATCATTCCTAGAGCAATCTACTTAATGGTACACCATGGACAAAAAAGAAATTGAGGTGGAGTGTATCTACACCAAAATCCTGGTAGAAAAAAATACCATAAACACAGCAATTCTCTCCTAGATAGCACTTTGCAATTTACAAAGCATTTTGCTGTTTTTAATCTTGCCTTTTCAAAGCAAGTTCTCAAAGTACATATTAACATTCTGACTTTACAGACAAAAGTAAATAAAGCCCAAACTTACCCAATACCACACAACTACTTAATGACAGAGCTGAGACTCCCGCACAGATTTTTATCTCTTTTTGTAGCAATTTAAAGGCTATTTCTGATATAGAACAGGAGCTTTACCTAGAGTGGGCCCATCTTTCCATCTCTGAGTAGAAAGAGGCTAAACAAGCCTAACATATATAGTCAAAAATGCAGTTTCCAATAGACAATAAACATATGTGTATGTCATTTCAAAAACTTTTTGAAAACTTCAATTTTTTTCACAAAATATGTGGGTAAATGAAAACAGAGAACTTGCTAACATGTCCTTCTAGGATTATATAAGTCTATAAGAGTGTGATCTTTCTCATGGAAATGCTGTTAGAACTCTGTAAGTTATAAAAGCCCTATAATAATGCAAATGATTCCTATCTGTGGCAACAGGATTTTACCCATGAGGATTAAAATAACTTCTACTCAGTATACTAACCTGAATAATTTTCTCAGTGCTTAACATATATGTCCCTTTTATGTAAATTTCTTTAAACCTTTTAACATGTTTATAGACCTTATAAATTAATAAGTTTTGGGAAAATATTTTATTTATTTTCTTTTGTTTGTATGAGTTATATTTATATACATTGAATAACATTTTTACTGAAATAGATGAATTATACATGTTGCAAGAAATGATCATATAATATAAGGACAAATCATTAGATATTAGATTAAGATACAGCACTGTTTGGCAGCTTTCTTCAAGATAAAACATTCCATCTGGGAGGGAAATCTCTCTCTCTCTCTCTCTCTCTCTCTCTCTCGCTCACTCTCTTTGTGTGTGTGTGTGAGTGTGTGTGTGTGTGTGTGTGTGTGTGTGTGTGTGCGTGTGTGTTTGTTTTTTGGGGTTTTTTTTAGTTTGGCTTTTCAAGACAGGGTTTCTCTGTATAGCCCTGGCTGTACTGGAACTCACTCTGTAGACAAGGCTGGCCTTGAACTCAGAAATCTTCCTGCCTCTGCCTCCCAAGTGCTGGGATTAAAGGTGTGCACCACTACTGTCCAGCAGAGGGAAACTTCTTTACATATATATATATATATATGTTTAAATTTTATTTTCTATATTCTATGTTTACATTCCAAAGGCTTTCCCCTTTCCCAGTTCCCCCCTCCCTATGTCCCATAATTCCTCTCCCCCCAACTATTCCCCAATCATTCCGCCTCCCCCCACAGTTTCTCTACAAAATTGGATCCAATCTTTACAGGTCCAAGGTCCTCTCCTTTCTTCTTGGGAATCATTTGATTTGCTAATTGTGCCTTGAGTATTTAGGGCTTCTGGGCTCATTAATATCCACTTATCAGTGATTGCATTTCATGTGTAATCTTTTGTGACTGGGTTA